>JAOANK020000059.1:2268790-2278869 GCA_026257165.2 Telfairia occidentalis | reverse complement strand
TTAATATCGATATCGAACTCTCCAATTTACAGATATATCGATGAATATTTAATCGAATCCTCCAATTTACAGATATATCGATGAATATTTAAATCATTGATTAAAACTACGTTTTAAAAATTTTTAATAACTAAAATTGTTTGAAATTTTTTAAAATAAGAGATGTTTTTTATATGAAATATTTAACTAATTTTTCTTTCAAAAATGTTTCTACAAAAAGTGATCCACTTAAAACATTTTTTTCAAAGGTCAGGTCAAAACACACTATATATGTTATTATTATTATTATTTTAGTTCAAACTTATAAATCACTCCAAATTCAACTAACAAAACTTTTCAGACACCTAAATCTAAGAAGAAACTCAAACCTAAATCTAAGCAAGTGAAAAGTATGCTTGAACTTAATTAGAAGCAAGATGTCGAACCCCCAATTTTAATGTATCCAATTCAACTGATAAATTGGCAAAAATCCCTATCAAGACAGACCTACCTCTTACTACACCTTTACCACATGGTCCAAGTACTAAACGTGACAGAAATGAAGATCAAAGATAATCCGTGAAATTTCGCTGCATTTTCTCTGAACCAGCCGTACCAAATTTCATGTCTAAAAGCAGCCGAAATCAGTGAACGGCTACTGCTCTGCTGTCTCCTTCCTTAAAAGGCACAAGTAGTAGCTTCGCCCAATCACAAAAATGTTCGACTAGACACAAATCTTAAACAAGCATAATTAATTTTAAAAAATATTAATTTAACTTCTTGTTTAAATTTAGGGTCGACTTCAACAAATTTAATTTGACTCCAAGTTTGTACATTTTAGGAGAAAACGAAGAAGGCGATGGGGAAAGAGATAGAAGAACTGAAAGAAGAAGTAAAAAGCCTTTTGATGTGTCCAACCAAAAACGAAGCAGACAAATTAAGACTGATTGATTCAATCCAACGGCTAGGCGTTGCTTACCATTTCGAAACGGAGATCGAGGGAACACTTGAACAAATCTACAAGAACAGTTCCCAAAACGATGACGATCTCTTCATCACTGCCCTCCGTTTCAGACTTCTCAGACAACAAGGCTACAACGTGTCATCTCGTAAGTTTAGGTCTAAAATAAAATTAATTAAACTATCTATATGTTATATTGTAACATGTTTTTAATGATCTGCAGAAGTGTTCGATGAATTTGGAGAACGATGGGGGAGTTTAGAAGGTAGGAATATAGAAGAAGTGTTGAGTGTGTACGAAGCAACGCAATTGAGGGTGAGAGGAGAGGCAGTGTTGGACGAAGCGTTTGGTTTCGCCACTGCAAAGTTTGAAGCCATTGCCGGAGACTCCACCACCGATCCAGCCGCCGCAGCTCAAGTCGGCCGCGCTTTGAAGTGGACGATCTACCAGAACCTGCCGAGGCTCGAAGCCAGGCACTACATTGGTTTGTACAGTGAGAAGCCATGGAGGAATGAGGCTTTGCTTAACTTTGCAAAGTTGGATTTTAACAACTTGCAAAAGCTTCACCAGAAGGAGATTGCTTACATCTCCAGGTCATTAACTATTTTGGTCTTTGCTTGCTTTGATTCATGTTTTTTTTTTCTCTTAACAAAAAAAAAAAAAAGAAAAGAAAAGTTAACTGATGAGTTTAATTAATTTGAGCAGGTGGTGGGAAGATTATGGTTTTGCAGAAAAGCTATCATTCGCTAGGAACAGGATTGTGGAGGGTTACTTTTTTGCTCTTGGGATATTCTTTGAACCCCAATTTTCAACTGCTAGACTTATTATGACCAAAATAGTTGCTATTGGGTCAATGTTGGATGACATTTATGATGTTTATGGCACATTTGAAGAGCTCCAACTCTTAACCGTTGCACTTGAAAGGTTGGGTTTTTTCTTCCGAATTTTTTTTTTCCAAATAATCAAATAGGGTTGTTTTATTTGTTTTTATTTTTTTATTTTATTTTTTTAGTTCGACAACATATTGGGCAGAAGATTCGAACTCATGACCTCTAGTCAGGGATATGCCTTTAACTAATTTTAAAATTGTTTCAAAATTGTTATATGTATATATATGATGGTTTATCAAAAGATATAATAATAAAAGTAGGGCATCTATAGGGTTCTTTCTATCTTCACTTATATTTTAGTAAATAATAATAAATGACCCTTTACTTTTGCAGATGGGACAAGAGCAAAACGGACCAACTCCCAAATTATATGAAGATGTATTACGAGGCTTTGTTGGATGTATTTGAAGAAATTGAACAAGAGATGAGCAAACAGAAAGCAACACCATATTGCATTCATTACATGAAAGAAGCGGTATGAAATTATTAATAATGATCGTAATAGTAAGAAAGAAACTGAATATCATATCGTTATGAAATAGAAACTAAAGGGTTAATTGGTAAATTTGCTTTTGGTTTCTGTTGTAAAAATTATTTTATAAAATAATAATCAAATGACTTGTAAAGGTTAATTTTATTGTGCTACCTTGATATTGAAATGAAGACTCACTTCATTTGTTGTCGTTATTATTATTCGCATACTCGTGACTTTGAAATGAAGACTACAAATCATCTATGAAAACATCTCAAAACATTGAATTTGACATTTTTGTCCTTCTTGTGTTTGTGTGGATTGTTTTATAGACAAAGGAACTTGGAAGGGTGTTTCTGGTGGAGGCAAAATGGTGTAATAAAGGATACACACCAACGGTGGAGGAATATTTGGATATTGCTTTGATCTCTTTTGGCCACAAGTTGCTTATGGTCACAGCATTGTTGGGAATGGGAGATATGGCCACAGAAGAGGCCGTTGACTGGGTGATCAAAATGCCTAAAATTCTCAAGGCCTCCACCGTCATTTGTAGGCTTATGAACGACATTGTTTCGCATAAGGTGGGTCGAGATTGACAATATATTCAATAATTAAATTTATGTTAAAGTAAAACAAGGATTTAAAAAAACAAAATAATGATTAAATTTCCCTATTTGGTAACATTGCTAGAGAAACATCTTAGAATAAGATATCTTAAGACTAAATTTTTTAGTCCAAAGATTGATTTTAGTTGAATGTGTCAATTGAAGAAGAAAATTTATTACATGTGTTTATACTATAATGTATTATTAAGACATTATTTGCAACAATGTTTTCTTTTTTATAGTTTGAACAAGAAAGAGGCCATGTAGCCTCTGCCATCGAATGCTACATGAAAGAGAATGATGTATATGAAGAGACGGCCCTAAAAGCTTTGCACGAACAAATTGTTGATTCTTGGAAGGATATGGTTGAGAATTGTCTTGCTGCAACGGAGGTTCCAAAGGCTGTTGTTATGAGAGTTTTGAATCTCACAAGACTTTTCAATGTCATTTACAAAGATGGAGATGGCTATACACAATCTCAAGAGTCCACAAAAGTCCATATCAAGTGTTTGCTGGTTGACCCTATGCCACTCTAGGGTTTTTAATTCAAACCTAATTTCTCTATACCTTTTAAATTCTATTATTTAAGGTGTCTGTTCTTTTTTTTTTTTTTTGGAGTTCAACATTTGTAGGAATGAGGATCGAATCATCGATCTCTGCGATGGTAGTACATGTCTTTATCCATTGAGCTATCCTCAGATTGACATTTAAAGTGTTTGTTCTATTGATGTTTTTAGACAACATTTTTATTAAATATTGTTTATAAGTACGTGGTCCATATAGTTATGTACAATAACGTGTTTCATTTCGTGAATGAAGTTTAATCAAATAGAGAAACATCTCTTTAACTTCATTTATTTTTCTACTTCTCTAATCATCCACCCTTGGCCCTACTTATCATCAAAACATCTAACAACAAGAAGATCCCATCAGAAATCATGCCATCAATGAATCATGGATGTGAACCAAACATTTTATTTTATTTAAAAAAACAATATGTGGGAATTGAGAATTCAAATTTCAAACCTTTTGGTTAATAATATTTATCTTAATTAGTTGAGTTATGCTTAAATTAGTAAATGTGAACATCGTAATTTGGAATTTTGGTCCCTAAAGTAATGACCTCAAAATTTATCATAGTTTTTTTCTTTTAAAAAAAAAAAATTTCTTTCATAAAATTGAAATTTTTTTATTTAAATACTTAAATTTAAAAATTCCAATTAATTCTTTATGGTTAAAAAAACGTCAAATCTAATTCTTTAAGTTAGAATCTAGTTAACTAGTGCATTACTACGTTTAATGGGGTTTTTTTCAAAAAACAAATTGCTAAATTAGAAATTTATTTTAAAAATATGTCTAAATTCAAACTATTTCCAAAAATATTGCTTTGGTAAATGGGGTGACGGTAGGTCGTCTCTTGAGAGAGACAACCTGCTGACGTGGCGCCTTACTTGACGCCACGTCTTATTTTTTAATTTTTTTTTAAATTCAATTCTATGTCGACATGTGAATAAAAACACAACTGTTGTAGTTTGGCTTGGTGACATTACTTTATTTCCTTATCCTTGGCCCGCCAGCTCCTGGGTTCAAATTAGTGGTACTTTGTTTATTTTTTTCTTCTTTTTATTTTCTGCACTTTATTTTCTCTTATTTTCTTTTTTATTTTCTTGATTAAATTTAATTTTTTTCCCTTCTTTTAACTAAATGATTGTTATTTTTTAAAAATAAATTTAAATTTAAAAAAATTTATTATTTAGTTAGATGCATTTTCAAAATAAATTTCTTTTAAATAAATATTATTTAATTTATCTTTTTTAAAGAATAATTTTAAAAATAAAGGATTAACATCAACTTTAATTTATTTTAAAATTTATCATAATAATTTTCATTTTCATTTTCAAGATTTTTATTTTTTTTACTAAATTTCTAAATTCTAAATTTTAAATTGTTATTTTTAAAAATTTATAATTTTTTTTCCTTTTCTTTACCAAATTTACATTTTTTTTACTAAATTTTTAAATATTTTTGAGAATCCGTTTTTTATATTTAAATAATACAAATAATTTTAATTTTAAAAATAAACTTGATGCTCATCGTTTATTTTTTAAATTATTCTAAAAAAAATAAGAAACATCCAATTAAATAATATTTATTTAAATAATTTTTTTTTTTTGAAAATGAGTCTAACTAAATAATAAAATTTTAAAATTTAAATTTATTTTGAAAAAAATAACAATCATTTAGTTAAAAAAAAAAGTAAAAAATATATATATAAATTTAGTCCAAAAAATAAAAAGGAAAAAGAGAGAAAACAAAATGCAGAAAAAAAAAAAAGAAAAAAAAAGAAAACAAAGTGCAAAAAAAAATTAAAAAAAACAAAAACAAAACAAATAAAGTCCGACTCCTAGGATTTGCACCCAAGAGCTAACTGGGCACATGGGTAAGAGAATAACAGCAATGCCATTGCACCAAACTATATTTTAAAATAAAGAATGAACATCAACTTTATTTTAAAATTTAGCATAATAATTTTCATTTTCATTTTCAAAATTTTTATTTGTTTACTAAATTTCTAAATTCTAAATTTTAAATTGTTATTTTTAAAAATTTATAATTTTTTTTCTTTCTTTACCAAATTTAGATTTTTTTACTAAATTTTTAAATATTTTTCATAATCTATTTTTTATATTTAAATAATACAAATAATTTTAATTTAAAAAATTAAAATTATTATGCTAATTTTAAAAATAAACTTGATGCTCACCGTTTATTTTTTAAATTATTGTAAAAAAAATAAGAAACATCCAATTAAATAATATTTATTTCAATAATTTTTTTTTCTTTTTTGAAAATGGGTCTAACTAAATAATATAATTTTAAAATTTAAATTTATTTTGAAAAAAAATAACAATCATTTAATTAAAAAAAGTAAATATATATATATAAATTTAGTCTAGAAAATAAAAAGGAAAAAGAGAGAAAACAAAATGCAGGAAAAAAAAAGAAAACTAAGTGCAGGAAAAAATGAAAAAAAAAAAAAACAAATAAATGCCACTCCTGAGATTTGAACTCAAGAGCTGGTTGGGCACAAGGGTAAGGGAATAATAATAATGCTACCGTACCAAATGATATCATTTTTAATTTTATTTATATGTCTTCTTGTAAAGAGACAACATAGAATTGAATTTTTTTTAAAACAAATTAAAATAAGACATGGCGCCACATCAGCAGGTTGTCTCTCGACCTGTACTCGTGCTAATTTCAAAAGCATTATTTTTTAAAAGAGTTTCAAAGTAGATATATTTTTTAAATAAGTTTCAAAATTAGCATGTTTTTAAAAAGAAAAACCTGTTTAATGCACATATTTCTTTTATTTATTTATTTTTAACTTTGTAATTAACTTAATTATTATTTTATTTTTATTTAATAATTAATTCAAATTTATAGAAATTAATTATACAAATCGTTATTTAAAAATAACATGTATTTTTGTAATTTATTTGGATAGTTATGGTTGGTATAATTTTAATTTTATAAAACTAAAAACAATATTTCGTACTATTATTAGTTCAAAATGAAAATGGGTGTGAAATATATGTTGAAACTAATATGAATTTATATATAGAGGTAGAAATGATATTTAGATATAAATTAAGAATCCTTCATCATTAAATAATATAATATAATATATTTTATATTTTATTAAACATTTAAATTGTTTTATACTTTTTTTTTTAATTTGAAATCACATGCCATTATTTATCTTTTGCTCTATTATCACAGGTTTCTTAATTATTTTGTGATATGTGGAAAAATTAATTACTATATTTCTTTTAAATGTCTCAAATAGATTCTTAAACTTTAAAAAGAATCAAATAGTTAGGCTCTTGAATTTTCAATTTTGTGTTTAATGTGTACCTAAATTTTAAAAATGCTAAGTAAGTTCTTATACTTTCAATTTTTTATCTATTAGACATAAAATTGAATTTTGTCTCCATAGTCTAAATTTTCAATTTTGCGCCTATGGTTGTCTTAATTTATAAGGTTTATGCTTGTTTGACATTTCTTAATTATTGTTTTAGTATGTTATTGATTTTATTTAAATATCAAACATTATTGATTCATTTTATTTTAATTTTCTAAAACAAAAAAAAAAAAAACAATCAAACATAATTTATTAGTGACTATTAAATAGTTACTAAAAAATAAATACAAATTAACTAAAAATAAAGTAGTTATTTAGCCTTTGTCGTTAATGATATTAATGAAATGTTGATGCAAGATACAACATACATACATTTTGTTATTTACGTTTTTTTTTTTAGTTAAACAACATGTTGGGTGGTGACTCTAACCTATGATCTTTTGGTCGGTGAGATATGCATTAACCAATTGAGCTATGCTCGGTTTGACATTTTGTTATTTTTATTGAATTAGCGTGATATGTAACAATATTTTATCCATAATGTTAATGATAAAAATTAAATGAAACACATCCCAAATTTTGATTTAAATGTTAAATAACCGTGTCACTAAATTTATAATTTTTCTAGTACACTTTAATGAGAAATGTTCGAGTATTTTAACAAATAAGAAAAAAGAGCGCAGAACATCAATCTAAATATAGTTTAGCTAATAAGAAATGTATTATCATCACAAAGGTAAATAGTTATAACTTCAACCCTAAAATTATCGAACTTAAAAGAAATGTGGGATCCACTTAAGGGAGTGGAGGTACTACATAATAATGATAGGGTGACCACAATGGTGTTTTTGTAGATGAATTAAGAGCCACTTATTTAAATCGATATGGGGCCCACATAGCGTGATTGTCTACAAGGTTTTCCTGGTAAATTGTTAAGATATAGGGAAAAGAAAATTAACTTTCACCATCAACTTTCAATTTCATCGAATTGAACCTAAAGCTTTGATAAATGTGATAAACTTTTAGAGATGGGGCTATTGACGCCCTCCAAATCAACTTGGAAAATGTTACTAAAGACTTATCTTGCTGGGGGTGGAAACAGAAAAGAGATTACAAGAGACGAATAATCAACTCAATATGGTTGCCCATTTCTGGTCTTGTGCCCATTGCTTGTCTACATTATGGTTGAAGCTCGGAGCCTACTCGTTTGGGTATCGTCGGGTCTATTTTCTATAAGTATATGCCTGGTTTTCTTCCTTTTTCTAGGGATGGAGTTCTATGATTCCTCTGTTGCCTTGGCCTCGGGTTGTGGGGTCCTTCATGTTGTTTTTATTTATATTTACCCTTTCAAAAAAAGAAAAGAAGAATAAAGGATCTCGTAGGAAACAGGTTGGGAGCTTACGAACTCACACAACTAAGGGAAGAGGAGAAACACTTACAGGATATTCACACTAAGGAAGAAATTTATTGGAAGCAACATGTGAGAGAGGATTGGCTCAAATAGGGGGACCGTAATGTAAAGTGGTTTCATTCTAGGGCTACATAGCGGAGGTGAAAAATCAGATCAGCTCCATCCAAGACGATAATGGATCACTTGTGCATACATAAGAAAATATTGCAAAAACTTTCCTCTCTTATTATACTTATATCTTTAATGCTTTTTCTCTGGATGTGCAGGCACTTGAAGTGATCTTATATGCAACTCTTACGATGGTGACTAAGGAGATGAATGTGATGTTGGATAGAACATTGACAGAGACGGAGGTTCAAAAAAAAAGTTCATTTTAAGAAAAATATGAAGTTTTTAAAATGTTTAGAAATATGATTTAGAATGATTTTAGAATTTTATGCAAATATGGTTTTCAAACCATTAGATCATTATACCCATGTGATTACCCGTATGTTATATGAATATGTTTCAATAGTATGCAGAGATAGAGAGAGGTCTATAAGACCATATTAGCTCTGCGCGCATATGACTGGATATTGCTCTGCTTCGTATCTGAGATTACTCTATATGTAGCATTACTAGAGATTACTCGATACATTGTACGACTAGAGATTACTCGATACATTGTATGACCAAAGATTGCTCTGCTGTGTGTACTGAGATTACTCTACACCAGTATGACTAGAGTTTGGTACATGTTTGGTGATGAGTTTTCGTAGCTTATATTTGTGCAACTACCCACGATTTTTTAAAAGTTGCATCTTATTTTGTATGTACATATAGGATGTATTTGGATTTTGCGGGAAAGTTCTTGTTTGAAACTAAGCTTATATTTTAGTTGTAATTATGGCTATTTTTAATAAAGTTTTGATTAAACTCAGATCAGTTTTAGGCAATGGGCTTCACATCTAGGTGGGGTCTATTGTAGACACTACTTGTCCTAGAATTAATAGGATTTAGGGCGGGTCGTGTCAGTTTGGTATCAGAGCGAAGATCTTGCATAATATGAGTAGTAGATGGATTAAAGTTCATGTAGTAATTGTGTGATATGCATTGCATTGTAGGTAGTCATGCCTTGTGGTTGTGGTGGAAGAACCCGTAGACTACAAGACTTTGAAACTCCAAATACTGCTAGTAGACAAAACATTATGGAAGAAGAAGAAGTTGGTGGGACTGGCCACCAACAAAGAGAACATCAAGGGAATATAAGTGGTGAAGAAGTACACCTGATGCCTACAATGACACATAGTGTAGCTAAAGGGATAAGAGAGTGAGACTTACAACTTTCCTTCTTCAAAGATCAACACGAAACTAGTGGAAGTCTGTTGCGAGCAGGCAGACAGGCTCTAAGATAATAACCTGGAGAAATGTCAAGAAAACTTTTACTGAAGAATATTATCCACAATAGTATAGAGATGGAAAAAGAAGGGAATTCTTGACTTTGGAGCAAGGCATGATGACTATCGCTGAATATAAGAGGAAATTTATTGAGCTCCTCAAATATGCAACCACTATGATTGAAGATGAGAATGATAAGTGTATAAGATTTGAGGATTGTTTATGAGATGAAATTCGAATTATTGTTACAGTATCGAAAGTGAGAGAATTTAAGAGGCTGGTTGAAGCTGCTATGAGAATCGAAAAGAGTATGGGAGAAAAGAAAAATTAGAATGAAACGCCCAAAAATGTGCATGGAGTTACAACCAAAGAATAAAAACATTGGTCAAAATTTTAGTGATCGATAGAATATCAGCGCGGGGGGGGGGGGGGGGGGGGGTATATTTGAATATATCGAAA
>JAOANK020000059.1:2241642-2258204 GCA_026257165.2 Telfairia occidentalis | reverse complement strand
GGGTTACGAAGATCGTTATATGGGTTTAACATAAACCCTAACCGTCATATCAGATAGCGATGTTGAGGATCATCGTCTTATAAGAAGGCAATAGAGAATGTAGACCGAGATGAATGGGCTAAAGTCATGGATCTCAAGATGGAGTCGATGTACTTCAAATTAGTCTAGGATCTTGTAAAGCAACCTCATGGGGTAAAACCCATTGGTTGCAAGTGGATCTACAAGAGAAAATGGAGTGTAGATGGAAAGGTGCAAACCTTTAAGTCTAGATTGGTGGCAAAGAGTTATACCCACATTGAGGGGGTGGACTATGAAGAAACATTTTCACCTGTTGCCATGATAAAATATATTTGTTTACTTATGTCCATTGCCTCGTATTATAACTATAAGATTTGGCAAATGGACGTCAAGACTGTTTTTCTAAATGGTAGTCTTGAGGAGACCATTTACATGGAACAACCAGAAGGATTCGTAGAGCAAGGTCGAGAGAAAATGGTTTTGCAAAGTGAATCAGTCCATTTATGGATTGAAACAGGCGTCTTGATCTTGGAATATAAGTTTGATACTGCTATCAAGTCTTATGGCTTTGACCAGAATGTTGATGGACTAGGGATTCATCACGAAAATCATCAACAAATCAATAGCATTCTTAGTCTTGTATGTGGACAATATTCTACTAATTGCGAATGATGTAGGTCTACTGACGACTGTAAAGCAATGACTGGCAGCCCAATTCCAAATGAAAGATTTGGGAGAGGCGCAGTATGTTCTTGGGATTCATATTATCAGGAATCGTAAGAACAAGATGCTAACCTTGTCGCAGGTATTGTATCTTGACAAGATGCTTGATCGATATTCGATGCACAATTCCAATAGGGGTTTACTACTTTTCAGGCATGGAGTCATATTGTCTAAGGAACAGTGTCCTAAGACTCCTCAAGAGATTGAGGAAATGAGACAGATCTTTTATTCATCAGTTGTAGGCAGCCTAATGTATGTTATGTTATGTATTAGACCTGACATATGCTTTGCAGTAGGGATAGTCAGTAGATATCAATCCCATCTAGGATTTGATCACTAGACAGCTGTTAAAATCATCCTCAAGTATCTTAGAAGAACGAGGGACTACACGCTTGTGTATGGGGCTATGGATTTGATCCTTACAGGATACACTAACTTTGATTTCAAACCGATAGGGATTCTAGGAAATCCACTTTGGGATCAGTGTTCACTCTTAACAGAGGAGTTGTAGTATTGAGGAGCACTAAGCATGGTTGTATTACTGACTCTACCATGGAGGCAGAGTATGTTGCTGCTTGTGAAGCTGTCAAGGAGGCTATGTGGCTGTGGAAATTCTTGACAGACTTGGAAATAGTTGCAGACATATCAAGGCCCAACACTCTTTATTGTGATAATAGTGGTGTTGTGGAAAATTCTAGAAAGCTCAGAAGTCACAAGAGAGGAAAGCACATTGAGCACAAATATCATCTCATCAGGGAGATAGTGCATTGAGAGGACGTGATCGTCATGAAGATTGCTTCGGAGGACAACGTTGCTGATCCATTTACAAAGGCCCTCACGGCTAAGGTGTTCGAGGGTCACCTAGAGAGTCTAGGTCTACAGGACATGTATAGACTTGACTAAGGCAAGTGGGAGTTTTAATATAGTTTATGCCCTAATTTATTGAATTGATGTACTTTACATTTAGTTTGTATTTGTATCGTACACCCACTAGCTTTAGAACAAGTAGGAGATTGTTGGGGTTGATGCCCTAAACCTCGTGGTCTTGTAGTTTGGAATTTTTTTTATGTACTCAAATTATTTATTTAATAAAATAAGAGTTATTTTATTTGATGTTTAGTGTGCATAAACTCAATCCAATAAACTAAAGATCCAAGGTAATTTTATAAAAACTTAAACATGTATCTAGAGACATACAAGTGGATCATGTTTAAGAAATAACCTAAATGGTCTTTAGTATACGGATAAAGTTGGGTGTCTTATCCTAGTGACACTAGAGATAACAATACATGCTTCTATAAAATAAACCTTCACTCATCACTTTGGCCTACTTCAGTCATGCTTTCGAGATCTAATCTAAGCCTTACTTTCTCGAGCTAAAACTTAAATCATGCAAATCATTTAACCCTTGATCAGAAGATTAAAAGCATTAAACATAAGAAAGCATGGATAATCACAAGGGATAAGAAAAAATCCATGAAATTACTAAAGCATTAAAAACGTCACAAAAGATTACAACACGTCATGGCGGAATCTCACCACCCAAATTCACAACAAAAAATAGAGATTCTATAAAAGAAAATACAAATCGAAACAAGTTTGAAAAAGTAAAGAAAAACTCCCTAAGACCCGTGCCACACTCGTTCCCGAAGTGAAGCCTGCAATTTCGAGCCTCGGATCGCTCTGGGGACTCAAGGGAAGCTTCCTCTCCCTCTAAAACACCGTGCTTCAAGTTGTAGTCTCGGCTCTCCAAATGGCCTCCCAAAATTCAAAAATGAAAAAAGACTGTATATTGAGCATAGATACCCGCAGTGTCGAGACGCTATAAGACATCGTCTCGACGCTGGTCTTATATGGTCAAAAGGCGTGTGGCGCAACCATCTCTTAGGGGGCAAAATATGGCAACATTGAGACGCTGGTTTGAATTGGGTAGCAATGCGCGCGCGCTAGGCGTTCAGCATGGCGTACAACGGCGTTGCGCGTGTGAAGGCTGGGCACCCGCGCATGCGCAGCGTTGAGTGCACTGCGCTCAATGCTAATGCTGATGATGGGCACGCTGCATGCGCTTGTGTGTGGAGTTCTATGGCGTCGAGATGCTGATAATCCCAGCTTCATTTTTCCAGCAGATTTCAGCGTCTCAACGTTGCCTCCTAGGGTCCCTTTGTATTTTGGTCTCCTTTCTTCTTTCCTTAGCCAAAATTTATCTTCTTACGCTTGTTTTTTTACCTGAACAACCCGAAATCATAATTTCATGGAATTATACTTGGTACTTATAAATTAATACAAAAAACACGTGAAAGCTCCAAAATTATTAAACAAAACTAGCTAAAATCAAGCTTAAGAATAACACATTTTTGTGTGCTATCAAGGACACGTTATAGGCATTATGAGTTTTTAGTTATGACTTTTGGTTGAACTAATGCTCCAGCAACATTTATGGATCTAATGAATAGGGTATTTAATCCATACTTGCATCAATTTGTAATAGTATTTATTGATGGCATCCTAGTATTTTCTAGAAACAAAGATGAGCATGCAGAACATCTTAGAATTGTATTGTAGACATTATGTGAGAAGAAGTCATGCTTTCTACAGAAGGCATTTACGTGGACCCCAAGAAAATTGAGGCAGTGGTTCAAAGGGAGCAACCTACTACAGTTCCAAAAGTTTGTAGTTTCCTTAGGTTTGCAGGTTACTATAGCTGATTTGTTGAAGGATTCTCTAAAATAGCGATCCCAATGACTAATCTGACCAAGAAGAATGTGAAATTCATATGGACATAAGAATATGAGCAAAGTTTTCAAGAATTAAAGAAGAGATTAGCTTCTACCTCGATATTAACACTTCCTACACCTAGTGTAGAGTTTGATATCTACATGATGATTCTTACAAAGGTCTTGGGTGTGTTTTGATGCAAAAAAGAAAGGTGATAGCTTATGCATCCAGACAGTTGAGGAAACATGAGTGCAATTATCCAACTCATGATTTAAAGTTAGCTGCAGTAGTGTTGGCGTTAAAGTTTGGCAACATTACTTATATGGCAAGAAGTGTCATATATATACAGGATCACAAGAGTCTCAAGTATAGCCTTGATAAAAAGGAATTAAATTTGTGATAGAAAAGGTAGCTGGAATTGATAAAAGATTATGATTGCACTATTGAGTATCATCGTGGGAAAGCTAATGTTGTAGGTGATGCTTTAAGCAGAAAGCCTAGTTATTCAAAAGCTTCACCTAAAGCACTAAGTTTTTCTTTATGAGGTGAGTTAAAAAGTCTGAATACTGAAATAGCGGTAGATGATATGGGAGCTTTACTTGCTCACTTTCAAGTTAGACATACTTTAATTGATAAAATCATGGAAGCTCAACTTGATGATCCAGTTTCGAAGAAGATAAAAGAGAAAGTAAAGAGTAGTCAACGAATCGATTTGACATTGAGAAGTGATGACATTTTGCTTAGGTATAATTGCCTATGTGTACCTAATAATCTGGATCTACAAAGCAATATATTAGAAGAAGCTCATGGTTCAATTTATGTCATGCATCCACACAAAGATGTATCGAGCATTATTGGTGGCCTGGTGTGAAGCAAGAAATAGACAAAATTGTATCTAAGTGTTTGATTTGTCACAAGTGAAACTAATATGCTAGAAAGTTGCAGGACCTCTGATTCCACTTCCACTTCCAATTCGAGAATGGTAATGGGAGCATGTCACAATGGATTTCTTATTTGGACTTCCTCGTACCCAGAATGGTCATGATGGTATTTAGGTAATCGTTGATAGGTTAACTAAGACTGCTCAATTTTTTCCAATTACCATCAAATTTTTTCTTTATAAGTTGACTAAGTTATATGTGGATGAAGTAGTCAACTTATATGAAGCTCTAATATCTATTGTCTCTGCTAGAGATACTAAATTTACTTCTAAATTCTACCCCAGCTTGCAGAAGGCCATGGGTACTAAAACTGCATTTTATTACAGCTTTCATCATCAGACAGATGGACAGTTCGAGAGAACTATTTAAACGTTGGAGGATATGTTGCATGCTTGTGTATTACAATTTAAGGGAAGTTGAGATGCACATCTATCTTTGATGGAGTTTTCTTATAATAACAGTTATCATTCAAGCATAGAGATGGTGTCATTTGAAGCATTATATGGCTGAAAATGTCTAACTCCAGTCTGTTGGGATGAAGTTGGAGAAAGGAAGCTATTGGGACCTGAACTTGTTCAAATTACTTATGAAAACATGAAGATAATCAAGAAATATTTGAAGATGGCACAAGATCGACAAAAAAGTTATGCAGATAGACGGCGAAAAGATGTAGAATTTATGGTGGGTGAGAAAGTTTTTCTTCGGTTGTCACCTTGGAAGAGTACGTTGAGATTTGGTAGGAAATGAAAATTGAGACCCTGATATATCGTCTCGTATGAGATACTTGAGCGTATTGGACCACTAGCTTATTGCTTACCTTTAGAAGTGGAGTTTCCTAGAATTCATGATGCATTTCATGTCTCCATGTTGCGTAAGGATATACCAAATTCATCGCATATACTTGAATCACAACTAGTACAGTTAATAGAGAACCTATTGTAGGAAGAGGAGTCGACACAAATCCTAGACAAGAAAGAATAGGTGTTCCGGAATAAAACCATTCCTTGAGTTAAAGTATTATGGTGAAATCCTATGGTGGAAGTGGCGACTTGGGAACAAGAAGAACAAATGCGTGATCAATACCCTCACCTATTCTCCTAATCAGAGCAGCTGAATTTCAAGGATGAAATTCTAAAAAAGGAGGTAATATTTGTAAGGGCATTATGGTAGCAAATGTAGCAACTGGGCATAAAATAATAGCAATTATAGCCAAAAAAAAAAAAAATTGCGAATTGCCCAATTGTTTTTTTTTTATAGTCTATTAGGGATAGACTCGTATCACTGATAGACTTAAATAACAACACAAATTTAGTCTATTAGCGATAATAAACTATATATTATGTTGTGATTTAAGTCTATCAGAGATACAGGTCTATTGTTGATTGACTGAATTCTATCACTTAACTTTTGAAATCTTATAGTCTATGTAGTGTTTCTTCACTTTCAAATCTCATAAGTTTTTATTATAATTTGGCTTGTTGTTTATATGTTTTGATTTTTTAGTCTATAACTTTTGATTTAAAAGTAATGTTTCTTCATTTAAGGTTTTTTTTAATTATTATTATTATTATTTTAAAGTTCTTAATTGTTACCCTATAAGTTGTGAATTATAAGTTTTTTTTGTAAGTTATGACTTGTTAGTTTAAAGTTCTTTTCTATTTTTTTTTTCATTTATAATCTATCAGTGAAAGATTGGTATCGCTGATAGACTTAAATAAAAGCATAAATTTAGTCTATCAGTGATAGACTTCTATATATCAATGATAGACTATATATCATATTGACTACATTGTTATGTGTTTTTTAATTTTTTTTTAGTTTGAATGGAGAATCAAACAAAAAATGGACATGATCTTAGAAAATAGAAAGAAAAAATCAAGTGGCGAAGGTAAGAATTCGATTTTTGCTTTTTAATAAAGTATACTTTTTTAGGTTGTGATTTAAGTCTATCACTGATAGACTCATATCTATTAGTGATATCAACCTATTAATATCTTTGTCTTCGCATTGGTCACAGTCGTAAAACATGTAAATTTTCACAAGTCGTAAAATGATCTAATATCAATGATTGACTTTTTTATATTGATTATAAGTAGTTGATTCTTTTACCTTGTATATACATATATATTATAAGTAGTCTATCATTGATTCTTTTATTTTTGAGGTCTTCATGCTTGACATTTAACAATTTGAGGTAATAAATTCACACTAATCTTTATAGAATTCCAATCAAAATGAATCTAGTAGAGAAAGAAAAAGAAAAATTATTGATTTATCACTGATTATTGATGGACTTATATTATTGATAAATGTAAATATTATTCATTAGTGAGAGACATATATCATTGATAAAAGTAAAAATAATAGTCTATTAATGATAGATGTTTATCACTAATTGAAGGAAAAAATTGTCTATCATTGATGGAAAATTGTTTGTCACTGATTGAAGTAAAATTGATCTATCAGTGATAGATTTCAATCACTAATAGACATAAAACTTGTCTATCAGCTATAGAATTTTCAATATTTGCCATATTTGTAAATTATTTTTATATGTGACATATTTGCCAATGTGGCAATAAATTTTAACATCCATTATAATTTCCCTCATTAATATAAAAAAAGAGAGTTATAAAAAGGGTTTTGTTTTATTTAGAAAAAGAAGATATAAGTTAAAGATTTTTTTTTAGAAGAATAAGAGATAAGTTCAAGAAGAAGAAGATGATGATGAAAAAGAAAATGAGACAGAGAAAGTTAGAAGAGAAGGTTGATCTTTTGAAAAATTTGTTGAAGTTGAGCTAAGAGCAATTCGTGGGCATCAAAGAGTTAAGATTTGCTAAGTATTTAGTGTTTTAATGTCAATTTCTAGAGAAATGAAACTCATGATGGATTTTTTAATAAGAAAAGAAAAAGAGTTTTTGGATTATGGAGAAATAGAAGGGAAGAAAAAGGAAGAGAGAAATAAAATAAATTCATCCATAGTAAAAAGATTTTGGTTGACAGAGATAAAATTGAGAGAAGAGTTGTTAGATGAAAAAAAAATGTTGCTGCTGGAAATTGATTAAAAAAGGGGAAGAGAAGAAATTAGGGAAATTGTCATTCCTGTCCCCTTTTCAATTTTTTCTTTCAGAATTGACCCCCTCTTCAATTTTAAGTTATCTATCCTCTTGACACGCTTTTTACTTTTCAAGCTACTTCTTTTACCATTATACGCGCTGGTTTTTCTTTCTCCCTTTCTTCTTTTTTTCTTCTCCTTTTCGCAATCTCAAGCAGTACTCAATGGAAGAAAATCATAATAATTAATGTTGAAACCGATCCCACTATAGTGCAATCAACTAACATCATATCATGATCGGACTAAATGATTCATTTAACACGAAACAAACATCGTATCATGATCAAGTAATTTTCAAGTTTTTTATTATAAATATTTGAGTAAGATACACGAAATGATAAAGCATTTAGTGCAACTTAGTTTTAAGTGGTGCATGGCTGCAAGACGGTTAGTTTTTCCAAAGCGTGTCTTTTTGATGACGTCCTTCCACTTCTATATAAGGGCTTCTTTACACCTTCACTCATCTTCTTCCACTCTGATTTATTCCATTTCCTTCCACTGTTACTCTACAACAATGTCTTTTTCCTCATTGGACAAGATCGATGTTGAGCTTGCAAAGTTCAGAGACACCCGCTAGTAGTTATTAGAGGTGGCCACACAAAATGTTGGTGCCATCCGTTGGGTTACTGAAGCCATTTGCATCACATCTCGCATGGTCGACGAGATAGATGAACTCACGGTTGGTCGTCAAGCGACTATCGCTGAAATTAGTCAGACAGAGGAGGTTCTCCTTTGTCAAAGGAACGAAGTCCTCATAATGAATGAGAGGTTGGCTGACTTAATGGCTCGTGAGGTCGCGATTGATGCGCGGGATAGGGATGATGGCCCTACCTCCTAACTATGCTTTTTTAAAGTATTTATTTATCAATAAAATTAATATTCAAATCCTTGTTGTTTCTTCTTTTCAGTCACTATTGCATTTTATAATTAGTTGTCCTTTAAGAGTCACAAAAATTTTTAGTTTCCAAATTGGATTTCAAATTTTATTATTAGTTAATATTTAAGTTCTTCATATTCCATGACTTTTATGGTTCAAAAATAATCACTTGAGATGGTTATATAAAAATTACGTTTAAATAATAGAATATGGAGAGTTAGATAATAAAGAGATTCAATATAAATAGTATTGGAATAGAAAAGGTTAATTTATTTCTAACAATTATATTCATACAAAAGGAGACGATTGAGTTTAATATATTAATACGCATATAAATCGAAAGTAGACAATCGGATTGATTCAAGAACGATCGTGTAACAATCTCGATATGGTTATCGGCTAAATTCATACATAATGATGGGATTCAATATTTACCGCAATCGGTCGAATACAGAACGGTCGTTTGAATTTGTCCAACACCCAATGTGATCGGATGATCCGATAACACTCTGTTACATAAATGAAACGTGTACCGATCATGTAACTCGATCGCAATTATAATATAACTTTCAACGTGATTGTAGGCTGAAGTATTCAACTACTCAGGTTGCAATGCGATTGGTAGGTGAAGGATGCATTTAATTTTAACAAGTCTTTCAAACAGGGTTAGAATTATATTCTCTCAAATCGTCCAAATATCATATCCAACATTTGTTACCAAAGACGTGTTAAACCATCAATTCAATTTAATTAGATGAATTAAACTCTCATACCAACCTCTTCATTATCACGAAAACAATCAAGAAAAAGATGAACACAATTAAACCATTCTAAAGGTGTGAATACTTTGTCATCGTGATCGACATCTTACCTCTATTCTCGTTATTTAAAAACCGTTTACTGTTACTCAGAAAAGCCATTTCAACATTCCTCGCATGCATGTAACTTTCAGTGGTGAATGGAAATAGGCAGAGAAAGAATACGAAGGAGGTGATGTCCTTGGTTTCGAGGTCAATGTTGGTATATCGTATGTTGACTTCTTTCACAAAGTTTACAGGATGACACGAATGTTAAGAAAGGTCAATATGATCTTACCATTAGGTGCATCTTGAACTTTAAGTCAAAAGCACTGGCCTTTGTTACCAAGAGGACCTACATTTTTATTTGACTGGTGAAGACGTCCACTAGTTGCCATTGTATATATCGTGTTGTGAGAAAGACATACATGTTCCCTTGATAACAAGTAATTTACCTTCGTTGTCAATGCTTCCATTCAATTCTTCTATACAATACAATGGACATGCATCATTGTCGCCATTCATTTTGTCCATTGTGATGCATAGCGTGGGAATGAATGTAAACCCGTAAGTCCAACATACGACAATGTGGTGTCATACAACTTGAGTTCAAATGGTCCAAATTTGTTTAGATATATGTGTCCAGAATTTGGTCACGTATAACCTGAAGTCAAATGGATTGAAATATCAGACAATGACGAACAAGATCAAGAAAAAGGTGAATGGGTGTATGAAGATGGTGAGCAAGAGGACGAAGGCAACAGAGAAGAAGACGAAGAAGACGGGGGATGGGTGTATGAAAATCCATTACACAATTGGGGTCATGAGATCCCACCATCAATAGTTGTTGATCATCAGTCAAACCCTCATGTTCTTTGTGGTTCTTATGCTCAACTAGCAAACCCTACCATCTCTATTTTCGATTCCATTGTGTCATTACCTACACTCTCTAAACCACATGAATCTAATAAGGTGGTTCAAATGCCTGGTGAGACCCCTTCTTCCCACGACGTTAGGATAGGCGACATGTTTTTTAATAAGATTGACTTGAGTATAACGCTATGTTTAGTGGCCATGCATCATAATTTTGAATATCGGTGCACAAGTCCACAAAGGTCTTATACAAAGTGAGATGCGTAAATGTATACTACAGCTCAACACAATGGGCCATGAAGGTTAAGGGGTGCGATATTTCAAAATAACCAAATACGACAATAAACACACGTGCATGCAGGAATTGTTGAATCACGACCACCGTTAAGCTCGGGGTTGGGTAATTGGGCACGGATCAAGGAGAAGTATGAGGACCCAAGTCGTGCATACAGGGCTAAAGAAATAATGCAAGACATTCACAAAGAATATGGAGTAAACATTTCCTATGAAAAGGTCTGGCGTGCTAGAGAACAAGCATTGAATATTGTTTGAGGGTTGCACGACAAATTATTTAGCTTATTGATCAGGTATAGAGAAGCCCTTAAGATTGCCAACCCTGGGTCAATTTTTTACATTGACATAGAAGATGGTGGCTACATCAAGTATGCCTTCATTGCCTTTGGCACTACAGTAAAGGGATTCAACAGTTACATTCACCACGTGCGAATCGTTGATGGAGCCCATCTAAAGGGAAGTACAAGAGGCACATGCTCATTTTTGTTGCACCCGATGGTAACAATCAAATATATCCACTTGAATTCGCAGTCATTGATTATGAGTGCAATGATTTATGGACTTGGTTCATGAATAAGATTAAATTTCTGATTGTTAAGATGGAGGCATTTGTCATTGTTTCTGACCATCACGTCGCAATTGTCAATGCAACGAAAATAGTGTTCCCTAAAAATTTCCACGGTATCTGCCTACATCACCTGGTTATGAACTTAAAAAGGAATTTTGGTGTTGGCAGTGTTGTTTGCAGTTTGGTGTATCAGGCCATAAAAACATTTAAGGTGGTTGATTTTAAGACAATTTTTTCAAGAATAAACCACGAACGCGTTATGCAATATCTTATTGGGGCTGACTTCACCAGGTGGGCCCGTGCACATAGTCAGGGATTGCACTGTCCAGAGACGTTCGGCACTACCGATCTTATCCATTTTTTAATTCAGTTTTTCAGCGATGGTTTCACGAGCGTTAGATTTACCATTTCAATAAGCATTGGCAGACGTTGTTCGACTATAAGGAATAAGTTATTGAGAAAGCAAAGATACACGCGAGGAGGCACAACTTTGAAAATCTCAACCATCATATTTTCGAGGTGAATGATGGTCGACTAGACGCCGTTGTCGATTTGATATCGAAAACTTGTTCTTGCAAAGAATTCGACAAGCTTGAACTTCCTTATTCTCACGCATTAGCTGCATGTAGATACCAAGGTGTTAGTGCTTATACGATGTGCGCAAAAGAATATTTGCGGGAGACGATAATTGCCTCTTATGGCGAATCTGTTTTCCCTGTCGGACACCAGTAGAAATGGAAGATGCCCCCAGACTTCACTATGAAGACTTTGAAGGCACCACTCAAAGTTGCAAGAGTTGGTTGTTGTTAGGTAGATAAAATCTTGTAGGGTAGTGAAGTCAAGCAGGTACACAAGTGTACCAGATATGGAGGTTGTGGACACAACAGAAAGACATACCGAAAACTTCTCAATAATAAAGACTCGAGAGATATATTAATTCTTTTCATTCATATCATACATAATAACAAAATTAAAGTTACTTTTTTCATTTATTTCGTTCATATGTAAAACATGTTTGATTCATACTTATTCTATTTTGTTTCATTCATTTTGTAATTAATACGTATGGCTAAATTAATTTGTTTCCATTTTCATTCACCGATTTATCGGTCTGTAATTAATATGAGTGCTTCGTTTTATATACATCAAGTAAACTGATCGCATTATATCGCATTTAGAAAGGTGTCATAAGTACGCTTATAAACCCTTGCATACACCGACATTACATCCTAGTAACGACTTCCAAAAAGTATCACGTACCACGATACAATATGATCATGTTAACACATAATTTAATTATTGTGATCGCAGTTACCCATGCCATGCCACTCGATACTTCATATCTCGATCACATATCTCAATATCAAAGTGTAATCTTCTTTGGTACATCTCATCCGTCAATATTCCATGATGCTCACATCTAGAGGTCGTGTCATTTCATCGATATCATTATTTGTAATACGAACTATCTCGAAAGGGAGTTATATTAATGTAGTCCACATGAATATCAAGTATCCTAATTCCAAAAACTTTTATAAAAAAAAACAAACGATGTTGAATAACCACTCCATCACCTCTTTTGGAATTCCGATACGAAGGGCCCTATCGCACGAGGAATTGAGACTACTCAAAGGTTGCTGCTTTGTTATGGGACCAGACGACAGTTGCCACTGCTTCAGTACCCATTCGAGACAAGAAGGGCAACAAATGCCTTACAAGTGGAGTAGATGATTTTAATTCCATAACTATCGTCCTAGATATTATCCCAACGTACTTTGAATTATAGACTTATTTCTTATTCTTTGTTTCTAGTCATTATTTTTACGTAGATCAGTTTACGAATATCTTTAGCCGCATTGTGGTTAAGCGATGGGCTGGAAAATTAGTCTAATGAATCTTAGATAAGTTGATTACGGGCCAAGATCGAAAGTCTGAAACGGTACCTGGACCAAAGGGATTCAACCATTGGACAAATAACTGAAGAAAATGAAGTGCTCATATCAAGGGTCCAAATTCTCGAGGCCCACCATCGTGCACCACCCCCACTACCTTCCCCCTATCGTAATAATTAATATTGAAATAAATAAAATTATAAATGTCATTAACATCTTGTTTGCATGTTTTTATTCCTTATTTTATACTATAAACATAACGCTTAAAAGGGCATCGTCAACAAACTAATTATCAACCTTGCGAACAAACCTCATCTTAGATTATTATGAGATTGATTAATAATACCAAAGTCGAAATTCAAATATTGAACTACATCGTATCTTAACAGATCTGTATTTCAATGTGTTTCATGATTTTAGGTATCTAACATTATCAATGATGCGTTGCCTTGGAACTATAACAAAATAACATGCCTTGTATGAATATGCATTAATGTTATTTTCTGCCACAATATTCGGTGATTGTAATTTAGTACGGTATTATCTCAATCCGACCCGATTTTCAGTTGTCAGAATACAAAGAATGTGAAGTGACGCGCAGCATTGGGACTATAACGGAATGACAATTTCAGGAACTTGTAACAACGTGAAGGCAATTCATTGTGTTTGTATGTGTATATGTCGATGCGTTCGCGTACCTCAAAGACATAAAAAAAACTAGGGTTTGGTATGTTGCAACAATGTCCCTGTTGAAATTAATATCCCATTATTGGTACATTTCGACTAACGGTCTCATGTTCGACCATTATAAATAAACTATAATGTTGGATGATTATTACATTTAAACTACGGTCCAGATAAACAAAGGTTGAAGATATTCCGTCTACTTCAACTCTCATTGCTCGTGAATGTTCACATCTCAACTACATGGATGGCAGGGAATTTTATCAGATAATAGAGATGAAGTCTCCCTTCATCATCCATACGAGGGGGATCCAACGTAGTTGGCAAAGCGAATGTCACGCACTCTTAACCTGTGGAAAATATAAGATTATTCTTCTTGGACTATATTTTAATTATTTCTTTTTTTAAGATGATATTCTGTTACATTTGTGCATTGATAGCAATCTAAAAGTGCTATTTTAGAGTTTAAATTGAGTATTTTTGTGTTCTATAAGTGTACTTTGATGCTTTCATTTCTGAAATTTTGTAGGAACCGAGCAGTCTAGTTGCATGAGGCAAAAAATGAGCCAAAAGAATCCAAAAATTGGCTGCAAAATATGAGCCAAAAGAATCTAAAAATTGGCTAAGGCATGAGAAGAATGAAGGAACAACCCGAGGGCTAGCGTCTCAACGCTAGAGGATAGCGTTGAGATGCCCAAAAATTGAGTAGAAGGCAGAACGCTCTAGCATTGAGACGCTAGAATAGTAGTGGCTCAACACTACTTCAATTTGGAAAGATGGAATGTGAAATTTCAATGTAACATCGAGACGCTGCGCTAGAGCGTCGAAACGTTACTTCGAAATTTTTCCCCCTTTACTTCAAAAACATGATGGCAGTATGGTAATTATGGAGCATAGATAGCGTTTTGACACTACAACGATCTCTATTTAAGAAAACTTATGTTCTAGGTTTTGAGAAAGTCGTTTTTGGTGCGATTTTCAACAAAATTACACAGAGACACCGAGAGTCATTGTTTTGGAGCGTTTGGAAATTTTTAGAGTGCTCGAGATTGCATATTCACACCTTGAGAAGCATGCTTACGGCTGAAATGGCATAGTTTCTTCCGGAAGTTCTCTCTTTTCTCTTAAATTCTCAATGTACTCTGCTTTTATGGATTTTTCTAGACTTTTTCTAATGAAAAACAATAGCTAAATTCATTGGTTTTAGGGTGTTGGTTGTAATGAACTCTTGAATTTATTAGTTTTTCTTGTCGAATGCAATTTTTTTACTATTTCTTCTAATTTTCTAGCACTATATTACTGCATTTGATTGGCTATTGAATATTTTGTATTTGTTTTTATTATCTTGCTTGAAAGAGAGGATAGTAAATTTAGACCATGGAAATTTAGACGTTTATTTTTCTATGCATGAAAGTGATAAGAGAATTTGTGATGTCCATTAGGTTATTTTTAGGTCACTTTTAAATTTTTATTGTGAGGTATCGAATAGAGAGTTAATTGTGAGAGTTGGTGAACCTCAAGAGGCAAAAACCCTAGTCAATCAACTAGAGATTTAGGAATTGTGTAATTAACTGCATCCCATAAGTTAATTCATTATTTAATTGTTTTATTTGCCATGCCAACACCCTAAAACCTCATTTCCATTGATTTTCTCACTGTTAGCGTGTCTCAATTTATTGTTTAATTCTTTTCATAGTTTAGGCTTGTTGCATGATAATTGGTTCCCTAAATAAAATTGAAAGAATAAATTAATAGCTAAGAAAATTAGAAATCTGATTCCCAGAGGACGATACTTGATCTTAGGGTCGTTTAATTACTACAATTGACCCATGCACTTGGGGTAGCACATTGTTCGGTGCGATCAAGTTTTTGGCACCCCAAACTTAGAGTTTTGCTATTCTCGAGCGAAATTCATGCGTAAAGGGTGGAACGCATTTGGCAGTCATCACTATTTGCTCGAAGAACGAGGTTCTTTGCTTGAGGGAGCACGATGCCACCCTAGGGAAAGAGTTGGACAAGATGAAGGTAGAGGTTACTGAGTTTAAGCTTTGCTTGAAGTATCGGATAAAGAGAAGGAACCCTTCAAAAGGAAAGTGCTCTGTCATGGAATAAGTGTTGAGGACAAAAAGTCAAAAGAGATCAACATCAATTCTAATGAGACATAATTTAATGCTTTTCCATCATCTTCGCTCTCTTATTTTCTTTCTTTTCTTGTAACTCCCCCTCCCCAACCCCAAAAAATATATAATTTTAAATTTAATTGAAGTGTGTTTTTTTTTTCCATTTTGTGTTCCATATGTAACTTTCACAATAACCGTACATTTACCTTAAAAAGTAGTACTATTAACATTTAGGGTGGTCATTAGAATTATAAACCAGTGATTGGTAAAATCAATGCTTTGGAAACATAACAAACCATGGCAACAACTTAGGTTAATATTAGTACTAACGCATACCAAAACCACGGTTTGCCTTCTTATGCATGTTCACTGCTTATAAATACTACCAACTTATTTTTCTGCGGTATCCATATTCTTTAGTTTTCAACTATTAACCAAAAATCAAGCCTCATTGATGTGGATCGCCACAACCAAGATATCGACAAAATGAACGGAATGACGTTATGGCACCTAATAAGTTTAGAATCGGTGTAGTTATGCCCATCGATTGTGAATATTTGACGCTTACCGAACGTGCAATCAAAAACCTCAACTTGGCAGGGATATATGTTTTTCAACCTTATGTTTTCTTGCGATGTTTTGTTTGTTGTGTGGATTTTATATTTAGATGTGGTATGTGTGCAAACGAGGATGAGGGCAGCAAGTTTGATCGCGCGATTGAGGGATGAGCACGTAATTCTCAATCACTACATCCAAGCGCTTGAGACAGAGAAGACGAAGGTGAAAGTCGATATCAATTGACTGAAGGGCTTGCTCTATGACAAGAGAAGGAAGTGGAAGTGCTAAAAAGGAGAACACTCAATCATGGTGTAAGCTTAATAGAAGACGGTTTAAGGGGCAAGGCTTCGGAGGAGACAAATTCAGTCGCTAACCCCTAACCATCTT
>JAOANK020000059.1:2221812-2239804 GCA_026257165.2 Telfairia occidentalis | reverse complement strand
TTACAAGTGTCTTTAAATTAAAATTAAAAGACATAAAATTAGAAAATTAAATAATATTACTTATTTAGTCGACATAATTTGGTCTAATGAATTGTGTCACGTGATGGGCTAAAAGTCAAATAAGTCCAAAATTACTAAAATGGAATTGGGTTAGACCCTAATTCAAGTCTATTAAAAAGAGCTTAATTAAATTCAAATAAACTCGAGTCTAATGGTTGGACCCAAAAAGTCAAGCTCAAGTCCAAGTCCATATGAGATCCATCAAAGTCTCTATAAATAGAAGGATTCTCCCTCATTTACATTAATTCAAAATTTAGATTGAAAATAGAAGGATTTAGAAGAATTCAGTCTCAGAGGATTCAGAAGCTCTAGAAGATTTCAGAAAATTCAGAATTTAGAAGATGCAAGACTCCTAAGAAATCTAAGACTTTTGAAGCTCAAAAGAAGCTGAAAACTAGAAGACTTCAAGAAATCAATCTTCCGCTTCAACAAGCTTGAAGCCGAAGTTCTTCAACAAGCTCAAAACCGAAGTTTTTCAATAACCAGAAGTCGAAGACTTAGAAGATTCTTCACCAAAAGTCGAAGACTTAGAAGATTCTTCAACACACAGAAGTCAAAGTTTGAGAAGATTCTTCAACAAGCTAAAGTCGACGACTTACATTCCCTCCACTCAAGAACAAACTCATCAGCCATCGTAGTAAAGTATAAAGTAGAAAGAAAGCATCAGAGGATTATACATTAGAGATTGTACTACTACACAAAAATCAATAAAATTAAGTTTATTTCCACGAAATAAATTTATCTAGAAATCTCGTGTGAACACATGATATCTACATAAAAAAACTATTTAAATAAGCATATATTTAAATTACCTAACAATAATTAATATAATTTTAAAATGTAATTAAAATATTACCACAGAACCAAAAGTTGCTTCCTCACGAGTGATGCAACATCTAGTAATTGACCGATATCAAGGCATATATTATGGATGTGAATCTTCATTAGCATTAATCAGATCATTGTGAACAATGAAATCTCTATGTGAGAGCCACCTCTCTATATAAGGTGCAATCCGTGCCTGCCAAGTACGAACTCGAAAATTGATGTCATGCAGATCAATCTCGTGTTGCACAAAGATGAGACAAATTTGTTTCATATCGAATTGTCTCATCACTTGATCTAGTTGATGCTACTCAACGATGTAAAAACATGTGAGTGGACTTACTGTGCACCATATTTCATGACCATTACTGCATAAGCAGGTAAAGTAGTCATGACAAAATTATATGGCTCACATATCATTTGCAATATCAATATAAAAATTAGTAAATAAAAATTAAAAAGTTAAAAATAAAAATTCAACTTATATTTTATTAAATATTTACCGAGCCTGGTGCAAAAATATCCAACATGTATCAATATTCGATCAATACGTAGGTTGCAACCTCAGTGACACAAAATTGGTCTCTCCACCTATAATAATATTAAATTTAACAACAATTGATATCATTGAAGATAAAAATCAACAAATAATAAATAATTAGATTGACATACCGAGCAGCTAATAGTCGTCTAGCTAACTAATTATCTACAATGTGACAACGCTGGGGGCCAAAGTTGGAAATCGATCCCAAGCTCACACTTGGAGAAGGATTAACGGGCCACTAATGTTACGAGAACCTAACAATGATACCCTGCACAACTGTCTATATAACCATGTTAAGCATGCTCCACCCCAGCTCATTCGACTAGCAGCTTCAAAATCTTCTAGTAGTGGCAAGAACTTAAGGTATATCAAATTGTTCGACTTATCAGTAAACAAACTGCCACCAATGAGTTGCACGATGTATGCTCGAGCATACCTACCAATAGTCACTACATTTGCATCGTCCTCTGACCTCTGAATTTGAGATGCTAGTCAAGGTAAACTTAATCTTGATCCTTTGTGATGTGTGTTATTTTCAAGAGTCACACCAAGTAATTCTTGACATGTAGCTCTCTAATCGTAGACAATCAATCCAGGGACGGGCTGACCATCCACTTGTAATCCAAGTTGTACTGCTACATCTTGAAGAGTGATAGTACACTCTCCATCAAACATGTGAAAGATGTGAGTCTCCTGTCTCCACCTCTCCAAATAAACTCTAATCGATGTACATTTTGAGCATATAAAACTAATGGATTCTCTGGTCTTGAATTTAGATTCATTATCTAGACAAATAATAATCCTTAAAAATCAAATATCACACACACATTAAACAAAATAATGATCATAATGATATAACTTAAAAAAATAATAATTATATTAGTAACATAACTTTAAAAATGATAAGGAGATTAATAACATGACTTTATTGAAACTTAAACAATATTACATGAAAACATAACATGTCACTTAATACTAAATTATTATAGGGTTTCTCTTTGTCTAGAGGGACATTTTCGTCTATTGTAACCTAGTTGGTTATATAACCTGTATCGTTGTTGAACACTAGGCTCTCTCTAATTCATTTCAATATGAATGTGGGTACTCCGCGACCTACTAGATTGTCTCAATAAGCTCAGATGAGGTGTAGTATGAGAAAGTTAGGTGGGACAATCAAGTAATCTTCATGTGGAATCAGTTAAAATTGAGGAGCACAACATGCAACATAAGTTGAAAGTTTATAACAATCTTCAATATAGTCTCATATTTTAGATTCACGAGTGAGCAAGCTGCCATAACATGAAAAATGAGATGCGAAAAGATTGCCAGTTGTTCCATGTACATTAATTAGTTAATTAAAGACAAATTTAAACTAAATGTTATTAATTAATTAGTTAAACATAAACTAACTTCCATTAATTAATTGATTAAGAAAAGTTAAATTTAATCTAATTAATTTTTTAGTTATATAAAAATTCAATCTCATTGACAAAGGTAAACAAAATCTAATTAAACTGAGTAAATCCTAATTAAGTCTAATTAACAATTTCAAATAATATAAAAAATAAATAAATAAATAAATACAATCAAATTTAATCAAAATTACAAAAAAATTAAAAAGAATAAAAATAGAAAATAAAAACACATATATAATCAAAAGAAATAATCCAAAGACAGAAATATACATAAAAAAACAGAAAATGAAAATACTAACTGAAAATAAAAAACGGAAAAAATATATAATACATGTATAATTAAAAAAATATATATATATATATACCTCAATATTTCGAATATAATCAAAAATAGAAATTATATTAAAAAAAAATAGAAAGTATATATAATATGCAAAACAAACAAAAAAAAAAACAACCAAACATACCTCAATATTTCGAATATCTTGGAGTGATGGTCTTAGATATTTACAAAGAAGAATCCATTTTTTTTAAAAAAAAACAAACAAACAATTTAAAAAGTAAAAAAAAAATAAAAAAAAATAAACAAGAACGTTGTTACTGACTATTGGACGACAGCAACGACAAACAATTTAATAGCGCAACGGTAGTTTATCGACAGCCACAACAACACAATTGGGAGAGAAAGAGAGTTGTTGTGTGGGTAGGCCTACGCTAGGTCACGTTGGTGTGATTTTTTTTTAAAAAAAGGTATATATAGTCTCTTCAGAGATGATCTAGCCATGTGTCTATTATGTATGAAGATCATTTCTTGAAGAGATAATATTTTTTTATTGGACAAAGATTGTCTCATTAATAGATGATCTATGTGGACAGTTCAACAAAATTCAATATATCGTTTCTTCAAAAGATGATATTTAGCAAATGTGGACACTTCGTCTCTTTAATTAAACTACAATATTTTTTGAATAAATTTCTAATTTACAAAAAAAAAAAATAGAAGATTAAAATAAAAAATATTGAAACTTGATTTGAAAACAATAAAGAAGAGGCGAGATTTGAACTAAAAAAAAAGTCAGATTCTCATGGGCGATGGTGGGCCAGAGTGTGAAAGGAAACAGAGATGAACGGCACGATCTTGGCCACGTTTCTGATCCACAGCATCACGTTGCTTCTCCGTCTCCTGTTGGGAGAAGGGAAAAAAAAGCAGATGCGGATATTAAAACACATATTAATGCAGAATCAATCAACACAATCTCAGTTTTATCTAACTCTCTCCCCAAAAGCGGAAATCAGAGATCCGGGGAGGCTCGGGTGGGTGTTATGTCGGACATGTCGGCGTCAGATCCCGGCGACCGGACGTCGTCGGATATGCGGTCGCCTCTTCTTCGGGACTCCGGGAAGGAATGGAGAGGCGATAGGAGGATGACGGTGGACGAGATATTGCAGAAGCACTGCGGAGAGTTCGGGCGCTGGCAACTGAAGCACTTCGTTCTGACGAGCCTGGCCTGGGCGCTGGAGGCCTTCCACACCATGGTGATGATTTTCGCCGACCGGGAACCCGACTGGAGCTGCGTCGGCGGCGGGTCGGGTTGCAATCCGACGGCGTCCGGCGTTTGCGGGATGGAACCAGGGTCGTGGCGGTGGAGCGGGGCTGCTGGGATATCCACGGTGTCTGAGTGGGGATTGATTTGCGGTGATAAGTATAAGGTTGGATTGGTTCAGGCCTTGTTTTTTGGCGGCTGCATGATTGGTCAGTTTTCTCTCTCTTCTATCTCTCTCTCTAACTATTTTTGTTTTTCCTCTAAATCTTAACTAATTTTATGCTAATTGGAAAATAATTGATATTAGGGTGAAATTTTTTATTTTTGTTTGAATTTGAACTGGCATTTTGGAAATTGGAACGGGTGTTGTTTGTCGTTTTTCTCTTGGAAATAAAGGTTGGTTAATTTGAATCATTTATAAGATAGGCTTGATAGGGTAGTCTTTTTATGCCGGACTGGCAAAATCAAATTTCTTTTATATAATTCAAAATTTATAATTATTGTCTTTTTCTTTCTTTTTTTTTATAGCAATTGCCATTGCTATCTATCCTGCCATACTACATTTGTTTAATGATGATGGTGAGGGGAAAAGGCGTAGAGTGCTGTGCGCATTTTCATTCAAACCTGAATTATGAAACCTAAAAATTACAAATCCTAGGTTAAAGCTTCATCGGTAATTTTTTTTTCCTTGGAAAAAAGTATTCTCCCCCACCCCCACCCAATTTCACACATGCTTTGCCCAGGGATATTTATGTCAAAAAGAGTTCTTCCATTTAGGTATATCCTTAATTTGTTTTTTTTTTCTTGTTTCATCCGAAAAAAAAACCCCACGCCATAGTAATTTGGAAGTATTAAAAAAATCAAGATGGCTAACTTAACAGAATCACAACAAATAAAAACTCTCTTAAAAAATCACATTGACACTCCAACTTAGATATTAGATATCTCCTTCCTTTCTCCTGGCCGACAGGGAGAAGAATAGAAGAAAAAAATCCTCAAAAACCAGTAGATAGTATTAATTTTACAATCGATTCAAATTCAAAATATAATTAAAAATTGAAACTTAAACTTGAATTATTGAACCATTTACAACTGTAAAAGTTATTTTTTAAATATATATATAATTATTATGATATTATTCTAAGGATTAATTGTATGAAAATAATTAAACAAGAAGATTTGATTTGAAATATTGATAAGTGAAAATTAATGAATATGTATAGGTTTAACAAGTTAAACTAAATTTTTATTCACATTTTGTATATGGTGCAAACTAGCAAGATATTTATTTTAAAATATAGATTTCATTTTTTTGTTTTGCATAGGTTGTAATCTTGTGACTTTCTTCTTTTAAGATATTGAAAGTTGCAGGAAAAAACAAAATACTAGATTGAAATACATATACATTTTTTTTAATCTTACTTTTTTAAAGTCGTGTGGAAAAATAGAAGACTAGGTCCTTTCGGTGGTCCAAATTGAATATCTGGCAAATTAGCATTCAAGGTTCCCTTATCTTCTCAGTTTTTATCATTTTAAATGAGGAAGATAAACTTGCTTATCTTCTTTGTACATTTTCCTTTTTGAAAGAAAAAATAGTAAGAAATTAACCGATCATAGAAAAACTGCCTAGTATAAAGAGTTCCTTCAAATTTAAATTCTACTACTTGTGTCAAAATTAATATCAAACTCTTTTTATAAAATTGATTAAATTAATCTTTTAAGCATATATAGCGATTAAGAAAGTATACTTTTAAGAAACTATAAGAAAAAAATAAAAATAAATGAGATTAAAGGGCAAGTTGGTAATATTTTTAAATTTTAGTTTCTAAAGACCATTTTGCAAACTTATTTAACATATTTTTTCAACATTAAAAATAGTTTGTGAAAGTATAATTATCTCTTGTGTTTTTATTATTATATTAATGTAATTTTATCCCTTGAACAATCAAGGGCAGAGTTCATAAATTTTCATAAGAAAGAGCAAAATCTTACTTTCTACTTTTTCTTTTTTAATGTTCGGTTAACAAACTTTTTGTATATATAAAATTTCGATCTTAAAAATTTAAGGAACAAATCTGAAGGAAATATTTAAAATTTAGTTTTTCTATTAAATTTTTAGTTTTGTCCAAATAGGGCTAATATAACAGTTTTTGATATTGAAAACATATTTGGTTGGATAATTTTTAAAAACAGTTCTTAATACAAAAAAAACAATGCAGTTTTACTGTTGAGGTATAATCGTGTATTATATTTTCAGATGATTTGGAACAAGTAATTAATGGAAACATAAACATAAGAAGAAAGCTTTTAAACCTTACCTTGACATTTTATAAACAAGCATACATCAGATAAAGAAAAGATAAGATAAGGTAAAAAAATATGTGTGTGTGTGTGTGTGTGTGAGGTGAGAAGCATATTCCAAAATCATACAGAATAAACGACAATTGTCAAAAAGGGTTGCGGTCAGCTTTGGGGATGGAAATGGAAATAGAACTGAGATACTTTTTCTTTTTCCTTTTTATTTGGTCCTCCTTTTTTGTGTGTTATTATTATATCTGAAAAGTACATGACCTGAACTGCAAAAGGTGGGAGTTCCTCGCAGGTGCGTCTGTTTTCTTGCTTTTGTATTATTTTAGACTCTAACACGTGTATTTGTGGGTCTACCGTCTTATGCCCATAATTATACGACTCACTTTAGCAAATTATTATTACTTTTTCTTTCATTTCATGCTTCGATTATTAAGAAAAAATCTACCTGTCATCCATCCCCACTACCACTAGTTTGTTGGACAAGGAAAAACTGTATATAAAAAATTTTATAAATTAAACTATTTCTTTTAATTTGCCCTTCCAATTGAACTCTTTATTATCAATTTATTTTAAGTGAAATGAAAAAAAAAAAAACTAGGACTAATATTATTTTTTGACATTGTATAATGCCTAAGCTATACTGAAGTTAGATCCATTAAGTAATGCTGTTTTGATTTAGTTTGGGTTAAATCCAGTTGATTGATGTGATTCAGTGTTTAAGCACAAAAAACTTAACTTCTTAATTTTTGTTACTCGGTCTCCATGAATATGAAAAGATAAATAAATCGTGTCGAATGAATTTACAGGTGCAGGAATATTCGGGCATCTCTCAGATTCAACGCTAGGAAGAAAAGGGTCGCTGAGAGTCGTGTGCATTCTAAACGCCATTTTCGGAATCGCAACCGCATTTTCCCCCAACTACTGGATCTACACACTCCTCCGTTTCCTCACCGGGTTCAGCACCGGCGGCGTCGGACTCTGCGCCTTCGTCCTCGCCACCGAGCCCATCGGCCCGACAAAGCGCGGCGCTGCCGGAATGTCCACCTTCTACTTCTTCTCCTCCGGCATCGCAGCTCTGTCCGCCATAGCGTACGCCTTCAAATCATGGCGCGAACTCTACATCGCCACCTCTCTCCCCTCCTTCCTCTTCCTCTTCCTCGTCCTCCCCTCTGTCTCCGAATCCCCCAGATGGTTTCTCGTCCGCGGCAGAGTCACCGAGGCCACCAGTCTCATGGCCGCCATAGCCGAGGCCAACGGCAACCACTTCCCGGACGGCCTCATTCTCGCCCTCGACGAAGAAGCAAAACAGAGCACCACAAAAGCCGACCGAATAGAGAAAGCCGCACAATCGGGGTCCCTCCTGGATGTAATTCGCTCACCCATCACCCGAATTCGGCTGGTTCTGGCTGTGGCCATCAATTTCATGTGCGCCGTGGTGTACTACGGGTTGAGCCTTAACGTGGTGAATCTGGACACCAACATATACTTAAACGTAATGCTGAACGCAGTGGCGGAAATGCCGGCGTTCTTGATAACGGCGGTGCTGTTGGATTTGTGCGGGAGGAAGCCATTAGCGATTGGGACGCTGTGGTTCAGTGGGATTTTTTGTTTGGCGGGGAGTTTGGTGAAGAAAGGGGTGGAGATTTGGAAGGTTGTGAGGATGGGGTGTGGGATATTGGGGATATTTGGGATGGCGGGGACATACAATTTGTTGTTCATTTATACGGCGGAGTTGTTCCCGACAGTGGTGAGGAACGCAGCGTTGGGGTGTGCGACAATGGCGTCGCAGATGGGTGCGATATTGGCACCGTTTGTGGTGGTAATGGGAGGAGGGATGCCGTTTGCGGTGTTTGCAGGGTGTGGGATTGTGGGAGGGGCTTTAGCCTTTTACTTGCCTGAGACTTTGAATAAGCCATTGTATGATACCATGGATGGTTTGAAAGATGCTGAAACTAAGTACATGCCTTCCCTTATCCCCAACTCTCAAGTCTGAACATCTGTTTCAAAACATTGGAGAATGTTGTTCTGAGTTGTTTCTACGTTTGTTTAAAAGTTTGAACCCACAATTTTGTAAACTGATCCATATATGTCAATTCCATACAACAGTGTGTATTTTTTTTTTTCTTTTTTTGGAGTTCAAACAGTGTGTGATTGATTGTAGCTTCATAAATGAACTCTCTTAGAATATTACAATTGTTTTTCATTTTAAACCTGTTGCTCTTCATTACTTGATCTTTCTCAATTCCTAAGACTATTATTCCTCCATCAACTTTCATTCCAGGTTGAAAAAGATTCCTTTCCACAAGTAAACTATACAATCTACAAACTTGATCTTAAATAGTACTAATGTTATAATTGTAATAAAAAAATTTCTTAGACTAGAAGACACTACCAGACAAAATATATTTGCAGACGAAATATCTACTGACGAAAGGAACAAATGTGGATAAAAACAATTTATCCCAACGTTATTCAATAATGTCAGCTTAAAGTATCAAATACGCAGCGTTTACAAAAAAGTTACGAGTAATTTATTTATTCTCCCAACGTTTTATATAGAACGTCAGCGGAAGTTATACTTTTACCTCGACATTATAGAGTAACGTCGGGTTATGTTTAGTAGAAACCAAGGAAAGGTCTCTAGCTATACTTGTACAAACGTCTGTAGAAGTCTACTTACTTCCGACATTTTAGCATAATGTTGGAGAAAAGTTAGCCAACGAAAGGTCATGATCTAGCCTTACCTTACCGGCGTTATAGTACAAACGTCGGTAGAATTCTACTTACTCCAACATTTGTGTAAAACATCGAAAAAAAGTTAACCAACATAAGGTTTATCTAACCATACCTTTGTCGACGTTGTCTTAAAAACGTCAGTAGATGGCCACTTCAGCCGACGTTTTAGTGGAACGTCGAGGGATAATTTAAAGCAACGACCATAATTGTAATGAGGCTGTAATTAGAACGTCGAGATAGTTTGATTAATAAAATTGTGCATTTTATATATGCCGACTCTATGGTTGGTTATGTTGACGATTCTTCTAACGTCAGCAAAAATTTGCCCTAAAAAATTAATCTGGCCTATTTCTTCTCAATTTTTTTGCATCTCTTTGACTTCTTTCTAAAACAGTGCCCCAACCCCCCTCCCTCCAATGCTTGAACTCTGTCGCTACCCCTCCTTTGTTGTTGGAGCTCTCCATCATCATTTGTCCATCGTTGCCACCCCTTTGTGAGTTTTTTTCCAAACATCAATTTGAAGCAAAAAAATGTCAAATATGGTCGATGCTTCTTTCCATGAGTTTCTTTTTCCTTTTAAATCCTGTAATTGAATTGTTGTGTGTACTGTTTTGTTGGTAGAAATGTGTGTATTATTTAGAAATGTTTCGACATCAATTCAATCGAGGGTATTTGAAGTCATTGTTTGCACAAAAACGTTTGACAGTTGAAGGAAATTTGGAGTATTTGGTTTAGGCATGAGAAGTCAAAGAAAATGTAAAGAAATTAAATTGGAAGCCATGAAAATTTTCTAGAGTGAATTAGGGAGAAAGTGGGGTGGGTTGCTCGAAAGAAATTGAGAGAACTTCCTTGAGTTTGAAATTGAAATGTTGTTGAATTTAAAAAATATATCATAATTGAAGTTCTTTTTTACTGAGTTTTATTTAGCTCCATGTTGGTTTGGCCATGAATTCAGCATAATGACTTTAGTTCTCTTGAAAACATTATTAGCATGAAGAATTATGGGCATGTAGGTTTTGGTTTTGAATTTGAATTTTTCTTAAACAATTTTACCAAAATATTTTAGTGGTAATGTAATGACAAAAATAACCTTAGGACTATTACTACGTGCATGCTTTCAAAGCGTAAAAGTTTTCATAGTATAAAAACTTATCTTTAAACACTTACAAGGGCAAATTAAAAGTTCAAATCTTGAATTGGGATTCCAAGAAAAATGCATTAAAATAAGAAGTAACTAGCAATTAAAAATTTAACACAATTTGAATTTCAAATACATGAACCCTAGACCTAATGCATAATACAACTCATGACCATGACACATATGAACCCTTCCTTATCATGCACCATGACCGTTATTGTCGTTACCAAAAAATATATTTAAAAGAAAAGGTTGAGTATTTTTAACAAATACTCAATAAGTGACCCAACTTACGTGGTCAAATCTACAAACTCACACATTCATGCAACACATGGTATGAACTTTTGGGACCTATTCTCTTCATCGGTCGATAGTATATTGTTCTTCTTATGCAAGATGACACAACAACTTTTATCCTACCATGGTGTCATCTTGCTTTGGGTACAAGTGTGAGCCCTTGAAATTAATTGGGAGCATCCGACTGCTTCTAATGATAGATGACACTCATTCAGCGTAATCGGATCCCGCCTAACATCGACTCTTTAGGTGTAGGAGGCAGTTGTCATTCTTTTCTAAATCATGGTTTCATGGTTCTATGGTTCATGTAAGATCTCACATACATCTGACATTAAACTTAACGTCATACATCATGCATGTTGTATCACATTACTCAACATCACAACATATCTCAGCAAAGTAATTTCAAGCATGCCAATACATGTAATAGAATATCACAATAACACACAAGATCATACATGCAAATATGTCACCACACTTCTCATGATTTTACTAATACATACATGACACATTATACTTTTTTCATCAAGATATTCTGCACATACATGTATTAAAACATACACACATGCATCATTCAACCTAAGTCCTTAACGGATCCATAAGTGAAGTCACTTACCTCAAGCGAGTTCTACACTTCTCTTAACGAACTGGTCAAAGTAAGCTTGGTCAACCTAAAGTCATAGGGAAATTTTTTAAAACTCACCTAATTGGATATGACTCAACTAAGTGACCTCTCACTTAGTTGGACTTTAATTCATATGAAGTAGTTTGTAATGTTACTTGGTCTCTTACCTATTAAGTGCTTGGACAATGATGTATCGAGCATAAAACATAGTAGAATGAAGATTTTAACTCTAAAGTCTATAAGATTTATTAACCAAGCTCTAAAGTCTATAACTCTAAAACATAGTAAGGCTTATTAAGACATTCCTTTATTAAATGTCACTCTCTTTCAAAAGTCTAAATCTCTCTTTTGTGTTCAACTCTCCCCTCTCTAAATTCTCTCTCTAAAAGTCTTCATCTTGGTCTCTCTCTATTTAGCTGTCTTTCTATCTCAATCTAAATTAAAATTGATCTTGCTGCTCCATTTCAATCTAAAGTATCTAAAAATAATAAGATGACTTAGGCTTCTTTGAGCCTATTACTTCATTCCTACTATAAACATCTTTGAGACCAAATAAGAGAAAAAGTCTTTGGTTCATTATAAAATCTCCCTCTCTCTTATCTATCTATCTAAAATTCGTCTTTCTTAGACTTAGGTTGTAATGTCAATGTTGTAATTTTATTTTTAGTTACAATTTAGTTTATTGTAAAAATGGAGGGAGAGGTTTGATAGCTTAAGGGTAAGAGAAATGGAGATGGAGATGAAGATGAAAAGGGAATGGGAGAGAAAGAGAGTGGGGGAGAGGAAAGGTCAACTGATTTGATTGAGATTGAGGGAGAAAAGTTTTAAATTTTTTTTTTGAGAAATTGAAGTAAGTGTCCATTTTTATTTTTCCCTTTTGAAAAATGGCTAAACCACTTTAGAAAATGAAAAATAGTCATTTCATTTTTCCAACTATTTAATATTTTTACTTTGGACCATTTTACCATTTTTTATTTGATTATCTCTTTTGAATTCAAAATAATTTTTTGTCACCTCTTTTTTAGATTGTAGCCATTTTCGTTTTGTTATATTCTCTCTCCTTTTTTATTTTCTCCTTGATTTTATCTTTTTGATTTTTTTTTTGGTGTAATTCTCTCTTTTTGGATTCTTTTTTTAGCCAAATAATTATTTATTTCACTTTACCTCCTCTCCAAAAAGCTATCTGTTCTCTCTAAAAAGTCATCAGAGCATCTCAATTCCCAAAAGATAGAGACAAGATGACTTCTTCTACTTTTCATAGCAAAGTCATCAACTTTCATCTTCACATTTGGACATTTCCACAAGAGGTACAATGAGTATAGGACATGATTGTTTGACTTTTTCTTCTTCCTCTACTTCTCATGGTAAGTCATCGACTACATCTCCACGTTACTCCACCTTCACGCACGTTACTACTCCATCTCCAAGTTTGGGCATCTCCACAAGAAGTACAATACCAAAAAAGGAAGGTAAAGTGGGAAACACTCAAGACTATTTTTTATTTTAGTAGTCCAAGCGAAAAAGAGTATTTTGGGAGAGTAGAGAGTATTTAGAATAGTAAACTCTGAGGCCATTTTTTTTATGCGAAAGAGGAAAATAACATGGCAAACCCTCAACCCTAAAAAGTATTTTTGATTTCAATAGTCCGAGCTAAAGAGAGTTAGAGAGTATTTTGGGAGTAGTAGAGAGTATTTAGAGTATAAGAAATTCGGAGGAAAATTTTCAATAGAGGAAGATAACGTGGCGAACACCCAACACCAAAAAGTATTTTTGATTCCAATAGTCCAAGTTAAAGAGAGTATTTTGAGTATTTACTATACTTTTGGTATAGCTTTATTTTGGACAAATTAAACTTTTTATATCTACAACTTTTTGGGAATATTAGAATGTATTTATAGATTTTTAGGAATAGCTAAAACGGTATTTAGTGAGTATTTAGAGAGTATTTTTGGATAAATTAAAGATTGTTTCTATATCTAGAACATTTTTGGAATATTAGACAGTAAAAGTGAGATTTTGGGCGCTAAAATGCACGCCATTTTGGTATGAAATTTTCACTTTTTACGTCGGACATTGCCTGTCATTAAATAGTCTGACATGAAAAGTTCATCCATCCGACATGAAAAGTTCTATTAAAAAAAAACTTTACTATTTTCATTTTTATGTCGGGCAATGCCTGTCATTAAATAGTTTGACATGAAAAGTTTTTCCGTCCGACATGAAAAGTTCTGTTAAAAAAAAAACTTTAGTCTCTTTCCTATTTTCATTTCTCTCTCTCCCACACCTACGGTTGGTTGTAGAAACCCTCCCCTCTCCTTCATCTTCTTCCACCGCGCTGCCTCTCACCTCCTTCCACCGTTGTTCTCTCTCTTCCACACACGAACAGTGTTGCAGAAACGTAGCCCCTCCCCTCCCCCAGTGTGCTCCTCTGCTGCCTTTCACCTCCTTCCGTCGTTGTTCTCTTTCTCCCACCCACATAGACCATTTGTTAGAGTGAGATCCAACAACACCCATTCCTCTTCCACCCGTCGCACACCACGTTTGTTCCTCCAACACCGACAAAACCCAAATCCCTCCACCGCCGCCGCACGCCGTAGTTTGACATTTATCTACTCCAATTGTAAAAATCCTATCATTTTAGACATGACTTTTTATAGTTGTAATGCAAGAAATATGGGAGCTTGACTACCATAGTTTGACATTTGTCTTGTTCAAGTGTGATTGAGTTGAGAACAAGAATGAGACATCGAAGTATATGTGTATAGTTTGGATGATTTTTACATGTAGTGCCCACGGTAAGCCCTTAAAGGTAAATTTTCATTAACAAGCATATAACACCAATCATTCATTCATCACACATATACACATACAAAATACACAACAAATATAGCAAATACCCTGTATATATTGCTCGGTATTCAGAACAACACACATGCAACACAAATAGCTTCAAACATAAAAAGCAACACATACGCAAACCAAAAATTATAGGCAGAACTAAATTCCAGTCTATATCACCAAACTCAAGGAAGAATTAAATGTCACCAAAATTCAGGGTATATATGTCACCAAAAGAGGAACAAATAAATCAAAAACAAAAATCATCCAAAATCACCCAAAATCAAAGACATCGAAGACAAAAATCATCCACAATCACCCAAAATCAAAGACATCGAAGTCCTCATTAAGGCTGTTGCTCAAGCGGCACCGATTTATACTCTAAGCTGTTATAGACTCCCAACTACTAGCTGTCAAGATCTTAATTGGATAATAGCAAATTTTTGGTGGGGAAGCTCTGATCAGGGAAAGAAAATTCATTGGCTAAGTTGGAAAAAGATGAAAAAACCAAAGATTGAGGTGAACTTGGTTTTCAACATCCGTAGGTTTAACCAGGCATTGTTGGCCAAACATTCTTGGTGGATCTTGAAAAGAGCAAACTCCCTTTTGGCTCAGACTTTACAAGCGAAGTATTTTCCTTTGGAATCGTTCCTTCAGGCTAAGATTGGTTACAGACCTTCCTATGTATGGAGGAGCATCCTTTGGGGTCGAGAGTTAGCTATAAAGAGTGGTCGTTGGAGAGTGGGTAATGGCAAAGCTATCCATATTTATGATGACCAATGGCTTCCTAGGGAAAGAACTTTCAAGACTTTATCCCTCCCTAGACTCGTTAACTGTCCCATGGTTGCTGGGCTGATTAACTGCTAGGCGACATGGAAGGTTGATATTGTTCGTGACATTTTTTTTTTAGGATGATGCAAATGTAATTCTAAGCATCCCTCTTGGTGATGGCTACCCTGGGGATTCCTTTATTTGGCCTTACGATCAACATGAGGTATACTTGGTTAAAAGTGGTTACAAGGTAGCTATGAATAATGAACCTATGAAGGGGCCCTCAACTGGAAGGGATGATCTCTTCTGGTCAAAGTGTTTATGGTAGTTGGCTATTCTAGAGGAGATCAAAATCTTTGCTTGGCTGCTTGTCTACATATTTTGCCCACCGAATGCAACCTTTACAAACGAAGAGTTAGAGCTGACGCCACGTGTCCACTTTGTAAAAGAGAAAAAAAACTGAACTTCATGCTTTGTGGTTATGCAAGAAAATTAGATGTCATTAGTCTTGCTGAAGCCCTATGGCCCAACTATTAACTGATTCTTATGAAAATTTTCTTTCTCTATTTTGTAGGGCAACATAAATGCTTTAGAAGGATGACTTGGAAGTCTTTACCATTGCCTTATAGAGCATGTGACACAGGTGGAATAAACTAGTTTTTAATCAACAACAACCTGTCGTTGATGACCCAATCTCATTGGCACTGAACTTTGTTGAAGATTGGAGAACAGGACAACAACGCCTACCATAAAGACAACCGAACAACAAGACGACCCCAAACTAGATTTGAGGAGGAAAGGTGGAGGCCCTCGGATAACCAGGTCTACAAGCTTAATTATGATGCAGCCATCATTGATGGACATGTAGGTTTGGGCTTCATAATCTGGAATTCATTTGGCGAAGTGCTTCTTTCAGTAGAACAATTCAAATACATCTCTGGACTTGTGGAGCTTGCTGAAGCTGTTGCTCTTCATGAGGGAATAAAAATTGACATGGAGGCCGATATTCAGCCGATTTGGGTGAAGCCTGATTGAGAGGTGGTATGGCAACTTTTTCAAGGTAAAACTAGATACGATATAGAAATACAATTATTTATTGATGAGATCCGACAAAGATGTCGCAGTAGAGACATGTTTGGTGTATCTTTAGTCCGCTGCACAAAAAATAAAGTTTCGAATGCTTTGGCAACTCATGCCCGATAGAATAATTTTACAGGAATCTAGATGGAAGATTGCCCAAACTGGGTTATAAGAGAGCTCCATGAGGACCTCTCTAGTATTGGTTAGTTTCTTTTTTTTTTTTGTTTTCTTGATTTGTACTAAAAAAAACTAAAAAAAAAATAATTTTTAAGAGATGTACAAGGGAGAAAACTCACCCATAACAAAAATATGAAGTATTAGAAAGATAATAAAATTGATGAAAGAAAAATATATAAAAAAAGAAGGGTAAAAGTGTCATTAGAGGATGTCCTTGACATGAGAATCTTAAAATTCATGTTTCAAAAGGATATTTGAAATATGATAAATGTCTCCCGTATGGGCATCCAAGCATCTTAGGATCCCTGGATATCCTAAATTACCCCAAAACAAATGGGGTAATCTAGATGTCTATCCTATGAGAATCTCGTATTCCCACCAAATAAACTATTGAAGTTGATGCCTGAAATCTTGTGAGTTTCGTAGTTTGTAAACTTTATACATAAATTATTTATTTAATAAAATAAGGTGTTATTTTATTTGACATTTAGTGTGCATTAACCCAATCCAATAAACTAAGATCCAAGATTATTTTATATAATTGAAACATGTACATAGTAGACATACATGTGGATCATGTTTAACGAATAACCTAAACGGTCTATAGTATATGGATAATGTTGGGTACCTTATCTTGGTAACATTATTGGATACAATCCACTTTGTAATTGTTATAAGAGTTGTAAAGTGTTAAAAACGATTATGATCCTAATCGTTCATGTGAAGACATGTGAGTGAGGGTATCCTATATAAAGAGTTTGTATAAGACTGAACCGGGAAGTGATTAATCTCTCTTTATAGCGTCGTTGCTTGAAGAGATTAACATTTCATTAGAATGATCATAGGTGACTCAACTTTAATATTGAGTGAGTTGTGAATTCCTGCCTATAAGGGCAATCCTTTGTTCTATATGAGTGAGAGTGACTGAGTTTGCCGACTCAATATGTGTACCATTTTGGGGATTTGTTCAAATAAGTAACTAGGAACACAACTACACTAGATGAAATTTACTCCTTCCTATCTCAAGGGCAAATTGATGAATTGTTCCCTTAAGGGCTGATTCTGAGTCTTGAACAATGAGGCGCCTCACCCTTTCACTGGCCAGAGAGAGGTCTAGTTATAGTTGGATTGTAACTAATTGTTCATTAGAGGGATCGATGGTACTTAAGAAATTAGATATAACTACAGGGGTAAAACGATAAGTTTGACCCAGCTGTAGTTATGAACAATTCGTGAATGGTCAACCTACTGTTAATTGATTAAATCCATGGACACAAAAATATATTTACAATGTGAAGAGTGCAACTGTTAGTCTTTAATGGAGTGTCCAGCAGTTAATCAATGTTTATTAATTAATTAAAGAGTTTAATTAAGTAATCTAATATCATGGAAGCTTCTAATTTGTAGGTCTATAAGGTCCAGTTGCTAGCTCTCTAAGGATTTTACAAGAAATAATATTTTGGAATAAGTTGAATTGTTCAAATTATTTAAGGAAATATAGGTTATAATGTATAATGATACATAGTATATAGTCAGGGGCGGATCCAAAATTTTTTGTCAGGGGGGGCACAAATTAAATATAGTTTTAGATGTATTATTATTAGCGACAAATCCAGAAATTTATGTTGGGGG
>JAOANK020000059.1:2194190-2221712 GCA_026257165.2 Telfairia occidentalis | reverse complement strand
ATTTAGATATTTATTTACTTGCCTTGTTTGTTAATTTTATTTAATAGCCAATAAGATTTATTGGCCAATTTTAATATCCTAAATTTATACTTGGAAAATTAAATCTAACGTAGAACCTTAAAATTAAAATTCAACATGAAATTTTCTATAATATTTACACTTTTGCACAACGTAGTTATAGTATTAAAAAAACTATAACTTGCCTACTTTCTTTCTTGAGCATAAATAAATTTCAGGAGTAATTATTTTTCTTACATCAATACTTAGAGAGAAAAGAATTGCAAATACCAGAAGGACTCTATCTTTCTTTATCGTAGAATCGTGTGTTATCGAAAGAAGTCGAAGCTTAAGAAAGGACAACCATATGTTTGCCTCCGTCTTTAAGAAAGAAAATTGAAAGGTGTTGGCACCAATTGATGGTACACGCCATTGTGCACCTTCAAGTCCTACCTCACTAATGGCAGCGTTTAGTTGCTTGGATGAGGGAGCAATTGTCATTTCATTAAAAACGGTGTGAGGAAAGTCTTGTAGGTGGAACAAGTTGTTGATTGCACCTGGTGAATAATTGATTGGAACTCCTCGGACCAATATCTCATATCCGTTACTCTAATCCAGATTGACATAAAATTTTCGAACGATTCCTACAATTGCTAGTTCTGGTTGTCAGCAAAAATACTCCCACAAGTGATTAGTTATACTGGTGAAAATATAACGTGGGAGTTCTTCGTATGGCTCCATAAATCTACGCTCAGCTAGAAGATTTCTTTTCTTAATGTATTCATCGCGTCTTCTAGCCACGTCATTTATCAAACGATCATGAAGAGGTAGTTGATAATCTATCATAGGTTTTGGCATAGGCTCCTTTCGCTTGCAGCGAGCCTTCTTGGGACTTGACTGTGCCTGAACTAAGTCCTCTAGGGTTTCTGGTGTGCTGTCAGCCGTGAGCTTTTTCTTCTTTTTGCCTTTCTTCTTTCGTTTGGTTCTTCTTCTGGCATCTTCATTGCCTTAATCTCTACGGCAAATAGTTCGTTTGTTTGTTCGTCTTCAATAGTAGGTAGGATGGTTCTTAAACCTCATCTTGTGCTTCTATAGGTGCTTTTAGAATGACGGTTGGTATGGATGGCTCCTAATCTTGCTCCAAAGCCTGTACTGATGTTAAGACTTCTTGAATGACAAGTTCAATAGCAACCGGACTTGGCAGTGGGACAACCTTCTTGGTTTTCTTCTTCTTTTCTTTCTTCTTTATGGGAGGTGGAGGAACAATTTCTTCTACAGATGGCTGAATAGTTTCTTCTACAAGTAGAGCGGCTAGGGCATCCAATAATAAGTCAGCATCAAACTCGCGAAGTTTTCTAGTTCTGCTTTTTAAGGCCATGGGCATCAATGATTAAGAAGAATAGAACCAATTAAACATGTATATAACCACTAATTAAGGGCAAATTACTCATTAAAATTAATTTAAAATTAACTTAATTAGTCAAGGTAACAAATATTTTTGGAATGATAAAATTTGAATAAAATTAGAATAAAATTCCAATGATAGGAAAATTATTACTGCTTTGTCAAAATATCTGCTCCCTGCAAAACAGTAGTTAGATCATTTATTATGGCATGTCAATTTTTGAATTTTAAAACCAAAATAACTCTTTCTCTCCTAAAAATATTTGATGCCTCAATCTCCGCAATTTTTCTTTTATTTTTCCATAATTATCTACACAAATAATGAGATGAAATTAGATTAAGATAATTATGAAACTGAAATTCAAATGGAAAATTATTTTGAGAATTATACGCAATTCAAACAAAAATTAGAATAAAATAAAATCTAGAATTTCAAATTCGAAAATTAACTAAAAATAATTAAACAAATCAAATAAAATCTAATCTAATCAAATTAAATCATACTACAATTCAAATGCAACATTCTCCTAAAAATTTTCAGAAAATAAAAAAAAATTAAAGTAGTAAAAAGAAAGGGAACAAAAATTAATTTGACGTTATACTCAGATATTGCTCCTGCAATGTTTTGTGTTGGTCAAGGTGCTAGCAACTAGAGAGAGCACATTTCCTAAGAAAGTTCTCTCTCCGGTAACGCTTTATCCTTTGTCCATTGACTTTAAAGTTTCTCCCATTGTTTTCATCTATCAACATAATAGCTCCATATGGGAAAACTTCTAAAATGGTAAATGGTCCAGACCAACGAGACTTTAATTTTCTAGGAAAAAGTATAAGAGTCTCGAATTATACAATAGTACTTGTTGACCTTTCTCAAATTTCTTTTGGATCAATCTCTTACCATGTCCGACTTTGGTTTTCTCCTTGTAAATTTTTGCAATTTCATAAGTGACGATGCTCTTCCCATTCATTTAACTGTAGAAATCTCATTGCTCTAGCAATAGTGGTGTCAAAATTGAGTTTCTTTAAAGCCCATAATGCCTTGTGCTCTAACTCTAAAGGTAAATGGCATGCTTTTCCATAAACTAACCTACAATGATACATTCCTAATGGCGTTTTGAGTGCAGTTCTATAATCCCAAAGAGCATCGGGTGGCCTAAAAAACTAATCGATAACACTCAAAAAGTTCTATTTTTGGACCTATAATTTGGTAGTTTTGTATGTTAAAAGTGTACTTTAACACTTTTATTTGTGAAATTTGTAGAAACCGAGCATTCCAAGGAAAGAGATGAAGTCGAGGATGTTCGGGGTGAAAAATGAGTCAAACAAACCACAAATGGGCTAAATCAAGGAAGAAAATCAAAGAAGCAACCTGAGAGCTACCGTCTCAACGCTGTCCCGTTGAGACTTCCAAAAAGTGACAAGAAGGCAGGTGCTTCAGTGTTGAGACGTTGAAGAAGTAGCGTCTCAGCGCTATACAAAAATTTCCAAACAGAATAGGAAAATTCGATGTAGCATCGAGACGCTATGCTATAGCGTCTCCATGCTACCTCGATAATTTCCCCCCTTTTTTCAAAATATGATGGCATTTTGGTAAATATCAAGCATACCGTCTCAACGATGCGGCGATGTCTATAAAAATAACCTTATGTCTATGTTTGGAAAGGCCATTTTTGGGCGATTTTCGACAGAATTCAACAGAGAACTCTGAAGGCTAATGTTCTGGAGCAGTTGGGGGTTTTCTAAGTGCTCAAGATCGAGTTTTACACCTCGGGAAGCATACCTACGGCCGAAAGGCGTGAATTCTTCCCGGAGTTCCCTCTCTTCTCTTAAACATTTGATGTATTTTTTTTTAGGAGATTTTTTGAACTCTTAATGATGCATATCAGTAGCTAAATCTCTTCGTTTTAGGGTGTTGGTTGATATGAACTCTTGAATTTATTAGTTTTTCTTATGGAATGCAAACTTTTTATAGTTTCCTTCTAAATTTCAGCAAGTTAATATATGCATTGAACTGGCCATTGAGTATTTGTACGTTGTTTTATTATCTTGTTTGAAAGAGAGGGTAGTAAATTTAGACCTAGGATTTTAGACATACGTTTTTTTATGCATGAGAGTGATATGAGAACTTGTGTGGTCCATGATAGGTTATTCTTATACCACTTTTAAATTCTTATTGAAAGACCTTGAATAGGAAATTAATTGTGAGTCGGTAGACCTCGAGAGGGGAAAACCTGGGTTAATTAACCTTAGACTTAGAAAATTTGGTAAGAAATTGTATCCATAAGTAAATTAGTTTGTTTAATTGTTTCATTCGCCATACCAACACCCTAAAACCTTCATTCTTTTGATTTTTACACTATTGTCGTATCTCCTTTTAGTGCAATTCTTTAGCTTAGAATCGTTGTATGAATTTGGATTCCCTAGATAAAATTGAAAGAACCAATTAATAACTAAGGAAATTAGAAAATTTGATTCCCAGAGGATGATACTCGGTCTCTTAGGTCGTTTTATATTACAACTTGACTCGTACACTTGCAGTAACGCAGTGGGTTGCGATTACCAATCCTTCTTAGTTGGGTCAACAATCTTTTCTAAGATACCCTTAATTTCCATATTTGAAACCTTAAGGGGTTGAGACTTTATGCTTAACACCATACTTTGCTAATAAATTACTAAGGATCCTATTAATAAAATGAAATCCCTCATCGCTTATTAGAGCACGTGGAGTTCCAAAACGATTGAAAATATTTTTCTGGAGAAATTTTGAAACTATTTTTGCATCATTTTGGGCATAAGGAATTGTCTCTTCCCATTTTGACACAGAGTCAACGATAAGCAAAATGTATAGGTTGCCATTTGATGGGGGAAATGGACCCATAAAATCAATCCTCAAACCTCAAAGAACTTTATCTCCAAAATGTAAGTCAGTGGCATCTCATCCTTGATTCCAATATTGCCTTTGCTTTGGCACTTATCACATGATTTGCTAAATATGTAAGCATCCTTGAACATCGATGGCCAAAAATATCCAGATTGCAATGCCTTGGCTGCGATTCGTTGTCCTCCAAAATGTCCTCCATAGGGTGTTGTGAGACAATGCTCCAAGATTCTGGAACTTCTGATTGAGGTACACATCTCCTAATAATTTCATCAACACACTATCTATAAATAAGTGGATCATCCCAAAAATAGAAGCGCACATCATGAATAAATTTCTTCAATTGTTGCTTAGTCAAATATGGTGGTAGTATACCTACAACCAAATAGTTAGAAATATTTGCAAACCAAGAAAATTCAACATGAGTAATTTGAGCTACCATAAATAATTGTGCATCCAAAAAATAATATAGGATCTCAGGTTGCTGCAGCATATCATTTGTTTGCTCCACTCTTAATAGATGATCTGCAACAAAGTTCTTCGAACCTTTTTTGTCTTTGATCTCTAAATAAAACTCTTGCAGTAGGAGAACTCATATGATAAGTCTTGGCTTTGCATCTTTCTTCACCAATAGATAACGGATTGTTACATGATCTATAAAGTAGTAACGTTAGATCCTATGAGATATGGTCTAAATTTTTCAAAAGCAAAAATATCTAATAAAAGCTCCTTCTCTATAGTGGTATAATTCAATTGTCATTCAAATTCCTACTGGCATAATAAATTAGATGAATCATCTTGTCATGTTTTTGTCCAAGCATTGCTCCAGCAACATAATCATTTGCATCACACATCAATTCGAACGGTAGATTCCAATTGGGTGATGAGATAATTGACGCAATGATTAATGCTTTCTTTAATACCTGAAAAGCTTTTAAAGAATATCCATTAAACTCAAAAGATCGGTTAGCTTCTAATAACATGCAAAGAGGTTTAGAGATCTTAGAAAAATTCTTAATAAACCTTCGGTAGAAACCTGCATGACCAAGGAAACTTCTAATTTCCTTAACAAAATTTGGCGGTTCCATCTTTTCAATGATCTCAATCTTGGCTCTATCCACTTCTATCCCTTTTTCTGAAATTTTGTGGCCTAGAACAATGTCTTCCATCACCATGAAGTGACATTTTTCTCTATTTAAGACCAAGTTAGTCTCTTCACATCTCTTCAAAACTTTGCCTAAGTTTTCTAAACAGAAGGTGAATGAGTGTCCAAACACTGAAAAATCGTCCATAAACACCTCCATAATTGATTCAACCCTGTCATAAAATATAGCCATCATACATCTTTGGAAAGTTGCTGGAGCGTTGCAGAGACCAAAGTGCATCCTTCTAAAAGCAAATGTACCATATGGACAAGTAAAAGTTGTTTTCTCCTGATCACCAGGGGCTATACTAATCTGATTATAACCCGAATAACCATCTTAGAAGCAATAATAAGCTTGACCTGTAAGTCTATACAACATTTGGTCAATAAAAGGTAGAGAAAAGTGATCCTTATGTGTAGCTATATTGAGCTTCCTATAATCTATGCCTACCCTTCAACTTATAACTGTCCTAATTGGAATAAGTTCATTGGATTCGTTTTTTATCACGGTCGTTCCTCCTTTCTTAGGTACACACTGAACAGCACTAACCCAATTACTATCTGCAATAGGATAGATGATTCCAGCATCTAACCACTTAATGACCTCTTTCTTCACAACTTCCTTCATGGCTAGATTCAACCTTCTTTGCTGCTTGATAACTCTCTAAAAAATGGTTATTATACCTCTAATATTGAATATTTGATTAGGGTGAAGCTGTAGAAATGAACATAACTTGATGATTTATTGTTATGATTGCCTGCTTGATACAAATATCTCATACTAATTCGCAGATGATATTTATTCATGCTTAAATCAGGAGAAAAGAGCGGAGTAAACAACAATTCAAGCAAAAGTTTAATTTGCGGAACAACGTGGAAGCATCTCGTGCTGGGGATTGTTGTAGCATTGCGGCAAGCAGAATACTCCCAGAATCTAGTGTTGTACAAACACTTTCTACAAGGTACGTGTGATGTCCTAGAAAGACGTGCAGTGTGGTATCCTCACACGTTTGATCATTGGAGGGCCTGATGGACATTTCTCAGTGGAAACTAGTTTAGGGCAAAGATGGGCACAGAAAGAAAGGGAAGGGGGGGAAAGTGGAAAACAAGGCTGAAAAAAGGCAAGGAGAAGAGTAGAAGAAAATTCGTCTCGAAAGAAGGAAACATTCTCACTTGGATTTCTGTCACCATCTGGCCTCAGCACCCTCTCGTTTATAGTCTTTTCGTTGCTTCATTTCTTCTTGCTACTATTTGATTGATGTCCTGTTTAACCTTTTCATTTCGTTGTGTTATTTTCTGCATTTGATCCTTGTTAGAGACAGAGCTTTGCATATACTAAGATGAGTTTTAGCTAATTTTCCATATGGGTAGTTGGTGGTGGGTGTGTTGAGTTGAACCTTGCTGTAGCTTAATCTGAGGAACGAAGTTTGGTTTATTCATGTTCTTTTCTTCTTGAGTTGTTGTAATAGTGAGCTTCTCAGTTGGTCGTCGGTAGCTCTAGATAGCTAGTATTCTTACCAACAGGTAAGGTGGTAGTCGAACCCAGAAGAAAGGATATAGAAGATGTGATGGAACCTCAAGTCGTATATTCATTAAATATAATGAAGAAGCTATAAGATAAGGAAAGGTAGCTCGAAAGATTACGAAATCTGATGTTAGACATAACTAGGTTTCGCATTTTAGTATATTATGCTCGATAGAGTGAGTATATGGAACAAACATGTCTACAGAGTAAAATATTTCAATCCCAGATAATGCTACAGCATCATGACGCATAACCACACTAAATGTCATTAACTACCCTATTTCATAATTGTTAGTGTGTTATAAAGAACTTTGCTCATTTATTTTTTACCAAAATCAACTGAAGTGATTGTTATACCCCTATTTTCTTTCTTCTTATACTCAACACATCACGAAGTGTAGATTGTTAGCTTATAAGAGTCGAGTTAGTGAGAATCTCAGATAAAATAGTCCCTATGGATCGATATCCTAGAATACGCCAATATTACTTGTACAATTGCTTATACTTGAACATTCTTTGTCTTCATTTTCTATATTATTCTGCATCGCTGAAGCATATCTATCGCATTTCTATGAAGACAACACTGCTCCATAGATTTAAAATTTCCATCTTCTAAATTGATCTTATGCATACAAAAAAAATGGACATATTCCTTGAATATCTGCTAGAGTCCAACCAATAGCCTTCTTATGTTGCTTCAACAATTGTATTAATTAATCTTTGTCCTCTGGTGGTAAGTTTACTGCAACAATTATTGGCAATATTTTCTTTTCTCCAAGATACACATACTTCAGATGCGATGGCAATGGTTTCAATTCTAGTTTTGGTGGTTCCTCAATAGATGGCTTCATCGATGGAGATTTCCTATCATTCAAATCAAGAATATCAAATGTTTTTTTCTAGTTTGAAATATCATATACCTCAGTATTTGTTGGATCATCCCAAGTGATCACACATTCCTCATCTAACGATTCAGCATCCCCAAACTGTTGAATATGGTGCTCCCACAATTTTTCCTCAACTATATTCTCAACAATTTCTTCCAACACTTGAACTCTTGAACATTCCTCAATTTCTGATGGATATCTCATGAAGTCAAATACATTGAACTTTACTTCCTGGTCATGGACTCTCATGGTCAATTCCCCTTTCTGTACATCAATCAACGTTCTACCTATTACTAAGAAGGGTCTTCCCAAAATTATAAGCACTTCTTTGTCGGCTTCGTAATCTAAAATGATAAAATCTGCTAGAAAGATGAATTTGTCAACTTGCACTAGAATATTCTTAATCTTGCCTTTTGTATAAGTAATTGATCTGTCAGCTAATTAAAGAGTCATAGTCATTGGCCTTGCTTCTCCCACTCCTAACTTCTTATAGATGGATAATGACATGAGATTAATACTGGCTCCAAGATCACATAATGCTATTCCTAATTCTTTTCAACCAATTGAAACAGGAATGGTAAATGACCTAGGGTTCTTAACTTTCAGAGGTAGCTTATTTTTAAGGATTGCACTACATTCCTCAGTTAAAGATATTGTTTTATATTCTTCTAACCTATTCTTCTTGGTCAGAATATTCTTGAGGAATTTGACATAGTTTAGCATCTGCTCAAGAGCTTCTACTAGAGGTATGTGAATGTGAAGTTACTTCAGTACCTCTAGAAATTTCTTGAATTTGACCTCTTCAGTTTTCTATTTAAGCCTTTGTGGATAGGGAGGTGGTGGAGGCTTGAAAGGAATAACAGAAGTATACTTCTACGGTTCTTCAGGTTTTTGTTTTGGGAACTTTCTCTACATTGTCTTTTACTGCTTCTTCAATTCTCACCTTTGTGCTCTCGCTATCTTGTTGCTCTACCAAATTTCAAAAGACATTCTTTTGTTGCGGCAAAGAACTTGTTCCAGCCATGGTTTTTCAACTTCTGAGTTCTACTGCCTGTACTTTCTCTTTACCTTCTCTTCTAGAGTTTTAAGTATCTGCAGGAAATTGTCCTTGAAGTCTATTCTTGAACTCACTTGCCAATTGTCTAATCTGAATTTCTAAGTTTCTTAAGGAAGCTTGTTGGCTTTGAATCATAGCGTCATTTTTTGCCATATATATCTTCATCATGTTTTCTAACTAATTACTTGAATTTCTATGATTTTTCTGAGACATCGATCTATTTTGCTAAGGCACAAATTACTGATGTTGTTGCCCAAAACCAAGTGGACAATTTTCCTTTTGTTGAACTGGAAGATCATGATCACTTCCTCGTTGACTCCAAAAAAAATTACGATGATTCCTCCACCCAGGATTGTAGGTGTTAGAATGTGGGTTATTTCTTCCTATGTAACAAACTGATACTAAATTGCTGATAAGTGTGTCCTTCTCCAAAAAATACACATGATTTCACTATGACTTGATTCATAGCAGCATTCTGTGGTGTAGCATTCCCTAAAGGTGAGGTTTTGATCATGTTTGTCAAAGAAGCGATGTCTGCCCTAATGAATGTTAAAGCATCAACTTCTGTAATTCCTTGTGGTCTTTTTCCAGGTTTTTGATCTCGCATCATACCATTGACAACTATTGGTAGATATCCTTTCAAAAATTGCGTACACCTCATTATATGTTCTTGACAGTAATGCACCATTTGTTGAAGCATCTACCATGCTATGTGTAGCCGCATTTAAACCATTATAGAAAGTCTCTAGTTGAAAACAATAAGGTAATCCATGGTGAGGACACTTTCTAAAGAGTCCCTTGTATCTTTCTCATGAATCATTGAAGGGTTCATTCACATATTGCTTGAAAGAAACAATTTCTGCTCTAAGTTTGGCATTCCTTATAGGTGGGAAATACTTAATCATAAACTTTTCTACTAATTCATTTCAGGTAGTAATGAATCCTAGAGAAAATGTATTTAACCAAGATTTTTCTCCATCCCTTAATGAATATGGGAACAAATTTTTAAACGCAGAGCATCTTTTGAAACTCCTTGAATTACAAATGAGTCGCTCACTCCTAGAAAACTCTTCAAATGCAAATGTGGATCTTTTGTAGGTAAACCATGAAATTGACCTATGGTTTGTAACATTTGAACCATCATAGGCCATCTCAAAGTTTGCTGCCTGAATATTTGGTCTAACAATCCCTGGATTTAATTCATTAAATATTGAGACTGCATAATCTCTAATGGCTCTTTCCCTGTCATTGGCTAAAATAATAGGATTTTCAACTTAGTCCACTGGTCTAATTTGCGATTGCATTTCTACTGTAGGTAATAGAACTCCTCTGTTTTGTTGTTGATTTGCTTGCTCCAAAGACCCTCCAGAAGGTATAGGGTTGCTCCATCAAATTTTCTCAATTTCTCAATTCCTTTCTTAGTCTCCGAAGAGTTCGTTCAATTTCTGGATCAAATTCAACCTCCAAATCAAAATTAGTGTTCATGCACCAGTTACTGCAATCGCAAAGAAATTGAATCAATGTAAAGAAAGCTTCAATTCACCAAAAGAATTAAATTCAAATAAGCCAATATTCAAACTAATCCCTAGCAACGGTGCCAAAAACTTGTTCACGTGTGTGTAGATGAATAAAATCACACAAATAAAATGTGCAAGTGTACACAGCCCGTAGTAAAGTGATAATAAAGTATTTTTATATCGTATCCACAAGGATTAAAAGTAGATTTTAACCTATTAAACTTTACTCTCTTAGCGAATTCAAGGTAACAAAAAGGATGATTGTTGGCTATTTTTATAACTAATGTTGAATCAATGAAAATGACAGAATAATAAGAATGCTTAGGCGGTTGTAATGATATAAATAAATGGGTTTGGATTAAGATAATATGCTAATTTTCCTGACATAGAATGCTGAAGCAAAAGAATTGCAAGATCAATTCACACAACTATAGCCTTTCAGAATCCTTCCAGATCTCCTAGATTCTTAAGTTAATTTTCACTACCTTATATGAGTTAAACCTGTTGTTTTCATATAATAGGCGAGTGATTATTCCTAACCTCCCCATTTAGCCAACAACTAACCTAATCTTAGAGGCTAATGTATTTTACAAGCAACCTACTCCTCATGTCTTTTTTCGAAGCTTAGAGAAGATATCTAATGCGTGTTGGCCATTCAGACATAAATATTAAATAATGAGAACACTTATAAAACAAATCAATCCAACAAGCTTTTACTTCGAAACTAGAATAAGTTCAATAACATCTCCCTTAATCCTCACCCAAAGGAGATTAGTTCATGCTAACGTAAAGAAAAGACATCAATATAAACTCAAAAACAGTAAAGGAAACCATGTTGAAAAAACTCCTTAAGAATTGTAAAATCAAAGTCTTCAACGATGCCATGAATAGAGTCGCTCCTCTCCTTTAACCTCCACAAAGTTGTTTTTCTTCAACTCTTCTTTTTTGAAAAACATAATAGCAAATCCGAAGAAAATTCTAAACTTGAACTCTAAAAAAACAAAAACGTAGAATGTGAAAGCTATTTTTCAAAGTTTTTTAATTTTAATTGTCGACCACTTCTTTTGGTGGCGTCTTTTTATATTTATAAGCTTCCTTGTGTGATTAGGAGACTTATTACGTCAAACTGTCCACGTAGCTTCCATGTAACGGTGGATGAAATTTGCAAAAGATAAGATTGTTTCCATATTTTAATTTTCGTTATTTTCGCACAAATTCTGTCTATCTGTTTTGTTGGATAAATGCTCGATCAATTCTTTTGCTATTTTAATTCTCTATCAATTTTCTACTCAACAAAAAACCCAGAATCAGTAGCAATTAAGTACAATGTCCCTCAATTCTATTCTTATGCTCTCTTAAATATTATGCTGTAACAATCTGAAGGTTCTCAAAAGTCATGTAAGAAAAACAAAGATAATTCAGCCAATTCCTTATTATCAAAGGAAAATCACTTCAAGAATAATATGAAATTTATCCTAAAAGACTCTTAATCATTCTCTTTTAGAGAGTTATCACCTTCTCTAGGGTGACACCATGCGCCCTCAGGAACGTAACATTGTCCCTAAGACACACAGTGATGTCTATCGAATGCATTCCACTCTACATGTAACATAATATCAACTTAATAAAATACATAATTAAAATATAATTTACCAAGAATAATCTGATATTTTCAACCAGGTTAAGAGTGCGGAGCATTCGCTCTACCAGCTATGTTGGATCAGCCTCCACTAGATGAACACTCGCGGCTTCACATGCTACCATCCGCCAAAAGTCACGGCCATCCTGGTAGTCTAGAGGTGAACGATCAGCAGCGATGAGAGTTAAAAAAGAAGTAGGAATATCTTCAGTCACTCCTAATATGGATGGAATGTAATTTGAATGTAAATAATCATCCAGCATTATAGCATATTTATAATGGTCGAATGTGAGACGCTTAGTCGAACGCTGCATTAATGAGATATTAATTACAATAGGGATGTCATTGAAATAACCGTACACCAGTTTTTTTTTCAAACCATCGAGGTACGCAATCGCGTCAACGTACACAGATATGAATGCAATGAATTGCAATCGCGTCATTGCAGGTGGCCGAAATTGAAATCAAGTTACAGTCCCAATGCCACGGGTCACTTCACATCCATTGTGCTTTGACAACTGAAAATTAGGTTATTCGATTGGGTTGAGATAAAATCGTACTAAATTACAATCACTGGATTTTGTGTCATAAAATATCATTAATGCATATCAATATGGTTTAATGCATGTTATTTTGTTATAAGTCCCAATGCATTGCATCATTAATAATGTCATAAACGCATTGGGTTAGTGGAATCACATTCAAATACAGGTCTGTTAAGATACCATGTGGTTCAGTACTTGAATTTTGATATTTGTATTTGATAGCACACGAAAAGGTGTTATCCTTAGGCTTGATTTTAGGTCGTTTTATTCGATAATTTCGGTGCTTTCACGTATTTTTATGTTAAATTGTAGGTACCGAGCATAATTAGAAGAAAATATGATTTTAGGGATGATGGGGTCGAGAAACAGGCTTAGGAAGACTAAGTTTGGCTAAGGAAAGAAGAAAAGATGTCAAAATACAAAAGGACCCAAGGAGGCAGAGTCAAGATGCCATGCACAGGCATTTAGATGCTGAAATTAGCTGAAATTTCTGGGCTTGGATCATCAGCATCGAGACGCTGCTCAACAACGACTCGACGTTGTTGAAGACAGAGTCACTACCGCGCAGCCGCGTGCCCCAGCACCAACCCGCGCGCGCCCCGCCTCCTGCCACACATAGGCAGCGTCGCGATGCTATCCATAGCGTCTCAACGTTGCAATTTTTTTTACCTCACCCAAAACGCACGTTTTGGAAAAAATTCTTCGAACCAGCGTCGCAACATTATCGACAGATCAGTATGAATATGTTCTTTCGCAATTAGGGTTGGAAGGAACGTTTTTTGGGTTACATTTTCGATGAGTTTCGATAGAAATTGATGAGGCTACTTTTCTAGAAGGTTAGAGAGACCTTGGAGTGCTTGGGATTGGGTTTTTTCATCTCGAGAAGCGTGCCCACAACAGAAATGGCGTGGAATTCATCCGAGAGTCTTCTCTTCTCTTTTATTTTCAGTATCTTGTCTGTTTTGTAGGATTTTATGGATGTTTCTGTACAGATTCATGATGTATAAGAGCTAAGTTACTTGAGTTTTAGGGTGTTGGAATTTTAAAGACCCATTAAATTTGTTGATTCTTTATAGAATGCATTGAATCTTCTGCTTGCTTTTCAAATTCCAACATTAAATACCTTACAATTAAGTGGTCATTGATTGTTAGGTGCTAGCTTTTATTATCTTGCTTGAGAGAGAGGGTGATAAATTAGGCATTGGGATTTGAACACAAATTCTTGTATGCACGAGGGTGATAGAAGAGTGCGTGAGGTTGTTGACGAATATTTTGTTTCCAATTGTTAGTTTAATTGCAAGAAATTGAATTAGGCTCATCAATTGAGGGTGGTTGAGCTCGAGAGAGGAAACTCGAACTTATGAAAGTCTAGACTTAGGAAAAAAGGTATGAAAATGCATTCGAATAATTAATTGACTGTTTAATTGGGTCGATAAAAATAAACACCAACACCTTAAAATTGTCATTCCCTCAATTTTCTTCACCAATTAAGAGTTCCTTTATTGTTTTCTAAATTCTACTACAACATGACCTTGAGATCCCTAGATAAAATTGAAAGAATTAGTTGATAACTAGGAAAATTAAAGAACATGATTTCCTGAGGACGATACTCAGCCTCTTTGGCCGTTATTACTACGATCGACCCGTACACTTGCGGTGACGCTTTGTTGGGCCTGATTAGTATTATGACACTGTCTCACAAGTATAAGATGGTGTTTGTTCACAAGGTTGATAATTACTTTCTCTATAGTGCTTTTTTCATTTCTCAATTTTATCCGTACAAAACATACATCCCTTTACACTGACACATTCTTTGACAGAAAACTTTGGCAGAATGAATACTACTATTAATTTATTATTACTGATTTTGAAAATGTCCACATTCACTTTCGTCATGCCCAAATTTAAGTGAGTGTCTTAAATTTTGTAGCATCAAAAGTGATTCTAGGAATACAAAAAATCACTCCCAAACACACCCTTGCTACTAAATTTAGTTTTGTTAACACAAAACCAATAGCACGATTGGGCAAATTGATTGGTGAAAATTAGTTTATTTACCGAGAATGGGCTAACCGATCAGATACAATCAGTTTAGTTCATATGACAATATAATCACAACCGAGCTAACCGTATTTAAAACGACATTTAGTAAATGGTACTACAAGAAAACTCGCAAACTACATTTTATCAATATTACTATTAATTTATTGTGACGGAAAAAAATAGAAGACATTGTTTAATATGGGATTTAAAGCGATCCTGTAAGACCAAAATGTGTTGCCTTAGTCGCTCGTTCTCGGCCTCCGCTTCCGCCAGTCGTGATAATGCAGCATCTCATTCGTTAAGACTCCCTAAACCGGACAGAGTTATTTGTAGCCACAACTAAACAATAAAATAGGTTGCATTAGTGTCATTTAAAGTAAAATAATAAACACATGGTTGTAGATATATATGTTACTGCATTCAGATCATGGAGGCTAGTGTTCATGAGATTTATAAGTTCACCGTGTTGTAACCTTTGTGGATCTAATGCGGCGACCCAACCTCTATCCTTCCAAACATTTGCAGAGTTTTCTTAGAAGTCTCTGCAGACAGAGGAAGGAGAGGCCATCTTTGGCTTGTGGAGTAGGGAGGATTATCGCCGACAAAATCTTGAAGGGCCTAATGTGGCGAAAGATGCGTCTTTATTATTATTACAGAAACAAAAAAAAAATGTTATTAATCCATGCGTATGGAGAGTAATAAATTACAATCTGAGATTCTAAAATGATGGTTCGATTCGAATTTTTTTCTTCTTCCTTCTATAAATAAATGCAGTAGTTGGCTTATTATTGTCATATAACACGATGGCGGCATTGTTGGATGAATGGTAGATATTGATTTGTAAAAATAATTAAACAACGACGATTCATTTGATATTCTTTCTTCAATCAATAAGTAAATGGGAATGTAGTTTTTAGTATCGGCCTATCTAATCATGAAGGATGTGTCTTCGTTTTCATTTATACGCACTTATTGCAAGTCTAGAACGATGGTTGGTTATTTCTATCGTTTTACTCGATTGCAGGTGACGTTATTTTCTAGTGTTAAATAGGATGATGGCCAAATCAAGAGCAAATGAACGAATGATAAAAGACGAACATATATTTTTTAGTGTTAAACAAGACAATGGTCGACAAGGAGCGACGGAAGTTGAAGAAAAAGAAATATCTTCAACCATTTATTATATGGAACGTAGTTTGAATGTGAATAATCATCCAGCATTATAGCATGTTTATAATGGTCATATATGAGACCCTTAATCGAGCCCTGCATTAATGGATATTAATTACAATAGGGACGTCATTGCAATAACAGAGCACTAGTTTTTTTTAAACCATCGAGGTATGCGATCGCGTTGACATACACAGATATGGACGTGATAAATTGCATTCGCATCATTGCAGGTGCCCAAATTGAAATCTAGATACAGTCCCAACGTCGCAGGTCACTTCACATTCATTGTGATATGACAGCTGAAAATCTGCTCATTCGATTGAGTTGAGATAAAATTGTACTAAATTACAACCACTAGATCTTGTGTCATAAAATAACATTAATGTGTAACAATATGGTTTAATGCATATTATTTTGTGGCTACAGTCCCAATGGATCACATCATTAATAATGTCAGAAATGAATTGGGATAATGGAATCACAAATATGGGTTAGTGAAGGAATAAAATGACACAAATAAAATTTTATTTATTTTCATATTTAATTATTACTACATAGTGGTGAGAGGTGGTGGGAGTGAAGCACGATGTTGGGCCTTGAGACTTTGGACCCTTGATTTGAGTGCTTTATTTTCTTCGGTTAGTTGTCGAACCATTGAATTCCTTCGGACTAGGCAGCGTTTCAAACGACAGATGTCGGCCCGCAATCTACTTATCCAGTTACTCTCGTCGATAGCATCATTAGACCAATTTTCCAGTTCATCACTTAACTGAAATACGGCTGAAGATATTCGCAGACCAATCTACGTCCTGAAACAAATAATACGGAATAAGTTTACAAGTGAAAGTACATTGGAATTAAAAATGAAACAATATACACCTACGAAATGAAAACCATCTACTGCTCTGATAAGGCATTCGCCATTCATTTCGTTCGGAACGGGTACTGAGGCAATGACAACTGTGGTCTATTCCCATAATAAAGCAACAGCCCATGAGTAATCACAATTCCAAGTGCGGTATGGCCTTTGGTATCTGAATGCCAACGAAGGTAATGGACTCCATGGTGCGTCGTTTCCTCCTTCAAAAGCAACAGACTCTGTCTGATTATTTGACATCGTTTGTTAAGTTTCCCTTTGGGTAAAAGTTTTGCTAATTTGCATATACTCAGGTTGGACTACATTGATATAAATTCATTTCGAGACGAATATTACGACAAATGATCTCGTTTAAATGACACGACTTCTGACTTGGAGCAGCGTGGAGTATTGACGGTTGAGATATACCAAAGAAGATTGCGGTTCAATATCGAGATACGTGATCAAGATATGAAGTTGGGTGCATGCGTAGAAGTTAACTCGATCTTGTTATATCGTGGTATGCGATACTTTTTTAAGTCGTTATCGCGATGTAATGTTGTTGGGTTATGCAATTACTCATGACACTTTCTAAACGCGTTATAATATGATCAATTTACTCGATGTATATGAAACAAATCATTCATATTAATTACAGCGCGATACAAATGGATACAAATATGAACCAAATGAATGAAAAAATGGATACAAATATGAACCGAATGAATGAAAAAATTATCAAGTTTACTTTGTTGAGTATGTATGATATGAATGAAAAGAAGTAATATACCTCGCTAATATATACCTCGCTAGTCTTTATTATTCAGAAGTTGTCAGCATGTCTTTCTGTTGTATCTACTACCTCTACATCTAATACACTTATGTACCTACTTGACATCACCACCCAATGGCATTCTATTTACCTGACGACGACCAACTCTTGCAACCCTTAGTGCCTTTATTGTTTTCACAGTGAAGTCTGGGGACGTCTTCCACTCCGACTTGTGTCCGACGAGAAAAATGGATTCTACATAAGATGCAATCACCGTCTCCCCAAAGTATTCTTTCGCGCATAGAGTAGAAGCACTAACCCCTTGGAATCTATAGGCTACTATTGCATGAGAACAAGGATGTTCAAGCTTGTCGAATTGTGTACATAAGCATGTTCTCGATATCAAATCAACAATGACGTCCAATTTACCATCATTCACTTCGAAAATATGATGATCGATATTTCTCACCTTGTGCCTCCTCGAGTATTATCAACGACTTCTTCCCTATAGTCGGACAGCGTCTGGCCATCTAGTTTGGAATGGTATGTACGATGTTCATGAAACCATCTCTGAAAAATCGATCTTTTGAACTAAAAAACAGACCAGATCGGTAGTTTTCGAGCGTCTCTGGTCAATGCGTTCCAAAACTCAACTATGTTCGTCATCATTTCTATATATTGCAATCTCTGACTATGTGCACGGGCCCACCTGATGAAGTCAGCATCAATAAGATATTGTATAACGTCGTCCTGCTTTATTCTTGAAAAAATTGCATCAAAATCAACCACTCTAAAGGTTTTTGCAGCCTAATACACGAGACCGCAAACATCGCCAATACCAAAATTTTTTTTTATGTTCATAACTAGATGATGAAGACAGATAACATAAAAATTTTTAGGGAAAACTATTTGCGCTATGTTGGCAATCGTGACGTGACGTTTGGAAACGATGACCAAATCTTCTGTCTTAACAATCAACATTTTAATTTTATTCATGAACCAAGTCCATGAATCATCGAACTCACGATCAATGACTATAAATATGAGTGAATATAGTTGATTGTTACTGTCGGGTGCCACGTAAACAAGCATGTGCCCCTTATGTTTCCCCTTCAGATGGGCTCCATCAACGAGTAGCAAGTGGCAAACGTAACTATTGAATCTTCTTACTGCAGTGCCCAAGGCCATTAAAGCATACTTGAAGTAACCACCATCTTCAATGTAAATGTGAAAAACTGACCCAGGGTTGGCAATCTTAAGGGCTTCTTCGTACCCCACCAATAAGCCAAATGATTTGTCATGCGACCCTTGAACAATATTCAATGTTTGTTTTCTAGCATGCCTGGCCTTTTCATATTCGTTGTGAATGTCTTGCATTATTTCTTTAGGCTTATACGCACGGCTTGGGTCCCCATAATTCTCCTTAATTAGGTGCCCAATTACCCAATCCCGAGCTTGACGGTGGTCGTGATTCAACAACTCTTGGGTACACGTGGTTATTTACAACGTATTGTACCTTTTAACCTTTATGGCCTATAGTCTTCAGCTGTAGTGTGCATTTACGCACCTTACTTTGTATAAGACCTTCGTGGACTTGTGCACATGATATTCAAAATTCAGACGCGTGGCTACTAAACATATCCTCATACTCAAATCTGTCTTATTAAAAAGCATGTCGTCCTTTCTAACGTCGTCAAAAGACAGGGTCTCACCAAGCATTTAAACCACCTTGCTAGATTCACGTGGTTTAGAGGGTGTAGTTAATGACACAATGGGATAAAAAACGTTGCTGGAAGAGGGAGCCAGTTCAACATAAGAACCATAAAGGACACGGGGTTTGATTAATGAAAATGCAATGTCGTCGATGGTGGGATCTCATTAGCCCAGTTGTTTAATGAATCTTCGTACACCCATCCCTCGTCTTCTCCTTTTTCGTTGTCATCTTCGCCCTCTTACTCAACATCTTCATACAGTCATTCATCTTTTTCTTCATCCTATTTGTCATCGTCTGATATTTTAATCCGTTTGACTTCAAGTTCTATGTGACCAAATTCTGGACACCTATATTCGAACGGGTTTGACCCTTTAGGACTCAAGTTGTACTCACCACATTTTCATATGTTGGACTGTATGGAGTTACACTCACTGCCATGCTATGCATTCCAATGGACGGAATGACTGATGACATTGGTACATGTTTGTTATACTATACATAAGTATTAAATGGGAACATTAACAACGAAGGTAAATTATATGTCATAGGTGGAACTTGGACGTCCTTCTCATAGCACGATATATACAGTGTCAGCTGGTGGACGTCATCGCCAGTAAAAAAAATGTAGGTCATTTTGGTCTCTTATAACAAATGTTAGTGTTTTCGACCTAAAGTTCAAGATACATCTAACGGTGAGATCATATTGACCTCAATTAATATTCGTCATCTGGTAAACTTTACGAAGGAAGTCAATATACAATATACCAACATCGACTTCGAAACCACAGACATCACCTCCTTCGTATTCTTTCCCAGCCTCTTTTCAATCACCACTGAAAATTACATGCACGCGAGACATGTTGAAATCACTTTGATGAATAACTATAAATGGTTTTGAAATAACAAAAATAGGCGTAAGTATTTACAGCTTTTGAATGGTTTCATTGTGTTCATCTTTTTATTGATTGCTTTCATGATATTGAAAAGGTTGGTGTAAGAGTTTAATTTATGTACTTAAATGGAATTAATGGTTTAACATGTCTTTGGTAACGAATGCTGGATACGATATCAAGACGATTTGTAATTCCAATCATGATTGACAGATTTGTGAGAATTGAATGCATGCTTAAACTACCAATTGTGTTGGAAGTTATACAATAATCCCCATCGAGTTACACGATCGGTACATTTTAAGTTTCTACAATGGAGTATTTTCGAATAATCCAATCACATTGGATGCTGGACAATTTCACACGATTGTTTTGTATTGAACCGATTGCGGTAAATATTCAACGCAATCGTTAAGTATACTTTTAGTGGATAACCGTATCGAGATTGTTAAACGATTGTTCTTAAATCAATCCAACCGTCTAATTCTGATTCCTATCGGTATTAATATATTGAATCTGATTGTCTCATTTACTATTAAAATAGTTGTTAGAAATAAATTTTCTTCTATTCCAATACTAATTATAAAATGGGATGGTGACTGAAAAGAGAAACAACAAGAATTTCATATTAATTTGATCATTGATATATAAATGAAATGTAGTTAAAAAAAAAAAGCATAGTTAAGAGGCATGACCATCATCCATATCGCCCACATCAGCCACGGCCTGACGAGCCGCTAACAGCAACTCTCGCATTCATTGTGACGACTTCGTCCCTTTAATGAAGGAGAATGTCCTTCGTCTGACTAATTTCAGCAATGGTCGCTTGACGACCAGCACTGAGTTCTTCCATGTCCTCCACCATGTGAGATGCGACCCGAAGGGCTTCATTGAACTGATGGATGGAGCCAACATCTTGTGTGGTCGACTCTAATAACCGTTGATGAATGTCTCTGCACTTTGCAACTGCAACATCGATCTTTTCCAATGAGGAAGAAGATATTGTCACAGAGTAACAGTAGAACGAATTGAATAAATCATAGATGAAAGATGCGTGACGATGCAAACGATGAAGCCCTTATATAGAAGTGGAAGGGCGTCATAAAAAAGACACACTTCGGAAAACTAAACGTCGTGCACCCATGCACCATGTACAACTAACTTGAACTAAATGATTCATCATTTTGTGTATCTTACTCATATATTTATAATAATAAACTTATATATTACCCAATCGTGATACAATGTTCGTTTCATATAGAATCATTTAGTCCAATCGTGTTACGATGTTGGTTTTGTATTAAATAGAATCGTATATTTTGATCGTGATACAATTAATAGAATCATTTAATTCGATTATGATATGATGTTCATTTCAATAGAAACATTCAATCTGATCGTGATACGATAAATAGAAACATTTAGTCCGATTGTGATATGATCTTCGTTTCAATGGAATCATTCAGTTCGATCATGATTCATGTTTACAATGAATCATTTAGTCCAATCCTACTACGTGATCATGCTACAATAAAGACAAAGTTACATACTGGGATCGGTTTCAACATTAAATTTTTTTTTCCCATTTGTTTAATAGATATATGATACCTAACAAAATTGGAATAAAGAAAGCTAAATGATCGACATGAACAACATGATCACCTAATACGATCGGAAGTGGGTCTCAAATCAACTTCGATGTATATTTGTCTAACCTATCCGTCAATATTGGCCAAACCGGTCATAGCTCAATCAACTGGTTAAAGGCATATCTTCATCACCAAGAGATCATAGGTTCGAATCCCCCCACCCCTACATGTTATAAAACTAAAAAAAAAAAAAGATACTATACTCGATATTAGGAGAAGAAGAAGCAATCATGGAGAAACAATGTCTTTAAAGAAGAAAGAGAGATAAAAATCAAAGGGTATATTGATAAAAGCAAATAGTTTGAAAAGTTAAAAAAGCGTGTCTGGGGTTAGAAAAACTTAAAATGGAAGAGGGGGCCAATTCTGTAAGAAAAAACTGAAAAGAGGACAAAAATGACAATTTTCCTTAAATTAAAGCCCTTAAACCCTATATAAGGAAACTTATAGTCAAATTCTAAGCAAGTCATTGTCTCCCTCTCCTCCCAAGAGATAGATGAAAATTGGTTTTCTTCTGAGTTCTCCCAAAAAGTGCTCACACACTAGTTCGTAGTAGATCGAAGATAGCTCGAAAGATCATATAGAGTCCCTCCAACATCTTCTTTATGCTTTTCCCATCCCAAAGGTAAGTTTTTGGAAAATTAAATTTTTATTAAAAAAATCCTTTTAATCAAAAGTCATCATTGCGATTCGCGTTTCTAATCAATGTGCCTGCTTCTGTGGCTTCGGGTTCTAGATCGAATTCGAATAATTTCCCTACAGTCCTCTAGAAAAAGTGGCTTTACAGTAGGCAACGCTGAGACATTCTCCCTAGCATCTAGACGTTGTCTTCTCTAGACATCTCATTTTTCAACTAAATGAATTTGGCTCCATAACCTAAAAATCTCCCACTAGAAGATAAATCATCAAAACTCCCACTTCAATCTGTCTTCAGCAAAAAAATAACGGATTCTGACTCTCCCTGCTAGTTTAAAAAAAAAAAGTGAAAAGCAATAAAATAATCATTTTCTTTTCAACTTTTTTTTTTTTTTTGGTTAAAAACTTCTTTAAAAAAAATTATTTTGTAAAAAAAATATATTATATTAAAAGAAAAAAAAAGTTTTAAAACTTTATTTCCAAAACACCTCTGCTATGTCTTTTAAGTCTCAACTATGTGAATATATCTTAACCCCAAGAATATATTTAGCTCAATTTAAGGACATACATATATCACTACAAAAATAAAAACCAATACTTATTGGAACAGCACTTAATTCTAATTAAAACATTAAATACAACTTTAAATAATTTTATATCAAAATAAATCATAATAAATAAATGTTTAGGCCAAAAGTTGAAGAAAGATTGTAGAAATCAAACCCTTCTAAAAGGCAAAACGTCAATTGCAGCCTACTTGAATCAAAGAAGAAAGGGAAACTTGTGAATGATGTGACTGTTAACCAAATATATCAATTTCCCAATTGATTTCCAAAATCTCATGCCTTCCTTTTTCTTCTTTATGTGACATTTCTTACTTTACTTTATTTTAATTTTAATAAACTATTCCATCCAATTCAAATCCACTTGGTGTTTCTATCCAATTTTCAACTATGCTTTAAATCTCTTTTCATACAAATTTATAGCCTAACATGCATCAACTTGCGTGGATCATGGATGATAATGAAGTTGTATTTTGTTTTAATTTCAATTTGTCTAAATAAATTTGCTTACAATTACATTTTTTTTATTGATTTTGTATATTTCATTATTAAAAAATTAGAAAATGATTATGATTTTGAAATTGTTTGCTAAATAGTTTTTTTTTTTTTCAGAACAAAAATTCTTTAAATCATTTTTTAAACTTTTTAAAAAATATATGGAATTTTTTTAGTTCAATAACTTGTAGAGGTAGGGATTCAAATTCACAATTTTTAGTCGATGACATATATTTTAATTAGTTGAAATATGTTTATGTTGACAACAAAAAATAGAGTTTATATGGTCACTCTAGACCTAAAAAAATTACCAATAAAGATTTTGTTCTTTCCTGTATACTCATGATTTTCCTCATTTCTAGCCATTTGATATTATGTTTGCAACTTTTAAAATTATTAGAAAAAAAGAATTGTTGCCAAATCAAACCAACCCAATAATTTATACCAAGAACGCTAGGTTGTGTGCATATGTCTATATATATAATTCAACCAGTTTTTTTTTTTTTTGTTTGAATTACATATGTATTAAATCAAAGTTGATTTGCTTAAAGTCAACGATAACATTTGCTTTTTGTAAAATAAAATGAATTAATTTTCAAAAAAAAAAAAAAAACTCCGTGCAAGACATGATAAAAACTTTTGTCTTATTAATGACAATTGTTAAAATTGATTGTCAGTCTTATATATCAACATTATATTATATCTTCCAATAACTTAATTAAAAGCAGTTTTTATTCATTTAAATTTAAATTTTTTTTTTGAGTTAAAAAATAAATTGTTATCAAATTTTTAATGACACTTAAAATATAATTTTTCAAGATTTCACAGCTACTTTAAACATTTTAATGAATAGACACCTAATCACTGTTCTGTAAAAAAAAATATATATATATTTTTTTTACAAAATTTTATTTTGATTTTTCAACTTTTCTACTCAACATATTATTTTAATTTTTAATTATTTTATTTTATTTTAATACTTGTTTCTATATTTAAATATAAAAAAGACTAGGAAATTTTGTTTTAATTTGTAAAAATTGCATCTTTGTTGTTAAATTTCCGTATTGTATTTAACATAAAATTTTGTCTAATCTCACAAGAAGGTGAACTTTTTCATCCACATGGATTAAACTTAGTATCAAATATGATAATAGGGATACCTAGAAATATTTTTGAAAAATAAATACATCAATGTAACACCAAAAACAAAAATGATACTTATGAAAGCTTGTGGATCAAAATAAAACTTTTCAACAGTGTTCAAGAACCAAGACAAAATGAAATTAGGGTACACATTAAAAAGGAAAAAAAAAACTGAATTTAAAATTCAAGAACGCAAAAAAACTTCTTCCTCTAACAATTCAGTAACGATCCATAAATTGTTTGAAAATTGTTGCGCTAAAATCCAAATAAAAACAAAGCATCATATAGAAATGGGAATATTTTAAATTGCGGGAAGTCCCCAGTTAAGAGAACAGTCAAACAAGTTACAATTCCATGGAGAAGTTTCTTCCTCAGATTTCCATTTTTCTTTTTCCCTTTCAAATTTTAGTTAATTATTACAAATTATTAGCATGCACGATGCACCTAATAATAAAAATATACACATTATTATACAGGCCTGAATCATCGCATCAAAACAAGAACGGAGTCGGAGCAAACGCCGGAATCACGACCGGAATCGCCGCCGGACTTCGCCTGGGAGAGAGAGAGAGAAATACATGAATAACAGAAAGATTCTTTACAGATGTTTTTCACGGGGTGTTACGATTTCGATAATGATACGGAAGATTCACGAACTGACTGACACACGTACCTGAAATCGTTACTCTTGTTACGGCCGTGAAGAGTTCTATCCACTCCAGATCCGCTCTTCCTCTTCACCGATCGTTCCGATTCCGCCGTCCGATCGTCGCTCTTTTCTCTCTCCATCACCACCAAAACTACCTTATCCTCCGAGATAGCTCCCAGCGACGGCTTCCAATCGGCCGACAGTTTCGCCGTGGAAGGCAACAAAGCCCCTCGTTTTCTCCGCCGGTGTATTCTGGTGGTAATCGGGGCCGGAGATCTCATCTCCTCGCCCCCCGCTGCCGCCGCAGTCTTCCGATTGTCCATGCGAGACATGTTCACTGGCACGCAGCAAGAAACGAACTCGAAAAGGAACTTCATCGGAAACTAACCGCTCCGGCGAAAGCCTCTAGACGGAAACAGAGCGAACAGAATGAGAACGACGGCTGCGATCCGACTCGAAGAGAGAGGCGAGGCGAGGTGTGTGAGGCACCAAATATTTATGATCGCAACCATTGACTGAAACGGCGGCAGTCCATTTTACCTCCGTCTTCCGTTGTAGATTCCCGATAACTGGCGCTGGCTCTGGGTTCCCTTAGTTGAGTGAACTTGGTTCTCAATTTATAGAAACCGTTGGGTATTGATTTTCCGGCGTCTGCGCTTGAACTAGTCTATATTTAATTACCAAAACACCCTTCATTTTCTCCTCTGATATCTCAACTGCATGGGCATTTTAGGTATTTACACTTACCCTATTCTTTTCCTACCATTCGTCCATCATTAACTGTTGATGTGACAGGTTAGATATTGTAGTGATAATTAATTACCTAATATACGTTAATTAGATTCTCTAACATAACACTAACTTTTAAGATTTTTTTGTATATCACAATTGATGAAGATATATATTTGAATTAAATCTTTAAGATCTATCCTTTGTCCATATTGTAGCAGGGAAGTGGAATGCGAAATTCATGTTTTATGACTATGTAAAAAAATAAAACGATGTTGGTCTCAAAGGAGCCTAGTTTCGTGTTTATTAAATATTATGTGTATTGATCTTTATTCTTTGTTTTGTAGGACCATGGATACGTTAACGCAGGATGAACTTAGAGTTTTCACTATATCCTTATGCTGACATAATTTCCAAGGCAACAAGTTATGTCGATGAATGGAAAGGAGAAGGCAAATGCCTAGGTGCAAATTCTACCAACCAATAGAGGGACCACCAGCGAGCTGAGCAAAATGGGGAAAAATGGAGGCTCGCCAGCGGTTCGAACATATAAACTCAACACCAATGTAGCTTTGATTGATGGAAAAGCAGGGTTTGAGATCATAATCCAGGATGAACATGACGAAGTAATGTTAGCTGCTGAGCATTTTCAATGCTTGAGTAGATCAGTAGAACTTGTTGAGGTCATGGCTCTCCATGCAGGAATCACTTTGGCTATTAAGGTAGGTATTCGACCTCTTTGGGTTGAGATTGACTCTAAAGTGGTCTGGACACTTCTTCAAAATCAAGACAGTTTTGATAATGAAACCCAACTATTTGTAGATGACATTAGAAGGATGTGCGGAGTTGGAAGGTATTACCTTGATCAGAAGATCCCATAATGAGGTAGCCAATTCTTTGGTACTTCACTCACGAAGACAGTAGTTCTCTCATGTTTGGTTGGAAGAGTACCTACCATGGGTTGAAAGACCAATGCCGGTCAATTTACCTTTTTCTCTATAGTTTTTTTTGTTGGTTTTGTTTAAAAAAAAAAAAAATTCATTCCCACATGTGGTTGAATTTATAAAAACAAATAAAAAAATTAAGAACTCTGAACTAGAATTGTCAGTCTATATAGTATCCATCAATCGAGGGTTCAACATAAATATTAAGGATAAATCAATATTTCTAATATTTAAATACCATCTAAAATCATTCATATGAATATAAATACTAATAGCAAAATCTATAACTTATTTAAGAATGATTTTTTTAGTCTCTTTATGTTTTTTCTTTAAATTTTTTCTTCTCACTAAATTTTTTTTAATTGTTTTAATTTATCTTTCTTTTTCCATAATATATTTTACTCAACTTTGTTATCTCTAGAGAAAATTCTCTCTTTTAACTTTTTTTCTAAAATATTTCTCCCTTTAATTTCTTTTCTCTTTCTAACTATTTTTTTTAAAAGAAAACTCTACTATATGTCAAATAAAAAATAATTATTTCAAAATAAAAATAGAAAATTTAAAATATAAAAACTATATATTTTTTGTTTTTAAATTTGTTTATAATTTAGAAAAGAATTTTTAAAAATAAAAATGTTTTATTTAAAAATATAAAAAAATATGATACATAACTAATCAT
>JAOANK020000059.1:2180180-2194090 GCA_026257165.2 Telfairia occidentalis | reverse complement strand
GTTTCTTGGCCGCGCCCCCCTGCTTATAGATACGAGAGACTTTATCTAAATTTTCAAATAGGAAATTGCATACCATTTGCCGATATACGTATAGGAACATGGGATGGACAAGGAAGTGTATCGATCCTCCACTGCCCTAAAGCAAGAAAGATTCTAATCTTTATCTTCTATTAGCAGAGATCGCCCAGTCTATCTTAGCATCTCTTGAGTCTTTTGGGCTAATGGAGTGCATGGATGGGATAGAATTCGGTATTTTGAAAAGAAAGATCAATCAGAGATTGAACTCAAACTCTTCATTGTTCTAGCGAAACGTTGTCAGGGGACTAATGCCGTAGCCCACTAGCTCCCATCAGCCCGGCCCCTTTTCTTCTTCTCCGGTAAGTGGGTAAGTGCTTGTTTTTCAGTGTCTTGTCTTACGTCTGGACTCTTGGGCCTCGTTCATGTTTTCGAAAAGCAAAGCATTCGTTGAACTCATTCCTTGCGAGCTTAGTCACTAGTAGTGAGGCGAGCCCTTGGTCCCATAATAGGAAGCAATTGGTGAGGCCTTTCCATTTATCTAACTTCTTCATTCATAAGCCAGGTTTGATCCGGATCAAACCAAAGCTTCAGGTACTCGCTTAGCCCTGAACTCGTCGTAACTCGTTCTTAGCGCTTTTTAGTTCAACACGACTGAAAGAGGATCTCTTGGTCTACGACCTCCTAAACCTACAAGGAGAGGAACAACAGCTGGTTCAAAGCCTTCCATTAGCACCTGTTATTCCAGCAACAGGGACGGTAGCGAGTCAAGAAGGTAATCAAGGCAATTAAATTGAAAAAGAAAGAAAGATCAGATGCATCGAATCCGATGTTTTCAAAGGGAATGAGTCAATGCGCATTGCCAGTTGATGGGAATAGTGTCTCACGTCGACTTTGAGATCTGATCTTGGGGCACTATGATATAGTTGAAAAGGCTTGATTGGCTAAGGGACGGGCAAAACCACTTATAAAAGATAAGAAGACTAAGAGCCGGTTACGATTATGCCTGTCTTTGCTTATGCTTATCTTGTTCCGGTGCCGGGTGCTCTTGCTGATACGACGACAAGGCTCTTTCCAGACCTACTATATATAATACGACGAGAGCGAGGCTCCGAAGGAGTTTCGGGTGGAGTTAGGCGGGAAGTCGGGCTTGTGTTGTAGCCGTTCTTTGTGCCAGTTGGTCTTGCGAGGAAGCTACATGAGGTGTCATCAACTGCTGTTTTAAGGCTCCCTATTGACCGTAAGAAATAAAGATTCAGTAGGTGGAAGCAAAGAGCTAGGGAGACCTCATCCAAAACGAAACGGTTGTTTTATCTTCTTTGGTAAATTCCCTGGGAAGGGCTGGTTTGGGTGGGGCAAAAGCATCAGGAAAATTTTTTCGTTCGGATACAGACATGGCAATCTACGTATGTAAAGTAAATCAGAAGCTGCCCAAGCATAGATCCAACGCGCTACTCAACAAGTAGGCGGCTTTCACACTGTCATTGTAAAAGAAATGCCCTTGACGCATTGCCACTTGCTTCAAGCTACTCTTTCCTTTCTTCTTCGATGGAGCCAGAGGAAGAACTCCTACGCAAACAGAAAAGACTGGGGCGTCAACTCCAACTGTAGCAGCCCATCAAGAGCGTCAAGGCTTAGAGCTTCTTCTGAAGCTGCCTATTCTGTGCGTGGGTTAACTATGGATTCCATTGCGCAAAGAAGCCTAGTTGTCCTAAGAGCTGATTCGATAACTTGCTTATTCCTTTTTTTTAGACTATATCCATTGCCTCGCCCTTCTCCTCTGTTTTGTAAGTGAACGAAAGGCTAACATAAGCTAGAGTTGAACGATCTACTTTTCTATCTTGATGGCTGCGAAAGCCTTAATTCAATATTCAATTAAAATGTTATATGGTTTCAGCTGATTACGAGCACAGCAGGGTAGTAATGCCTAAAGGAAGGAATTGAGCGAGTGTAAGTGCTTCGCTTGTTACGTTACAGCCAGTAAAGAAGAAAGCACTACTTCATGGGAAGTTGCCAAAGGTAAGTCCGACGTCCTTCGAGCCATACTATAAGCCATGCGAATGCCCCACTCCAGAAGTCCCTCACTCACAGACTGTAATCCAAGCAAGCACTGATCCATACCCGCTTTTAAGCTATCTTTCTAGAGGTATGTAGTCGCTTTAGCGAAGCTTATGGATAGAGAAGGTCTCATTTTATTCCTTAAAAGGAACCGTCGATAAACCACTACCCTGTATGTAAAAACACTAATTTCATTAGCCCAGCTGAAACCGTTGAAAAGAAGCCTGTTCAAGCACTTGAAATGGAAGGGTCCGAAGGTAAGGGAAGTTCAAAGTAAACCATTGAGTCTAGCCCCTAGAGCAAGGATGGGATATTACGCCAATGTGCCTCTAGAGCATCTACTGAACCCGCCTGCGCGAATTTCATTACCTCTCCTCAGATGTCCACAAAAGGAATTGACAGTTAATCCGATGACTTTCCTTCTACTTCTAAGACATGGTAATTTCTTTCAAAGGCTAGATGCTGCAAGTGAATCAAAAGTAGAGAGCTTACCGCTCCTTCACTTCATGCCTTTGCTCGCGCAAGCGTAGATACTAGGAAGAAGAGTTAGTTTTGTAGCCATTGGGGAGGGCTATTAATCACATCAATATATGGCACATCCGCTATCCGTCCTAAAAAAGAGAAAGGGAAAAACCTCCTGGCCTACTAACAGTAGAGGCGAACGAGTAGTAAAGGTAGGATGAGCAAGGTCGATTGATCGTATCCAATCAGGCCTCTTGTCTCCTGTCAGCTACTCGCCTTCGAAACTCTCCTTCCCGTACCATCGATTAATTGCTTTCCTTAGGTAGGGTATAGTGGCGAGCTTACTTGGCCAATATTCTCTTTCAGATCCTTCTTTCGGGCTTAGTCCGTTCATTCGCCTGCTAGAACTGTAGTAGACGCTTTCATTCATCTTTCCTCGCTCTAATCTATATAAAAGCCTAAATCCCCATTCTCATATCTTCCCCCCTCTCTGAGGAGTTCTGTAGTTCAGTCTCTCCGGATGGGCAGGTGCAGCTCGGGATGGCCAGCTTCTCGGATCAACAACTGGCTCTTCTCCCGGTGTTCGAGTACCCCCCAGGACCTCTGCAATCTTTTATTACACGCCCACCCATGAAAGAATCATCTTGTAATGAAACCGAGGAAGTGGGGGAAGGGAAGACAGGCAGGGATATGTGTTATTGAGTGAGGTGGTTCCATTCTTCTTCGATCTCTAGAGAAGTTCTTGTAGCCGGGGCTGCATCTATAGCTGATGCACTGATTCGAGAGAGAAATGGCTTTATCCGGGCAGAACCATGGGTCAGAAGGTGATTCCCTTTGCTTGGCTACGAAACTAGGCATTGAAAAAGCCCAGGAAAGCAGTCGTCAAGCCAGATGCGTATGAAATTCTAACTGCTGTGCTGACGCCTTTTGATTAGACAACTCCTAGTGCCAAGCTCACTAACTAAGATTCGTGAAAACAGAAAGAAGAGCTAGCGAATCTAATGTAGCCCGTGTTGAGGCGAAAAGAAAGGATTTGATTGAATTGAATTAATGCAGCCTATAACTATTTATAGAAGCAGGATTGGACTTAAATAGTAGTAGTTTTCTTCTTTTGCTGCAAGAAGAATCCTCATTGAAAGAAGGAAGCTTTAGCTGAATTTGAGAGGAGCATATGACGAGACATATTTTCATTTTATTGTTCGTTCAGCCTTAGCTATAGCTATTACTTGCAGCAGCGCTGATTCAGGCGATGGAAGCTTGTTGACACGAATCCTAACACATTTGGGGTTGAATCCTCATATTGTCAAATGCGCTTTAGACTGGCTGATTGGATTAGGGGAAAGGGATGCTTACTTGGATCCTAAGCTCAAGGTACCTCTCTCGTGAACTTCTTGTGTGCTCCCTTACTCTGGAGAACTCCTCAAGGCACTCGAATGAGTGGCGGAAGAAGCGAAGCTGACCCACCACTCTTTAATCAAGGAGAGGCGAGACTTCGCAAGAAAGGACTATTCCACCGATTTGATGACTAAGACAGGAAAATTGCTTCAGTACGGGGTTCCAACTGACTGCCCCTTTCGGTGAACCTAGAATTTCTCAATGAGGAAGCGGGACCATCCCTCGTCTTGGGAGAGGAGAGTTCCCTTAATACCAGCAAGCACTTCCTCTTTCCGAGGGTTAGGATCAAGGGATCGGTCGATGCACCTTCCTCTTCCAACGCGGCCTTTTAGTCGATGCACCTTCCTCGCACTCTCTCCCGTTGGTCGCGCTGCTTTCGCACCCTGTTCTTCAGGAGGTTTCATATCTTTGATAGGTATTTCGTCGTGAAAGTGTCACATTTTTATTTAACTTATTAAAGGAAAGAGCCGAATAGACAAAGGGTTTACATGACCGCTCGCTTTGGACAAGATGCCATAGTATAAGAGGAAGGGCTTTGTTTGCAAAGATGACTTTCCCGCTTTCCTTTGTGAGGGAGGTTTGTGCACATGAATTAATAGTATAAGTATAAGGAAGATGGCATAGAGCATAGAATGAGATTGATGCTTCGAATGCCCTGTTTTCAGGGGTTGTGATAGAAGGAGCTGTGGCACTTTCGGAAGGGGGAATCAGACTAGGCTGTCACTGTTCTAGAAGAGGAAGCGTAGCTGGCACGTTGAACCATGTCTGTCAACGGTGAAAGATAGCCCTAAAGTGAGGGCCCCGGAGATAGGATTTCTCAACTGTCGATCGACGTGACAATCATGCCTGTTTTTTTTGAAAAAGGCTTTTTCATTCCAATAAACGAAAAAGGATTGCTGGTGACACGAAAGCTGTGCTCGACGCTCTCTTTCCTATTCCACTGCGCTAAGTGGTCTTTCCCTTGCTGGCTGGATGACTACTATGGACAAAGATGACGACTACTCCCAGTCTCTGGTCAATCCATGCTGATGCTAGAAGAGCTATTCCCGCCGCCCACCCGAAAGAGACGAGGAAGACTAACCGCCATCCTGCTCGAACCTTTGCTGCCTGAGTTATATAGCTGACTGCGAGAAGGAAGGTTCAAGCTATGGCTGCCCCATGGGATGCTCATTTGAAACCTTTGTCCGGTCAATGCGAGAAAGAGAGAAGTGATGTAAACATAAGAATGGAAGGTTTGCTTGTCAGCTGTCGGTCCAATGATGCTCTTCTAGCTTTACCTACACGGCAAGGGAAAGATCAAAGGCGAGGCTCTTTCAGAGCACGAACTATCTGATCAAGTTTTCTTTTTCCTATCACAGGCAGCTGGCAAAGCCGTCGCGTACATGCTCCGTTACAGCTTCGTTCATGCGCCAATCAATTGACAGTGAAGCACCGAAGGAAGAGTTTTGATCACCGTGTGGGTAGTCTCTATTAGGGTTTCTGTTTCATGTGCACTAAAAAGGAAGGAAGACTGGTGCTATAGTAATGCCAAGCATACGAGCAAAGGACTCTACCTACCCCATACTGACGAATGAAAGAAGCTCAGCGCGGATGATAGGACAAGCGATAGCGGTTCCATTCTTGCTGTTCCTATTCCATACCATAAACAGACACCTTTTATTAATCGACATTGGCGCTAGAGGCTCTACCCCCACCCACCGGCCCTTTATGGAGTTACCGGACCAAGAGAAAGAATTCCCCGATATCATAAAGAAAGTAAGAAGGGGCAAGGCCCCATTGAAACATAAAATAAAAGACTTTTTTGACGTGGCAGAAATGATCACCGTCAAGCACAAGATTCAAAGCTGGAATCTTCCTACTCTTGTTAGTTGGGACAGAGCATCCTATCTTGTTGATTCTCCTTTCCCACCGCCTCGAGCTCTCGCTTTCAGGGTGGATACGCAAGAAATTAACTATGTAAATTGACATGATCCGCTGCTCACGCACGAGCCGAGTTTCACTACCTCATCGGAACTCGTTGACGTGCAACTTTCACTCTTCGCTGGTTTGAGATCTACTTCGTTAGTACCAGTCGGGAAACCTCATGAGCGGTACACCTTAGAAGAAAGAGAAAGACCCTTTCGTTGAGGCGGATAGATCTCTACTAAAAAATACTCATGTAAAAAAGATCCTTATTTTCATAAATTTCATTCGGTATTTTCAAGGTAATTGAGGGTACCTAGCTAAACTCTAGGGTAGTTTTTTATAGGTAATTGATAGCTATTGATCAAAGACGGCATGCTGACTCTTAAGGAAGAAGGGAGGTCCGCACAAACATCTTTTGACATGTCGAATATTCATTAACGAAAGTGGGCTTCTATCATGAGTTTCAGCTCCCTTTTGGAGAATCTTTCTCATTGATCTTTCCAATCCTTGGTACGAATTATGCTCTAAGTATGGGCTCCTGCCCCGGATGAAAATTGACATGACACAATCCCTGAAGAGTATGATGTGCCCGGCCTTGCTTCTCTTGATCCCCACCCACCTCCCGTAGAGGCGGGTCAATATCAATATCTATACCAGAGATTGCTTTTAGCTTTATCTTTTCAGAGACAGGAGAATTCCTTTTGTACTTACAAGAATGCTACTTAGGGAGAAGAATCTCTTGACTCAGGAGCACCTGAATCTATTCTTTCTGTGTCCCACATCCGCCTATGTTCAAGCATCCGCCCATTCCTCAGTGAAAGGAAATGCTACTCAGGGATCAAAAAAGAAAGCGGGTGCCTCGTCAGAAAGACTTGGTTCGTAGAGTAGAGGCCTTTACCCAATATATTGGTTTTAAGCTCCTGCGGGTGACTTTTTGTCTTACGACACGGCATAGTAATTGATCGAGTGCGCTTTCCTTTCTCAATGGCACAGCAAAAGCTTAATATTTCGGGTTGGGATATCATAGGAACATGGGGCACTATAGTATAGAAAGGTTAGCCAATTGAACTCCCGTTGTAAGGCTCCAAGCTCTGTTCCAACCTGCTGTCATAGGCCAGAGGCGGCTTCTTTCTAGTTACTGATCCTCCTTTATCCCTCATGTCCACCTTGAGGAGACTTTTCAAACTCTTGAGATTTTGCTTTCTATAAGATATTGAGAATTGTCAGCCTCAACCTTCTCCAATTCCGCTCCTCTTTTGCTCGCTCCAGGTATGGAACTCGCTTGGTGCTTAGGTCACAAGAAAGGAAAGAGAAGATCGAAAGAAAGTAAACCCAATAGGTGAATTTACCACGTCAAGGTAGCGGACAGAAGGGAATTCGAATGAAACCTTTATCGGCTTTTCCCTCACTTTCAAGATTCTCTTTGTCTTCAGCTTCTAGGATGAAAGATATCATCTATCAAATGGGCGGTATCGGGGATATAAGAGGTATCGTACCATTATTGCTTTCGGTTGAGGCTTTCACCCCTTTTGAATCAATTGCTTTGAATAGGCATAGGCAGCTAGAATTACAGAATCCTTTGGTAAAGGGTAAACCCAGGAGACAGAAGTGGAAGCTTTTACTCGAGGCCGTGCTCTTGGCCCAGCTCCGTAGCCTACTACGAACTTGAATCATCTCTTTAGGCATCTAGAGCTTTCTGAAAGCCCTTCCCCCTTAGCTCGGGAATATGCTTTGGCTTTGATAACAAGGCAGAAACCTCAATGCCAAGAGCTGCATCTTCTTCTTTCTATATTCTATTTCTAATAGCTAATGCGAGGGCTTGACATATTATGGAAAGCGAGGGAATAAGCCTCAAGGTGCTTTCACTCCATCAATTGAGAAAAGGATCTTCCCTTCTATCGCCAGTAACTGATTCTCCTTTAGAGGGGTTGCAAGCTCGGGTTTAGTTGACATCGTTGAGGTTGAAATCCAGCTAAGGGTGATAAGCCGGAGGAAGGTGAGTATGACCACGACCTGGAACCCAATCTATGCCTAGGTAACTTTATCGAATATTCTATAAGTGATAATCGCCGATGGGGACTAACTTGAGAATAGATAGTCCGTGGGAACAAACTGAGCCAAGGAGAAGGGCCTAGCTCCAAGGCCAGACAGATGCTTTGCTTGGGAAAGGACTGATTCTAATAACTAAGATAATATACCTTCTTTGGGTATGGGCCTAGGGCCTATAGCTTGAGATTTCTCTTAGGGTTGGGGAAGACCTTTGAAAACTACTATTCCTTCTGGAAAGTAGAAAGCAGAGGAAATTGCATATCATATATAGTAAAGCAGGGTTAAAAGCTTCAACCTCTTCCTAAAACTACTTCTTTAGCTTTGAGGGCTTGATTAAAGGTGGTGATGCAACTGTAGAAGGAAGCGTAGGGAACTTTTAGATAACTTGTGTCACGTCGGGGCCAATCTCCGTAAAGGAAAGCTTTTGAAAGGGAAAAAGCCGATTACAAATGCTATTAGAAGTTCGTTCTCTGCTCATCTATTTCCTTGGGCATACCCTTTATCGTATCGGGCATATTTAGAAATCTATTTGATGATATTGAGAATTATATAGAGGCCAGATGCGTTGACATCTATCTCTGAGGGTGGGGCGAGGGCGAATGGAAGGGGCAGAGAAGTATAAGTCAACTTCTTCTCTATTACTCGCTCCAGGTATGGAACTCGTTGGTCGGTAAGACCCTTAGCTGGATTTTAAAGACCGGATTCCGATTAGACATATCCCTTTGTGGTCGACCTTCTTTGAGATCTTCTACCTAGGGTTTGGTACATCCCTCATGTCCTATAGAATAGAAAAATAGTATTTGAATTTCTTAGCTCTGGGGAAGCAAGCTATTCGTTGTCAAGGTCAGTCTATTCAACTTGTTGTCTCTTTCTGAGGTGAGGGAAAACCGCGTCTTTTGATAATATAGGATTGGGACCCTATGCTTCGTAGGCTGCATCACCACCGTGATCAATAGATTGAAAGAATTGGTCTGACGGGCCCGGTGCCCAAAGCAAATAAATGGATTAAAAAAGGTGTCGATATATCGTGTGCCGCATCTAGCCCATATCTTCTATCAAAATATGCCCTCTCAAGGCTCCATTGCTCTTGACCCTTGCCCCTGCCACAGCTTGATAAAACTCCTAAAAGCATCCTTTTTCTTATTATACGATACTGGTGCCACGGTCACAAGAAAGGAAACTGAATAGTCTATCGATAGGCCGTCTTTCTTTACCATTATTTCTCTCCTTGGCGATCTTGACCTTTATTTGTCTCCTTCAACGCTAGTGTCTTGATACCCGAAGCCTAGGTAATAAGTCTACTACTCTTCTAATGGCTACGGTACCAATTCCTATAGGCTACGGAAAAAGCAAAGGGAAGAATTCTTATGCAGTATGACTACCTATTCCGACTCTTATGTCTTCGATAGGGGAGATCCTTGGGTCAGTATGAAACCCAACCAATAGAAGCCCCATCTGGCCTTGGACTTGAATTCCCATGTCTGTAGCCCTAAATAGAGAGGAAGAATATCTTATACAAGCCAAGCGTCAATGCCACTTCCTAGCTAGGGCATAGCTCTTAATTGTTTTCTTCTTTTCCTTGCTTCGGTGAAGATGCTTTTCTTTTATTTGTTGGCACATACCTCTTTTCGATTGAATCTTTTAGGCCAGACTAAGGCTCGGGGCTCTCTACCTATTCCAAATCCTGAAACCCTTGTCTTCGTGTATTTTCTTTGAAAGGTTTCCACTCCAAAGACTAAATCGCTATTTCCTTCTCTTCGGGAGCGACTTCCTCTGAAGTTCTATCGGTCTCACCTCTCAATTGAACTAAAAGCATTCCCACAGAAGCGGAGCCAATCACACCTGAGGAAGACCTTCTTAAGACAGGCGTAATCGGTGCCCCCGACCCGAAGAGATAGACTGAGTCTTTCCTATATTATTATTAGAATCAGAGTTCCCGAAGAGCTATAGGGAGTGGAAGCCAAAGGCCGTAAAAGCCGCATCTTGAAGTCGATCTCAAAGGGTGCCTTACCTAAAGATATTGAATGTCGGCGTAAAGCCGCGTCTTCCAAAACACTTTCATCTTGATCTTTTGTCTACGCGAAGCGGGAAAGAGCTCCTATGCCATCCTCATCAAAATCCAATAGTAAGTCAAGATCTCTTCTACCCTGGTAAACTCGTATATAAAGATAAAGAAGAAGGCCAGTTGTACGGAACTTATTATTACAAAAAAGAATCGGATGCCTTACTTCAAGCTGCCAGGCGCAGGCAAAGTGTGAACCAATTCCTATACTCTTTGGGTGACGGGTGCCAAGTCGTATAGCTTTGGCCTTTCCATCGTACTCCTCTTGAGGCCCTCAAGGCTGACACTCGCTTGGTCTTAATGGTAACTGACCTGGACAATTCTCAATATCATCTAAATTAAAATAGAGTATAAAAGAGAAAATAGAATATATAAATCAACTCACTCTATTAGCTCTATTAGCTAGAAGAACGTCTCTTTTGGCCCTCGCTATAGATTATGCCTTTCCCTTGGCACTTGAAAGAAGGGAATCCGGTGTGAATGCTAGCTCCGCTCCAAGGAATAGCCTTAGGTCTGAGCTTTACTATGGAGAGTTTGATTTCGTAGGCACTTTTTCTTCCTTAGTTGCCCCCTTCAAGGGCTTTTCTAGGTTACCCGCGGCTTCCCGAAGAAAGAGATTGTTCAGGGCGAACAAAGGGCTAGGGACAAGCTCATAAGGAATTATTAGTTTTAAAGGAAGGTTTCGGGGGAAAGACACCATGTCGTACTTGATCCCCTAGCTTCTCCTCCTTTTCTTTCAGCTTTTGTGGAAGGTATGGCCTCCGCTGGTCTTTCATCTGCTTTAATAAGCTCTGTGATCTTCTCAATTGGCCTCAAATAGCCTTGGAATCTTCGGAGCTGCTACTGCTATCGAATCAGTTCGGGTGACTAGAACTCCTTGAATAGGGAAGTCGGGGCTTTACCTGTGAACGACTCCGCAGCGTAAGCTAATTCCTTGTCAACGGTCAGTCTATCGAAAGAAAGTATTCCCATTCCTTCAGTCTCTGGAAAGCACGCCGAGATTTGGCTCCTCGCTCACACCCTTAGCTTGATTTAATAGTTAGAATCGCCTCTTCCCACTCTCTGAGGGAAGACGTGGCTTAGAAAATGACTATTAGAACTCCTCCTTTCAAGGGCTACGAAAGCCGATTACCTTGAATGAGACTCTTTTAGGGGTCTTTATCCTCATCTTGGGGTTTCCATCCTTGAGTTTAGAAGCCTCAACCGAGGGGACAAGAGAAGATCGTCTGAACGGAACGGCAAGGGAGCCCTTCTTCTTCATCTGCACCTTCTTCTTTAGATATTGCTAATCTAAGTATGAGCTGAGCTACGTGCTCCGTCCCCTTAGTTCACTCCTCAGACAGAGACGTAGGAAAAGCATCTTATTGGGCCTCAGGTGGCAGCGGGGTACGAAACAAAAGCACCAAGACTTAGCCTAGCTAGCACAGAAGAGACACCATAGGCTTTCGCTTTCGCCTCTGACTGAGCGAGCTCAATGGTTGTCAACCTCCCGGCATGAATATGAAAAGTGGTTTCCATTTTACCATTTTGATGCATCATTGTCGAACTGGTGAGGTAGATGGTGATAGGAAATGGTATTCGGCAGCTTCGGCAATGATTGTGGTAGGGTCAAATTTTCGCTCATATTTTGTCTTTTTTTTTAGAAATATAAATGTGGTTATTCCTTTGAAACCAAAGGTGCCAGCATGTGAAGGTGAACAATGTCTTCCATGGGATTTGATTGGTGTGCGCTGTCTGATTGAGACAGTTGGTTTTGAGCCAAGTGAGGATATCCTATGGGGGTTGGGTGAAAGCGAAATGGAGTTGACTCCATATAGTTTTACCTTTTGTGCAGTCTCGAAGCACATGGAGAACAGTTTACGTTTCGAAAGGACAGTGAGCACAGAAGTTTTCAGCTAGAATGTGTATGTGGTGCAGATGACTCTTTGTTGTAAGACGATTATGAGCAACAGAGCCATAGGAAGTATTTTAGTTTGTTAAGAGTGGGGGTGGCCAGCGATGGTCTTGACAGTTTGGAACTGGAAAAAGTTTTGTTCATGTTCAATGGTTGTGGCTAGTGCATATGCAGATTTTGTGGTGAATATTCCTGAAAAAGTGAAGGGGTCAGTTTCAAAATTCGTTTTTCAGTGAAGAGTTCATGCTAATTGTATCAGTAGCTGTCCATTCATTCCATTCGATCGATCTGACCCTGCGCGAAGTCCAATCATTGCGAGTGCAAGCCAAGCCCTTTTAACCAATATCCAACCAAGCCAGTTCCTTTTCTTCGGTCAGTCATTCTGTCGGTTTGCCGCCTCTAGTAGAGGAAACCATACCGAAAGAACCTTACTTTACAGAAGGTCTCATAAATGCTTGTTTAATGTCCCAGCTTCGCATGTCCTTAGGAGGACATCTTCTTTTGAATTAGGTTCTTCTCTATGCTAATTACTGATTGAGTTGGAAAAGTTTCTGGATATGCCTTGCTTCTGAGCTAACTGTGCAACTAAAGCTTTAAGCAACACAACTACTGATGTAGATGAGCATGGCTAAAATAGCTATTATGATGTGATAAACCTTTTCTACATTAATCACAGGTTAGCCACAGTCTTTGAATTTGGATTGAGTAGGTGGTAAGCTAAAGCGAAGGACCTCTATGAATGCAGTGAGGTGAGCTTGATGATTGCGCTACTGGGAGATCGGAATAACGTAAATAGAGCCGTCTTCACTAGTCGCGAATAAGCATACTGGCATCGTCTGTGCGGAAAAAAAGAAAACCGATATTCCGAGGGAATCAGATACTGGCTAGGAATCGAGCTTTGATGCTCAAAAAAAAAGTGCTTTCTTTTACAATCTGTTTTTCGTCATTCGTTCATAAAAGGAGGAAGATACTCTAGTTTTCATGGTGCTCGCGCGCTTACTATAAACTATGGGTTTCCCGTGTATTCCGTATTTATTGAGAATAAATTTTGCTTTCGAGAAGATAGGACTTGTAAGGATTTTTATGTAGAGGTGGTTGGATGGAGTTTGAAATGCTTCTTTATTTCGATCTTACTTCTTCCACTACGTGTTAAGTTCATAAAGAAGGAGGATCTTTGTCGGTTTTTATATGATACGCTACCGCTTTTTCCCGATATCATGATTTGTGCTGATCCCAATATTATTATTGTGGTAATGCCTTCTAAAGAGGAGGATTTCTTGGTGTTAATGGGATTATCAATATTGTTATTGCGCTTTTCTTATGGTTGCTTGCCAAAAGATGGATACCGATTGGAGGATGGGGTGGATTGCTTTTATAGCAGTATTCAAGAAATGGGAAAGGTGGATAGACTGTACAGGCTTGACTTAAAGGCTTCATTAAGCATTATTCCAATCAATCTTATTTTAGATAAGGTTAAGCCTTTTGTTGGAGAAGGTTCGATTTATAAACTGATTTCATCTTTTCTTAATATCCCTATCATTGATGATAATGGAAATAATAGGAATGATATAAGTTTAGGGGGTTTCCCACCAGCGGGAGAAAGAACTAGGGTATTATTCAATATTGTCTTAATGGACATCTTCGATAAGGAGTTTCAAAAAAGGTATCCAGGGATAGCATTTGCTAGATTCAACAATGAAGTCTTTCTTTCTTCAACAAGAAGTGATCATTCTTTGCTCTTCAACGAGAAAACAATATATGCCCTATTGGAAGAACTCAAGCTCTATGGAAACATAGATTCTATTGCACCAGGAGATACACCCCTAAAGTGTTATAGAAAAATAGTATTCTTGAATAAAGATGGTCATCTTAATCTTAATTAAAATACGAAATTCTCGATTCGTTGTTCTTGCGAAAAGAGGCTGATTGGGGGATTATAGGTTTCGGCTCTTCCTTCCGCCCCTAAGGTCTTTCTCTTTTGCCTAGGTACTGCTCTACGGAAATCAATATCGAATAGAACGAGTTCTGGTTCTCCAATCAAGCTACCAGTTCGACATGCTCAACACTTGC
>JAOANK020000059.1:2149209-2164083 GCA_026257165.2 Telfairia occidentalis | reverse complement strand
AACCCAACCGGCGATTTATTTCTGTCTTCGGAGAGTAAGAACAAGTCTCTCCTCTTTTTGGGGGCAGAGCGGGCAAATATAGAAAAATAATCTCTATGGTGAAACTGGTTGAGACGATCATTAACGCCGTTTGCAATAATAACAAAGTTTATTATCTATTAGTCGCTATTTATTGTCAAAGCATAGTGTCTTATTGGGCTGATTGTTGCATCCTACTGTGGACAATTATAAATAATTATAAGTTGGGCGCGACGGTCACGGAGTTCGCTTTTGGGTGGAAGGGGGTTAAGGTCACCTGGAAAAACATTATTTCGGATGGTAGTGCGGCAGAGGCTGGGGGGATTACTAATAATCCGGGTATAAATCCCGAAATTCCGGTGGGGGTTACAAAGGCTAATAGCCCCAAAGATGTCTGCGTTCCAGAGGCTGATAGCCCCCTTGAGCAATTTGACATTCTCCCATTGATTCCTATGGATATAGGAAACTTGTATTTCTCATTCACAAATCCTTCTTTGTTTATGCTGCTAACTCTCAGTTTGGTCCTACTTCTGGTTCATTTTGTTACTAAAAACGGAGGAGGAAACTCAGTACCAAATGCTTGGCAATCCTTGGTAGAGCTTATTTATGATTTCGTGCCGAACCTGGTAAACGAACAAATAGGTGGTCTTTCCGGAAATGTTAAACAAAAGTTTTTCCCTCGCATCTCGGTCACTTTTACTTTTTCGTTATTTCGTAATCCCCAGGGTATGATACCTTATAGCTTCACAGTTACAAGTCATTTTCTCATTACTTTGGGTCTCTCATTTTCTATTTTTATTGGCATTACTATAGTGGGATTTCAAAGAAATGGGCTTCATTTTTTAAGCTTCTCATTACCCGCAGGAGTCCCACTGCCGTTAGCACCTTTTTTAGTACTCCTTGAGCTAATTCCTCATTGTTTTCGCGCATTAAGCTCAGGAATACGTTTATTTGCTAATATGATGGCCGGTCATAGTTCAGTAAAGATTTTAAGTGGGTCCGCTTGGACTATGCTATGTATGAATAATCTTTTCTATTTCATAGGAGATCCTGGTCCTTTATTTATAGTTCTTGCATTAACCGGTTTGGAATTAGGTGTAGCTATATCACAAGCTCATGTTTCTACGATCTCAATCTGTATTTACTTGAATGATGCTACAAATCTCCATCAAAGTGGTTATTTATTTATAATTGAACAAAAGCGAGGAGCGAAGCCGCGCCCGGATCGAAAAAAAAAGATTCCGAGCACGTATGATCAAAGTCTATCTTGTCTTTACCACGAGTAATTTTCCTTGGCTAACAATGAATTTTAGTTTTTCCCATATCCGCGGGTTCTTCAATTTGCTTTCTCCCGGAAATAAGTAAGGTGGTATAATATATTTATCCGCTTATTGGAACTCCTTCTAATGACCTATGCATTCTGTTATCATTTCCAGTTGGACGATCCATTACATTAATCCAATTTGAGGAAGAAACGAACTCTTTCCATTTTTTTTTAGGGCTGTCGGTTTGTTTTGCTACTATTCTTCTAAGCTTGGCGCTCTCTGAATCTGTTTCTTATATGGGCTTTAGCATAATTAAAAAAAGGTGGTATTAAATTCTCTATGGATGCATTTCTATAAAAGGGGGACGACCCATGAGACGTGTGCTCTTCAGAGAAAAGTGGGGATGTGGTAAGCTTACCGGCGCGTAAGCCCCTCCTCAAGTGGGGTGCTTCTATGCTAAATAGGGATGAGGCAAATATGCAGAATTTTTCCTTTCCCCCGAAAATGCTTAAAAAACGTTGGGGGGTAGTTTAGGTATGTAGTTGTTTTTGTCAAATTTCCCTCAAGTTACGTCTTTGACCATGAAAGGGGATAGATAGGAAGAAAGTTACCGCCCCCAGGGCTCCCCTTTTCGTTTTCGTGCGGGCCACGGAACATACAGCGTTATAATCTCCCTAATCAACCAAGGAGTGTCTATCATGTTAAGGTTCTTCAACAAGGTTACTTCAGGGAAGCCAGAATGCCGAATTCCATTAAGTAAGAGTAATACCGAAATTCAAGCTGGTAGGAGAAGTTAAAATGTTGTGCTAGGTGGGAAAGTGAGACTCGATGCAGCGGTTGACCAGCTGCGTAGAGAGCAAAGGCTACGAGAAATCATTGCATTAAAAATACCTTTAAACAGGGCTATAACTAGAAAGGTGTCCCAGGGATGGGGAAATGCCGTTTTAAAAAAAGGTGGTGCTTTTAGTGTTTTGGGTACAGATTTCTGGGATAGGCAGCGGCAGGAGTTCATAACTGGGCTCTGGGAACCGGTCGGTGCTTCCATTCGTCAGCTGCCACAGGAAATCCAAAACTTGTTTAATGGCCGCAGGGGAAAAGGCAGCATGTTAAGGGAATCGCCTGAGAGGGAACTGGGATTCGGAGAGGCATGCAATAAGTCTTCCAAGATCAAAGAATTATCCCTCTCGGAAGCTATCATGTACTCATACTTAAAAGATATTAGATTCGTTTTTCTTCTTTGTCTTCTTCTCGGGTTCGCGGCTTGGTGGGCTTATATTCCAAAATAAGTGTATTTGTATCCGTGGACGACTATGAATCCCGAAGTAGTAAACCAATTTGTTACGTTGGGGAGAGTTGGTGATGTGGTAAGCCCTCCTTTAGAGGGGTTTGATCCTTTGGGGCTAATGAAAGAAGAGGTAGTTCAACCGAAAGTTGAGAATGTGAGCGGGGCCGCGGCTCTGTCAGTCTTGATGGGCTCCCTTCTTCTTGCCCTGTTCTTGAGCGAGTCCACAATTCAATCTGCTGTGCTACTCTAACTATGGCTAATAAATCTAACGTAAAGCCTATATTTAACTAGGGCGACAGCAAAAGGCAACTAAGAACTTAACAGAACTTTCTAACATAGCTAACTATGCATAGGGCGATTCTAAATTGGACAAAGGCGGATGACAGATCCGTCGCGATCTACTAAGAGGTGAAGCAGAAGTTTACCCTTTATGGGCGGTCGTCACACAGTTACAAACGGATAGATGATACGGAGCCCACAAGTTCTCGCTCAACAAGGGCTTTTTTATAAAAAGAATCCTTTATTTCTATTATTACATCCATCCCCGACACCCTTACAAGTGAGTATTACACTAAGCATTAATTGACAAGCGGATGTTCTTTTTAGTATCTAGCGGAAGTTCCTTTTGCTCGGAAGAATAAAGCGGGTTTCGACGCGGGATTACCGTAATGGTTTGAGTCTTTTTGTTCATAACAAGGTTCAAAGAACGGGCCAAAGGGCGTTTTCTTTCAGCGTCTCGAAGGCCAGTAAGCCTCACTCCTCGATTTCAAATAATTCTGTTTTCCCCCTAAGACTGAAACGGGGAGAGATGAAGCTTCCTCAACCAACACTAGAAAGAGGACTCATTTATGTCAAAAGAGTGGTCCTGCACCAACCCAACTCCTCACAAGGAATACTCGCGGGGGTTCGTCATTAGTAGTGGGGAAGCCGGCCAATGAACCATGTAGACAGATTAGTAGGTACGGCACGTACCATAGTCTGGGGTACGGATTGACTTACTATTCGATTCGAAGTGGATGACTACCTAGATTAGAATGAGGATTCAATATTTCGTGATAGTTATCATGGGTTGAAAAGGGACGGGCCAATAGCAACGCAGAAGTTTCATACAAAGGTGCCTTGAACAGGCGGGGAAAAGACGTTTAAAGCGGAGGGAAAACCAATCTCAGAAGGGAAATCCGGATGAAAGGGCAAATTCCTGTGATTCTTGGTTAGCTGACTAAGAGCGGATGGGGCGGGCAAGGAGAGCGGCATTGCTATAGGTTCGATTCATCAATGTCGGTATCTCAGTCACAGATTGATGTTGTCCTCAAAATACCCCTTGGCGGATTAAGCTTTTTACCTAGAATACCCCCAACATACCCAACTATTTGAGCAAGAGTTGCCGTTTCGTCGAATGCTATTAGGAAAACTTTTCAAAACGTATGTGTGAAAACGAGTATGTGACCATAACTGACACCGTTTTAGGAAGAAATTCGTCGGATACACTTCTCGGAGATGGAAGTGGAGTGATTTCAGGAGAGATAACCGGGGTAGAAGCCTCCGAGAAACCTGATGAGGGGATTATCGGGAACTCCTCCAAAGCAAAAATCTTTAGAGAGAAAAAAGGGGTTTGGAGATCTGAGAGAGGAAGTAGGCTTTAGAGAAAAAGTCCCTCTTGTGCCGGTAGTAGGGAAAGCAGCTGAGATAGAGAGAGCAGTTATCCCTTAAAGTCCTTTATGGATTTCGAGTCGGGAATAGAGCAGTGGCTTAGATCCCCTGATCGAGTAATGGGGTTTGTTTTTCTCTCGTTCACGTTGATAGCCCGGGTTCAGTTCAAGCTGCTGCGAAAGAATTCGTCGAAGGGGTGGAACGAGCTTACCTTTTAGAGTAAGGGGAAAGGGCTTTTTTTTATTTTTATAGAGAGATAGAGAGCAGATTAAGCTTAAGCGGTACCTGATGAACCCACCAGTACTGGTCCCACCAACGCCGGTAAGACCCCCACTTTATCAGTTAATGCCTGAACTGAAAGACTTCTTTCTTTTTTGATCCTGTGTCGATGTTTTGCCCAGGTAGTGTCCAGCTGAGAGGATCCTGTCTTTCACGGGTCATTCCTAGTACCCTTGGAAAGCGAAAGGATGCTCTATTCCCTCACACCGGTGACCCGTGTGGCGGGGCAGGAAACTGCCTCGCGTCTTGTCGAAACAAGGCGTGGATGGTGTCTTAAATAAGACATGGATTTCCATCGTTGCCTGTTTGACAAGTTACTCTCTCTAAAAGCCGTGAAGTGGCACAAGATTTTGGAAAATCTTGCACTGCTAGTAAGCCTATTTAATAGAGTCTTGCTAGTAATCGCTGACGGTCTAACGAAACATGTGTTGGAGCTTACCTTGTGGCTAAGCGGGTGATACGATTAAATCGTAAGTCTGGGCCACTCTTCACTGCGCTTTATTTAAAGCAGTGTGCAGTGTCACTCCAGCAAGCTTACGCTGGAGTTGCTCAGCCTCACGGTTTATTACCTGTTCCTGTATCTCTCACGAGATCAGGTTACCCAACAATCATCCCTTCATTTCATCGTAAAATGATTAGAAGAAAGGATGAGAAGGCAGACCAACTTGTCAAGATTTACCTGTCATACTTTTCAGTATGTAGGTCTATTCGGCTTGCCAAACGGCTTGACCGAAGTATCTTGGAGTCTATTGTGTCTCCTTCTCAGGTTACCGACCAGTGGCGTGACCGTATCATAGATATTGTCCGCTACTCTAGGTACCTTTTAGTTAGGTACTGCCCCAAGATAGAAAGTATGCCTCTGTGTCAAGGCGTTACTTTCTGTCCAACCTGAAAGCTATACCTTCTCGTTCAAAAGACAAGAAGGGTGGCATCTTTACTAAGCTTAGAGATGAGATACAGTATTGCCTAATGATCGCCCACAGTGTTCCGAAAACACTGGCTGGGATTGCTCCTGGTTCAGTCCCTTATGAGGAACTGGTGCGCAATATAGGCTATCCACTGTGGTCTCACCTGGTTCGTTATCCATACGACCAGACGAATGACTTACTCTCAGAGATTTCAAATAGAGAATCTATGGAGTTTTTCCATTCGTTCAATAAGTTTAGTAACCCTAGAGACTACGAGTTGAGTCGTGGTTCTCCAGGTCGCCTAGCTTATTCCACGGATGCGGGGGCTGGGAAGAGGAGGATATTTCCCATAGGCAATTATCTAAGTCAGCGCCTTCTTAAGCCTCTTCATAACTTCCATAACGTTGGCTCAAGTCCTATAACGAGGGTTTCGCTCGGGGTTGATATTAAATCTAAGAGTCAATTATCACGATGCTCGTACAAACAATATCTTAGCTTCTAATACCGAAACGAACTTAGTTTCTCTAATTCCAACCGGAGCGATGTTGGGAACTTGCACTCCTGATAACAAAAGCTGGATTCTATCTCTTCTTTCTGTGAAGCGTATCTATTTGTTGGTTGATTGGCTTGTGGTGCTGCTCTAACCACGCTGTGGAGTTGAACCACAGTTCTTCCTTACCTTTCGTGGTGAAATTCCACTTCCCTTTTTCATAGCTATTATGGAGGAACCGCTGCCCTCACTCAATTCTAATCTCGAAATCTTTACCCGATCTGGAAATGCTTATCTTATATGGCACCATAGGTCTTAGTTTCGTTTCCTATATGAGCTTCCGTTCCATCCGACTACACTGAACTCCTCCTAAAAAAGCGCGTAAGGGGCCACCCACCCTTTTCCCCTTAGCCCTCTCACTCCGAAAGGCCACATCTAACTTTGCCCAAACCACTTGAATACGAATGAGATCTTTAATTATACCATAAAAAAGTACATGGCTTTTCTTCTCGAACCCACCTCCTGAAAATTGGACTTACAAAAATGTCCGCCCGAGTCCTCGGTGTCCGAGCCAGCCCCTCGATCATTCTTTTCGTTTTTTCCCTAAGGTAATTCTATGACACCGGCACCCCCACTCCGGGCATCCAGTCGCGTCTGTACTTGTGATATTTCGGCACGTGTGTGGCCCAGCCCATAAGGGCCGAGTCTATCTCCTTTTTCCTTAACACCTTAACAAGATTCGCCAACTGATCGATTTTGCTATCACTCATGACCTCTTTGTTCTCAAGAGTCGTCAGCTTATGGAGTCTTTCGGCGAGAGTGCGTTCCGTCTCCGCATTGTCTCCGCCTTCTGCCCTTAGATTGTCCACCATTGTAACCGGCTCTGATACCAAACTGAGACCTGTCTTTCTCCTACGACCTATTTGGCACTGATAGAAAGAGATTGGATGGCTCAAGTTCAACAAGTGAGGGCAGTATGGCTTTCTTACTCTTACCGATATCCCTATCTCTATGTCTTTCCTGCCATGGGTCACTCTGGCTTTGCTTTCTTCCTTGACTCCCTTTTCGAGACAGAATCGAATTCTTCTCTATCGCCCTTCCTTCTTTATAAGAAAAACTAGCATAAACCCCTTGATAATATAGGGCTTTTTGGGATGCAACAGCTTTTCAGTACGAAAATTACCATGAAAAGCGGAAGACTTTCATTTTCTCGGGAATTTTCAATGCAACCCCGATTTTGTAATAAAATGGACATCAAAAGTTGCATTATTGCCTTTTCCTTTATTAGTAAAAGATTTTTCGTTGCAAGACCCTTTTAGTAAATAAAGTGCCGTTGAAACTCAACAAGTTGCTAAAACCCCTGGTTAAATGGGGCATGCAGGGAACTAATCATAAGGATAAGACAAGCAAGCTTTCGAAGGGCAAGCTTAAGAGATTGGGGAGGGGCGGGAATGAAGAAGCGAGCCGGATTAGTCTTAGTTATTAGTAAAGGGCGAATGAAGGGACACGACCGGTTGGCGAGCGAGTGTGCTGGTTTGAGAGCTTGATAATTGGATAGTGATGAATCGGGACTTAGTTAGCTATTAATAGAATCCGGAACCGCTCTTCCGTCTTAAACATTCTTTTGAATTGGTGGCTGTTTGTGCTTGGGAAAGGAAATCCCACTGTCTCTTTTGAAGGGGCTGCCTGGTCTTGACTTCCTCGATCTCCATTTGGTAGGCAATCCAGAGGCGGAAGAAGGGATTCTAAAGGAAAGAGGAATACGGTAAGGCCGGGAATTGCGCATTCATTAACGGAAAGTAAACGGCCAATAGGGAAATAAAATCTTTTTTATTCGGCTCCAAAATAAGGGTTTTCCTCAATAGCGTAGGCAGGAAGGCTAGCTTTGCCCTATTCGCTGCGCTTCGCTTGCTGCTTGTTCGGACAGGAAGGACTGGAAAGACAGACTCGATCCTTTCAGTCTCGAGGGATGGCTATTCCTGTTCTGACTGGCCGGACTCAAACTCAAGGACCTGTTCTAAGGCTGGGAATTGAGCTCTTCAATGGCCTCCCTATGGCTGTTTTGAAGGTTCCTTTCCTCAGACCCCTATCCTAAGGGGGGAGGAGCTGTAGAGAAGGCAACCGCCCTCGCCCCGGAGGGGAGCTATCTAAAGAGCATCAATAGTGAGTTCTCTACTATATAAAGAGCTATAAAGAATCTAGAAGGGTCTTTTAAGAAGCCTTAAGGATAAAGAAAAAGAGAAGTAATAGGAGTCTAATAAGGATAGCTACCACAAGAACCGATAGAAGAGTTCCGACCAACAAGAGAAGAGATACAGTAACGAAGGAAAGCTACAAACTAGCTGTTTGTTAAGCGATCTCGATCTCGCTTCCGCTCCGGGCAGTGAAGAGAGAAGACGGAAACGGATTCTCTCTTGCTTTCGTTCCTCTATCCGTGGTAAGAGTGAATCCCTTTCGGTATCCTCACTTGATCTAACCTAAGGCTTTACTTACTTGATCCAAATCAGACTTCGGACCCTTACAGTCTGGAATAACTTTACTTTATCATTCCTCCCGTAGCCTCCCCTGTAATGTAAAGTGCTTTTTCTCCTCGCTTCGTTCCTTTACCTGCTCCACCTAAATGTATCAAACAGCAACAGCGTACAACAGAAAGAGCTAATCCGCAGTTCGTCGATATGTCCCTTACTCTTTATTAAACCTAGGCCCACACCTTTGCTCATTCAAAAAGGAAGATGCGCTCGAGGGCTACTCTCAAAACAAAACCAGAATAAAATAAAGATCTTGAGACCACCGCGGTGCGTACATCGTAGATTAGGAGGAATAACCATCAGAAAAAGACTCACCTCCAACTGAAGCGGACAAAGAAGAAAGGAACTCAGTTTTAGCTTCGCCCCAATCGAAGACCCCACTGTGGTATAGACGCCCCGACAACTCAACTACTACTGCGGGTCAACCCCCGTCCCCTCTCCTTTCAGTCGGCGGGTAACTTCCTCCTTTTTTTGCTTTGTGATTGGATGAACCGGCTTTATATGTCCCAGCTTTGAATGAATCTGCTTTGGAACCTGCCTTGTATTAGTCTTAGTATTTTCTATTTCAATTTAAGAATAGGCGGTCAAGTACCATTCCTATTTGTCCACGAAGCGAAGCCAACAGGGATAATATCTCATTCCGGTTTAATCTCTTACCCATATCTTACCATTTCTTCGGCTCATAGCACGATGGAATTTCCTACTCGAAAGAATCGAAGGGGCCTGTGTGTATGGTGGAAGGGGGACCATGCCTTGTGGTAGGCCAAGCAATGAAGTTCGATAAACTTATGTGCACCGGGGATGCTGTTTGATAAACAGGGTTTAATCCTTTTTTCAAGGCCGAAATGCATAGTCTTATAAATCAGGATTCGGAATGCGGTCGCGGATCCACTCCGGTTTTGTCTCCTTTCACTTCCTTCCAAGCCCCCCAAGTAGTACTTCCTTCCCCGACCAGGGCCTAGTGCGTAAACCACCTTCCCCTTTCTTCTCGATCTGGCAATATCAAGCGGGAAGCAGCAACAACTTGAACTCCTTCTCCTAGACCGATTGGTAACCTGTCTTGTGAATGGCCCAGATCGCGAGACATCAAGTCCTAATCTCGCACACAGTCCAAAACATCTGAGCTGTTCTCTTTTCCTTACTTGAAGTTGAGCAAGGAAATAGACAAAAAATCTTTCTTTTCTTGCGCACAGGTCTTGTTGAAGAAGGTTTCATAAGTAGAGCAGCAAAAAAAATCATTAAGAGAAGCAAAGGAACTCGTTCGTTAGCGGTTACAGTCTAAACCGTACTATAATCTACCCATATAAGTAGAAAGGGCTCTCTAATCGCAGTCCCGCTTCCCAGAGGAACATAGAGTTCCGATCGCATTAGTATAGGAGGGATGCCTGCCGTTCCTCCATTATAGTATGAAAAAAAAACACTCGCCCCTGAAAAAAAACTCTCTCAAGCCATAGCCTCTTGATCATATCTATCGAACTGATCACGGGAATGCTAGTTCAAGGTCAAGGTTTGGACCTCCACTCCGAAATATAGTCTTCGATCGAGATTCAAAGGCATTGCTGGCACATACCTAAAGATCAAAGACTTCAACAACCGCTCGTGCGTCCATCTAGCTAGATTCATCTGGAATGAAGGAGTAAGCCCCTAGGAGGTTAGACGCCGAATCATGATAAGCAAGTCGACTCCCCTCAGTGACAGTAGGAATTTGTCTGCTAAAAGGTAAATTGCCTTGCCTATCTTTGGTTAAAGCTCCCCCTGCCTGTCCGTGAAAAAGAGGTTGGGAAGAAGTTCCACGTAGTATAATATGATCATGGTGAAATAGACATAAAAAAGTGGACATTGAATCACAACCTTATTCTTCGGGAGCAACAAAATGGGCTCGCGTTCGGAAGTAGTCTTCTTAGAAAACATTGATATCGAGCGGGCTAACGCAAGGACAGACATGGGGGGGAAGCGCTACCTTCCTTTGGTCAGCAGATGGTGAAGCCGACCCCGAAACAGCTGTTTAGTTTTAGAATGAACCCGTCCGATCCTTCGGACCACTTTAGAACAGCGGTACCTTTTTGAGTTAAGGTAAGCCATTGGTTCGCAAGAACCTATCTCAAAAAATCTCTAAAATAGAAGGCTTCGCTCTTTCCTAATTAATCATGTATGGAGAATCCCCTCGTTGTTCTACCGCTCTACTTACGAATGCAAAGGCTTTCACTGAATCACTACCTCCTAGGAATGTAATGCTAATCTTGATCTTTAATCTCGTTTAAAAGAGATGCGCTAGAGGTTGGGGTTACTAGTGACAGCCCGAAGTGCCAGAACAGAAGCAGAAAGAAGCTATGGCGGAGAATTACTCGTTCTTCTGAGGGAAGATGGAGATGTATTCGGGGCTTTGATAGCTTGCCTTCAAGCAAGTGAGATAAATAGACGAGAGATTAGTTCATTCCCTCACAGTTTACAGTCTGGGATAGCAGCCAAAGAAAGATGCTCACTAAACAAAGACCCGAAATCCCTCACGGAAGATAGATGTTTGCTAGTTGTGCTGCCGCTGCTCCCCGAGGAGTTAGGTCCCGCTCATTAGCCAAGTATGCTACTTAATGAGGAATTTCTGACGGAACCGTAGAATCGGAACCCCTATCTCCGATGTCGAGCTTGCTGCAGCCCTCCTCTACTTTCCAGGGTTTGATAGGGGAAATGATTTAACGCGTTCTCTGGCCAACAAGCTTGGCAAATGCACTTGCCTTTTCTCTTGAAAGAGGAGTTCATTTTGTGAATCCATCGGCCACAGAAATGAGTTTCAAACGTCTTTGTGCGTACTTTCTTTGTTCGTAGGCGATCCTAGTTGGTGCTTAGTCTGTCGACTCTATCTCAACAAAGGAAGAATCGTTCGTTCAAGGACTTCGCTTCTTTTTTCGTAAATAGACTCAGTCCCCTGAGAAGCAGCGGATCCGACAAGCTCATTCGGTCACACCTCATTCGCTCACACACAATATGCATAGATAAATGAATCGATCTTTGTGAAAGTGCGATTCTAACTTTCACAAAGGAAGTGAATAATTTCACTGGCTTACTTTTCTTCTTTTTTTTTTTTTATCGAGATTGGGTTGGTGTTCAGTGTACCTTAGTACAAGGTCGAAACGAAAAAAATTAATTGCGTAAATAGCAATAACTCAGCGCGTCAAAAATCTGAGTCACGACCTAAAAAAGTGGAAGTAGCTTGATTGGTTCGAGCCTGATGGTACCTTTCTTTTTCCCATGCTTTCCGTTGGTCAACAACCAACCACAGCTCTCTATAGTTCTTCACTACTAGTACAGATAAGAATAACTTTTTTTCTGGAGGGAAAAAGGAAAAAATCGGACAATTATGCCATTCGGAAGAAGTCTTCTACAGAGGGAAAGCCTGTTACGAGTAAGTGGAGAGGAAAGATCTCCAGAGATTCTTATCTCATTCCATTCCAGTGGCTCGACCAGTAACCAATGGCGAAAACTCAAAAATCCATGGTTTCCCGGTAGAACCCCATTTCGCCCAAGTTGTTGCGAAACCGGAAAAAAGAAGCGGTTTTTCGCACAGCTTGCTCATAGTGCAGGTCCCACTTGTATATCGTATTTGGCCGAAGAAGCATCGGACAGGTTGGAGTTCTTACTTTCTTGGGACTCCATGGACCAAGATCTGCTTTCATTATATGGGCAATACCGATCCACTTTAGTAGATCATATGGATGTCGAAAAAGCTTATGATTTTGATGAAATGGAAACATCTCTTTTCCATTTCTATTTACCTAGTTCATATCTTTGTTTCGTGTGTTCCCGGGAGGAATTCGATCTCTTCAATCTCGGGATACCACCTAAATAACTGCGGCCAGAGAGTCAAATAGGTCGGGAAGAAAGAGTCTGAGGTTGGGTCGGACGACATACATCTTGGAAGGAAGGTTCATTCTTTGAATCCGATGGTGACTTTTGTTTTGCTTGTCGTTTTTGTTTGAACAGAGATTCTGTTAGTGTGAAGTGTACCGCTTTTCTATATCATTTGAATTGCTCAAAAATTTATGTTCCGATCAACATGAGGTATACTCGTATCGCTTGTGTTATTTTGCTAATTCTACTTCTCAATCTGTCTATCCATTTTTGTGTGCCTTCCCCTCTTCTTTATTTAAGAATAATTCTTCTATTTGTTTGGCGAGTTATCACCCATCTTGCCTTTTTTGGGGATGCACCTTGGACATGGAAATTTTTTTTTTAATGTCTGCTTGTCGATATAATTGGCAAGGCAGGCTTTGTCTTATATGCGGGGCCGGATAGTTTGGAAACGGGCTTAGGGGGTGTTGGAGGGCGGTCCGACATAGTGACCATGGATTCCAATCCACAGCAAGAAGAAGGCGGCCCATCAACGGGGGCTCTAATAAGTGGCGCAGAGCCTTGCCAGGACCCAAGCCTCTCTCCTGCCCCTGTGGAATCGCCTCCTTCATTATCGTCAGCGGACCTAAAATCGATTTTAGAGTTTGTGATGGGGGAGGGGGAGGGGCCCTCCGTTGAACAAGCACCAGTTCAAGAACCGGTTCAAGAACCCCGGGAAGCGCCCCTGGGCTATAGAGAGCAGAAGTCTATTTATAAAGACTTTAACAAGCAACTAAAGGTTTTGTTTAAAGATGGGAACATCCCCCTCGAAGCGTTTCAAGCTAGGGGAGGCTTAAAGGATTTCAATAGCTTTGTTGGGGGGTTGACAGAAGGCAAAACTATTGAAGAAGTGAAAGCCCTAGGTGACGCTCTCCATGCTAAACGCTATGACAACCAGGATGTGCGAAAGATTCTCCAACAAGCGGCCCAATGGATAAACCCGGAATAATTCTAATTCTGCCATTGCGTCAAACCTCTTCGTTAATATTTGCTTGCTCTTGTGTTAAACTATTTTATATACGGGGGCCGCCTTGTGCGTGCGTCTGCCTGATTTGGAAGCGGTGCTTCAATCGAGAAGAGAGGCCATGGTCGAGAAGCACGGAACAAGGCTTTCGGCCATGGGAGGGGGGGGAAAGGGAGGTGGGCCCCCCCCCAAGATCTTGTTTTTCCCGCAGGCCAAAATTGGATTTGGAAGAGCAAGCCAGTCTCGAGCAAAGGTGACTCCTTTCGGAAGCGGAGGAGGGGGTCCGGCGTTTTGTTCTATAATGCGCTCGTTCTGAATTGCTTTGTACCACACCACCCAGAATAAACGGATCCAATACCAACCCAGAACTCTCATTTTTTTATAAAGGCTATTTAGTGCAAAAGCGCCCCAAGCGGAACCATGCCGGGTCGGGCCTGATGAAGAACCATAATACCGTGCTGAATGAAAAAAAAGACCACTCCCTTTTGTTTGTGAGGAAAGCCCTCACCACCTCGCTCTCTTCCAATTCCAAGCAGGAGAGGAGACCGGACTTAAGGCCTAACTTGAAACTATGTACCGTAGTTTGAGCAATCATAACTGATCACTATATATTGATATTGCCCAAAATCACTAGTGGAATAACAAGTAGTGGTACACGCGCCTTCGAAAGCTTCTTATCGAGTTCGGCGCATGAAGCGGTCTTGTGGATAGTTCTCCGGTTCGGTGTATGCGGGTCTGAAAGTGAATACAGACGCACCTTTCTTAAGAAGAAGTAGTGCAGAGCCGGGTAGGTTAATGATTGCGGATTGCGCAGATGAGCTTCTCCTATAGGGTATCGGGTATCCATCTTAAGAAGATCATTGCTTACTCCTCCTTATATTAATCTGCTGGTGACGATTGGTTTAGTCTTTCATTCTTCTTCTCGGTCTTCTATATGACAAACAGAACGACGTTAGGGCTTGATCTCTAAGTACGTCGGAAGCCGGGGTCAGCCCGGTCCAGCCCCAACCTTACGTCTATATCTATATACGAATATAGAAACTAAACCTCTCCTTCCTGTACTCTTACTTCTCTAACGCCAGTTGTTCGAGTGCTATAGTTGGTCGTTCCCAGGCCTTTTTCTCCCTAACTTTTCCTATCTATCTTCTACTAGAAAAGCCCAAGGATGGAAAGATGTATTACCGCGCTAAGGCCTTACGTCACTCGCTACTTGCTTTCAATAACGAGAAAAAGAGCTTCGAGGCCTTCACTTCAATACCAGCATGGAAAACCGTGAGTGGGCTTTTAGGTACATCATACCAGTTGCTAGTTACTTCTGTTCGACTCGGATCGTCTACCCAGGTAGAGACGAGTATTCGAGAGACAACTTTCCTTGGACCAGGCACCAAAGCAAGCAAGAGATTGAAGCGGGGCATGGGAGACAGGAAGTATTGCGAAAGAAGGAACAAGGGACGCCTCATTCCATTAAGCAAGAACCCGAGCTAAGAGCAGGGCAGATGAAGTCGACAAATCGGGTCTAAAAGCAAAGGCCCGTACATATAAAGCATTTTAATTAAAAACCTATCTACGATTGGCTTATCGCAGCCCCTAACTAAAGTTTTT
>JAOANK020000059.1:2136476-2146609 GCA_026257165.2 Telfairia occidentalis | reverse complement strand
AATTCCAAACTTTTCTCTCGAGTATACCCATTACCAAAAAATGGACGTCACTTTGGGACACATGCGGATAGCCGCCCCGCGTGGCGAAAAGTAAGCCAAAAGAGCTCAAACTCTTTTTTTTAGTTCCACTGAGGTCTTATAAAAGACGCAACTCTACGAGGGGGTCGAGTCTTTGCGAGTTCATCCCAAACAAAGCGAACCCCTTCCGGGTCTTGGTCGGGAAGATGCAGATAAAACGCCAATAGCCTGATGTTAGCTTCTACGGAATAAGCTTTAAAGAAGAGAGCTATCAACGCTAATAATAATAAACATTTCATAAGAAAATAAAATTTTATTTAATCTCAAAGGTATAGGCGAAATTTTTAACAGTCATTTCAATCTTTTTCTTCCAATTCTAAGAAAGATAAATCCCGAAAAATCCGTCAATAAATGACGAACCCCATTATACAGATGATAGGACAGGGCTAAAGCAGTAATCTCGACGGAGATGGGGATGAGCTTTGATGAATAAAAGAGGAATTGGTAGAAATTCTCATAGGTGAAGCAAATCAAACCTATTTTCAGACAAAGAAGATAAAAAAACAAAACTATAGTGGCTAGGAAAGCCCCGGAGATTCTATGGGAAATTGGAAACGTCGAAGTGAGCTGTGGCTTATAAATAGGAAGATGAGGAGATAACGGGCGAAGGATATTCATGATATTAGGTTTTTTTTATGTTCATTCGCTCGAGCGGCATACCGGAAAAAAAAGAAAGAATAAAAAGGTGGCAAGAGGAGTGTATCCGTACCCGTACCGAAGAGACCTTGGGAAGGCATCTCTATAGATTTAGTAGTTGGACTACCAAAGACCCAGTCGGGTTATGACAGCTGGGGGTAGTCATCGATTCTCCAAGATGGCAGGCTTCAATTCGCGGAGGATCACGAATGATGCAACGGAGCCGGGCTTTTTTTGGATGCCAAACCTGCCGTAGTCGGTATCGGAGCAGGGAATAAGACGGCGCATAGTTCCGGTGACAGTTTCTGAAACCGGGGGGGCCCTTCTCCTTTCCGGGTCTGGATTTTTCGCGTCGTTTCAGTCGTCGTGGCATGAACTTTGTCAATAGATTCCTAGCCTTCCTATTGATCAAAAATGTTTTTCAAGTTTTGTTCTTTTGACGGCCGGTAACGCACTTGACACTTGACTGTACCCCAAATCTGTTTTTGAAGTGATTTTTTGAACAGTTCGGTAAGCGTACTTAAAGTCCTCGCTTTTGCATGTGTGAACTCTTCTCCTTCCTTGCTTTTTCATACGTTTCTTGCTGGAGAAGACCCTATGGAGTAAGGGGAAGTGCATGAATGCTGTATGACCGAACTCGAACTCGCGGAAGTCGATCATATATATATATAATACGAAAATTGTCTTTTTACCTTATATGATTTTCTTTTTACTCATTATGTAAGACTTTCGCGAATTGAATAAAAAACGAAAGAAAACAATACGCCTGTTCAATAGCTCTTTCCAATATCAAGCTGAACTCCCTCCGTATAGTAAAGTAAACTGAACTCCTCTCGAACGGTCTTCTTTTATATATGATGAAAGCGTCTTTTATTGAGTAGAAATGGAGGAGAGCAGGAAAGAGAAAAGGGTAAGTCAAAGAGAGCCAACCAACCCAAATATGACCTACTGCTGTCCCTTCACTTCTTCTTAAGTGCGAGCGGAAAGGAAGCATTCAGTGATGCCGGCTTGGCTTGGAATGTGGAATGAATGGTTGGTTTGATTGAATGTGGAATTTCATTCGTGTGGTGTGAATGCAGTTTTTTTTTTCAAGGGAACGGTGTAGAGAGACGCCATAGAGAAACGCATTTTTTACCCATAGACGCCAGGACTTACTTGTTGCTAGAGAGATGAGCACTCGCACAGTAGTCATCTTTGCCACGGGACTAAATGTCTCGTCGTAGTCAATCCCGTACTGCTGTGAGAAAGCACGAGCAACCAATCGCGCCCGTTCGACTGATCCATCACTTCGTCGCTTCACCTTGTATACCCACTTGAAAGAAATTGGCTTTACTCCAGCAGGCAATGGAACAAGGTCCCATGTCTCATTCTTTTTTAGGGCAGAAATCCCCTCGCGCATTGCGTTCTCCCACTCTGCATTACCCTTTGCGTCTTCAAACGAACTCGGTTCCCCGATCTCGGACACACAACACTGTGAGAATGACACAGCGTCTGCAAAGTCGGCCTGCATATACTTCGGATTAGACTTCTTGATCCGCAAAGACTTTCTGAGACTTGGCTGATTTTCAGTCGTGATGTCTTCCATTGGTAGTGGTATCTTCTCTTGACTATCTCGCAACTCTGTTCGTGAGCTACTCTCTCCACTTCTTGTTCTTGGAGAAGGCTTTTCCTGGCTTATGGGCTTTGGACTTTGAACCTTGCGAACACCTGTCTTCTATCAAATGGGGCTCAAAGAACTGCCAGTTCGTGAACTCGATTTTGGCGACTCTACTGGTCCCGAGTCGCTCCCGACAGAAACCTCCTGCCGCTCTGGTAACTGCGCTCGCATACTCGTGTCTAAACTCTCCGAGTCTGGCAACACTACATTCTCGGTAGACCACCATGATGATGCCTCATCAAAGACAACATGCGGCGAGACGTATGCGTTATTGGTGGTGGGATCAACACATCTCCACCCTTTCTTCTGCTCATCGTACCCAGTAAAGAGATACACCGTATCGCCTTCTTTTCCAACCTTGTCCTCAACTGGTCAGGCACAAAGACGTAGAAAACGCACCCAAATACTCTGAAATGTGAAACAGTCGGCTTTCTCTTGTACAATACCTGGTATGGCGAGAGAAAACCAAGCTTCGCTTGAGGCAATCTGTTGATGACATGGGCTTCAGTCATCATGCATTCGGCCCGGCTGCACATTCTTCGCATTCATCATGCGGTTTCGCCAAGATGTCGATTCTTCCTCTCCGCGACTCCGTTCTGCTGTGTAGTATAAAAGCACGCAAACTGTCTGCGAATCCCGTGCTTTTCAAGTAAGCACCAACTCCTGTGATGTGTATTCCCCTCCAGAGTCTGTCCTCAAACATAGTTTTCTTTGCCTTTACTTTATAAGTTTCATTCTCCACTAAGCTTCTGAACTCTATGAATTTTTGAAAGATTTCGGACTTCTCTGCTAGGAAATCCGCGATTAATCATCAATAAATGGTTGCATATAACGCTTACCTAAGCATGATGGAGTGGAGACTCTGCTCTGCCAAAGACGTCTGCTTGAATGAGCTGGTCAACTTCTCCCCAGTTCTGTACATGCGCAAAGAATGTCTGAGTTCCTCTTACTTTCCTGAACCAGTGAGAACACTCTAAGAATATGCCAGCAAAGACCTCATTCAATACTTGAGAAATTGCATCCATCACAATAATGTCGTTTTTATGTGGTTGAGTAATAGGGCTTAGCTTCCCAGGTTTATTGGGTTTTGGAATAAATGATCTATCTATACATGAAAAGGATAAAACCTAAAGGAATAATCCCTTAATGCCTTATCAATGGAAAGGTCTTCGAAACTATGAATCACGCTCTTCGCCCTATCTTACTAAGGGGGTATGCTACTCATTGGTATGCCGGGCCTTTAAAGGGCACACAACCTAAGATGCTTCCCAGGGCGCTACTAACCCCTAAGTACTGAGGACTCTACTACAGATGCTTATGGTGCGGGTGAGTATACCAGATATTGTGCCCTAGTTATCCATCTCACCCAACCATCTGTTATTGGATCAACCGAATCCACAGCTGCCCCTGCTCTAGTCACTTCCCATCCCTACGGGGGTTATGCCTTTCCTCAAGCTACGGGCGGTGCAAGTGCTACTTAATCGGCTAACCCAAGAGCATCATAGTCGGTTCAAGAGCCCGAAGCATCCTTGCTAGTTACAGCTCTCCCTCGTCCGGTTCTACCCCTATCACTGAATTCTTCATCCCTATCACGATCTCGAAAGTCTTCCATTTCCTACTAGGAAGATCGGGAAAGTCTTCGTCGTATAGGTAGGTAAAGAACGAGGGGGTCTTCGAGACTATGAATCTTTCATCTTTTCCCCTCCCGCGATAAGGACGTGCCTAAGGATGCTACTTTGAACGGGCGTGCTTCTTTCTATGGAGGCGCGCATCACTTTGGACGTGCTTTACCGGCAGATGCATGAGTCGGAACGTAATAGCTAGGAACGTCGTGGGAGGAGAATAAGAAAAATTTGTTGCATAATCCAAGTAAGAGTCAACATCTCGCTAATCAAAATCATCATCACGAGCAGTAGCTGAAACTGCTAGTCGATCTATCGGATCAACTTCTGCCTACCCTCGTCGGGAGTGTTTTTTCTTCAACGGGAGGCCGGCCTATTATCCCACCCACGTCTATCCATAAGTAGTGAGAGCGAGCTTGGTTCTCCGGCGCCTGGCTGTTTCCCCCTTCCGGTCCCCCCGGTTGGGCCAAGCTAATGAGATCCGGGCTCAGCCCATTTGTAGTAAACGCAGCTTAAACACTATCACTATTCCAAAACATTGATTTTTCAATGAAACAAAACCCATACTAGTTATTCCCACCCGGGGCACTTGATTGATCAGAAGAAACGTCCACTTCTTCCCCCTTATGCTATGGGGGTCGTTAGCGCTACCAGTGCATCTGTTCCTCTGCCGCTACCCTTAATAATGCCTTCTGTCAGTATGAGTGAGCGTGTTTCCCAGCTCCCGGTCTTTCTAAACAACAACGGGTTCTAATAAATTCAGCCTTGTCATGGGGTTAGAATTCATAAAGGTGGATAGATATGGCTGCAGTAGATTCTTCCGGCCGAGTCCCAGTGGCAGAGTCTTGAGGCACGGATCCAACGTCAAGTTCAATTACTCCAACAGTCTGGCGGACGGAATTTTCGAATGCTCGGACCGTCATCGTCTTTCTCTTCATATCTCCATGCCCCAGCCCCAGGGCCTTTACACTACTCAACGTGCAAACATTCAAACTACTCCCATTATCAATCAACACTGCAGGTACTATCTGGGCCGACAAGACACCAAAATAGAAAGCGGGTGCGTGTGGGTTCTCCGGGATCTCATCATCGGAGAAGGTAATCACCCTAGGCGCCATGATTTGTCCGACCAAGTCGGCCAGCCTTTCGGGAGTGATATAGTATTTTACATGGGCCTTTTGCATAACCTCCGCAATCATTTGCTCTCGGTGATGTTCCGGTTATCAATAGATCAACAATTGAGATCCGCGCGGGGATTTTCTTCAGTTGTTCCGCCACATTCTACTCTGGCTTCTTGAGAGCCTTGTGAAAGGCCTCTGTTGCTGGGTCTTTCTCTACTGCTTTCTCCTTTCCTTTGTCCTTCCGTGGTTCTCAAACGGTCAGGTTTGAAGCATCGTCCCGACCTATTTCCTATCTCAGCACATTCTTCACCCTCTTTCTTCTTCACTTTCACTGCTACCGTCCTGGTTTCATATGTCCAAGGCACCTTTGAAAGCCTTACCTTCCCTTACTTATAGAAAAGGGTGGGGTTGAGATAACGATAGGTGAAGGTTTAGGGATAGTGATGGTGGCTGGTGCGTGGTTCTGAGGGTTCTGTGGAGGCGTGGTAATGGGAATAGGTGTTGGGGTAGGTTGAAGAGGGACATGGATGGAATTGGTGTTGGCCTAGGTTGTGGTGGGATGGTAATGAGAGCGAGCTGGTGCGGGCCTTGGTTGATGGTTGACATGGATTGGGACGGGTTGGTTGAGTGCGAATTTTTTGTTCTGTATGTTTCTGTGGTCTGGCTGGAGGGTATTTTAGAAGTCTTCACTGAGCCGGCTCAGGCTTACTTCTATGGGGTCTGCCTTTCATTGAATTGAATTTCAGTGAGAGTCACAGGTGAGGGTTGTGGGTAAGGGAGGCTGACAACTATGGATGGCTAGCTCGGGATAGCCGCCGTCGAGAATGCTGCGTGTGGGGCCTTACCAGTGAATGGTGTTGAAACCTAGCCCTATAAAGGAGTGTTGGACCTACAGGGCTCTAGTTACGTGGGGGCAAGCATATGTTTGTGTCTGTCCAAGCAAGCATATTTGTGTGCATTGATTGATAGAAGCGGCGAGTTTTGGTTGAGACAAGCTATCGCAGGAAGTGAGGCAAGCTATTTTAGCTTGTTTAGTTGTGGTGTTTTGGAATTCACTTCTCTAAGAACTGAAAAAAGATTGGATCTTGTGCGCCGGCTATGCGTCAGGTCTCTCTCTCCCGCGAGGCAGCTTTGTCTTTTCTATCTATCTTTCATAAATTCATATTATGGGTCTCAGAAATGGGTTTGAGATTTTCCATAAAGAAAGACATCAATCAATAAAGCAATCAATCAAGAAAGAAAGATGGCAGGATTTTTTATTTTATTACTCACTATGCCGAGATAGATTTGTTCTATCCGCGTTCATCCATCACAGCGAGTTTGGCTGGCGCGCCCCGAGAGAGAAGTAGTCGAAAGGTGCATGCGTTTGAACGTATGTCGGATCGGCTTGCTTCGCCGGCTTCTCTGACTTGATTCTTCTCTGAAGGCTAGGTCAAGTAGCCTTCCACCGAATCAACGGATGGAGAGAAGCGCGCAAACAGAGCCGGACGTTACTTAGGCAATGCCGACCGGCACTTCAACCACTGAAATAGCAGCTAATTCTTAAAATAATTCTCAATGTTGCCGAAATCTCTCAATAAAGCAGCTAGGCCGTTTTCCTATCTCTAAGGGGGCTTACTCATAAAGGGGGCTTTACCCTGACGCAAGTAGTCTCCGCGGCTATACTATATCAAATAGCCTAGAGCGCTACTGTACTAGTTTTTGTCTGGTTCTTTGCTAGCCAGACACCTGTCAACCAACCATCCTGCAACTATCAGTTCTTTCGCAAGCCAAGCCAATATGCCTTGATCCGCCCGAGGAGAATCCGAGTGAAAGCAGCAACCAGAGTGATAGTAGCGTGTGTCAGCAAACAACTCTAAGCTGAACTGATTACAGATAGGTAGTGCATTCTCTGAGGTGAGTGAAGTGCCCTACTTCTATCTTACGGGTAGTGGTAGTGTAGCTGGGCTATTGATCCTGGTGAAGGAGCCCTATCAAGTAAAGGCCGGGCGAGGGGTGATAGAATAGCAAGCAGGGTCACTTCCGCAAGCAAAGGAAAAGACCCTTCCGGTGAAATCTGTAGCGCAGCAGCCAACCACCTATTCTAGTAACGTAACGTACTGGCATTCAAGCAAGCGCAAGCATGAGGCAGCGCCGCAAGGAACCCAGAGCCTGTGAAGTACTAACCCCAAAACAAAAGTCAAAAACAGCGGCCCGCAATTTCATTGCCTGTTCAAATAAAGCAAGCGGTTAGAAAGCAACAGCAATCCCTACCTACCCCACCCCAAGTCCATCCCGGATAACGACCATTTAAGCACCTCTGGAAGCAGACAGAAAGAGATGGCAGAGTCGGCGCCTGTGGATTCAGACTCCGAAGGGGGGGAGGAGGGGATACATTATGGAAGCTAACACTTCCTTAAGGAAAGACATAACCTTACGGTAGCTACGTAGCTGTGCTTTCTCTCTCCCTTTCATAGCTGTAGTAGAGGCAGTTCAGTAGCAGTGGTAGGGCATAGCTGTTGTCTCTCAGGTAGGGCACAGCACAGTAGTTGCTGTTCTCTTCTCTGTTGCATAGGGGGTAGGCAACTCAAGCAAGACAGAACTACAGAGCTAACTAAGCAGTAGCCACCTGAAGACAGAGGAGCACCTGAATAAAGAGCCAACCCTCTTACAATCGCCCTGTAGTTTTCTTCGCTGGAGCGCAGGTTTGGAACTCGGGCTATAGCTATACTATATGCCCGGGCTTGTTGAAGCTATGAAGCATATTTTAGTATTCCATTCCGTTTTTCAGCGGCCTAATACCGCTCGGCCTGAAAAAACTTTTTTTAGTAGAGAGAGAGGGGCTTTTTGCGAAAGGCTATCAACGTATACGTATATAGATATAGTGAGTGTGCGTGCAGGGTGTAGGTATACCACTTACGAGAAAGAACCCCAAGTCAGTAAATAAAGTAGTTAACCAAACACAAGTAAGTAGTTCGTCAGTCCTTCCTCCGACGCCTCCCGTTCATTCTTCTTCTCAATTCATGTTTGTTGTGTTGTTCCGTTCATAGGTCCCAAGCCTTCTTAGAAAGCCCTCCTCCCTCTCCTTAAGTTAAAAAAAAAAGAATGCTGCTTGATTGAACGAACATTGTAAGAACCTTTCTAACTGACACCCCTGCCACCCACGTCTTTTTTTTCTTTTGAACAAAGCCCTAATTTTATTTCCTTTTGATTTGAGTCCAGCAGGTTTAATTAATGAAAAGAAAAGCGGAGGCCCGCCATCTGCTAGCATTGTGGTTTGGAATCGATTATTTTTCAATGGCCCACCCTTTCTTTGAACCTTGTCAATGATCGAACTTAAAGATATGAACTGAGTGCCATTTGATGAGTAACTGAGAACAAGGGAGAGGGATATGGAAAGGATGAAGTAATGAAAGAGGAAGTCATTGCTAGTAGTAACGACTTGTCACGATCCATTGGTTCATATAGAATCCATGTCCTAGGTGTATCAAAAAACATTCTTTTCGCTAAGCGTATATAATAAAATAGAGTGAAAGGGTCCACCCCGAAACCAAGGGGGTACTAACTAACAGCTGAGTCCTCTCCGAACCGCAGGAGATAGTTGCCCATCATACGGCTCACCAACTTCACTTGCCTCTATGGGAGGCTCGCTCCGGGCGGGTTCGGATCACTTACAATACACGGCTCTACGAAGGGGTGGGTTAGGAACGTTTTCAATATGATTCTTTTCCCGTATTTGTTCTATGAGAAATGCGAGACGAAAAAGGAACCCGACTGGGAAATGCGAGTCTGTTTTGTCCACTTTCTCCATCCCCCTCTATCAAAAAAAGGAAGGCGAGCTTGCTTCTTATTCCCGTGTTCGATCTCTTCCATCTCTGCCCCGCTCGTTGTCACCTATGTTGAAGAAAGGGTTGGAACCCTGTAGAGAATGAAGAGGAGCCAAGGTTCTTCCTCTCAACAGTGCTTCTCGAGGCTCTACTCTCCCCCCTGAATAAGTAAGGCCCCGTTAGCCTGGGGGGATAAGGAATAAGGATTGAAGCCACCTTAGCTCTGCCAGGGACTGGACAGGGGTTAGCTCTGTAAATGTGTAGAGCCAAGTGTAGTGTGGTGTAGTAGTAGGCACTTCTAGGCCCCTTCCCGGCTACTGGATGACTCCAGCGCTTTGGGTACTACGGACCCTCTGCCATCCATTGCAGCAGAGCCGTTTCATGAGCGGGGGGGCTAAGCGCAGTTCTTTGAATCAAACGTTGAATGAAATCGATTCTTTTTTAGATATCAAAATCGAAATCGTCTCGATAGATTCATCCATCTTTCTATTCATATATCTTACTAAAAAAATGGATTTCTTAAGTAGCGTGAAGCCCCAAATCCTTGATTTGGCCAGGAAAGACTGCACTGCTTTGGGCCCAGGAAGCGAAGGGAATGAGCTCGGCTGCTTCTCCTCCACACTTATTTTTCTCCGTGCTCGTTCCGCATGCGCTTCGCGTGCCATTGGCGCTTTGCTCTCCTCTTTATTCTTCATTGGACGGTTCGGATGGACTTCGCCGTTCTTTACCAACTAAAATAGAAAAGGCTGTATCACATCGAGATGTCTATTCGTTTTCCGCCCCCAATGAAATGGAGAATTTGTAACCCCCTATTTATACTGTACTTTTTGGCCCTTCATCTTTCTGAATCGAGGCCCGGCCCGGCTCGCGTCGTTCCAACAACCGGCGGGGAGCACCTCAGTATACGATCGCGCACAGTAACTGGGAGTCCCTATTACACCTAAGGTCAACTTCAATTCACCAAACCAAGGTTCATCTCGTGTAGTGATTGTGGACTCATACAAGGATATTGAGTAGACGGTTGATGTATCAGACTCGACTCTATCTTTCGTAGCATGCATTCCCATCCGTGTCGCAACTGGATTCGATAAGCTACGTGTCCGGTGCACGGAGAACTGCCTTCGGTCCCCCAAACTGACTTACTCGTGGCAACCTTCCGGCCGCCCAACGACCTATAACGCTAGTCACTACTCCCACTGGGGCTAGGAAGTAA
>JAOANK020000059.1:2056956-2067826 GCA_026257165.2 Telfairia occidentalis | reverse complement strand
CTTTTATTTTTCCTCCTTAATTATTGTGTAGTTTTTTCCTTTTGCCCTTGTTACTTTTGTTTTTGTTTCTTTGTTTTAGGAGCATTAGTCTCTTTTCATATTTTCAATGAAAAGTTCGGTTTCCTTTCAAAAAAAAAAAAAAACCAAATGATAAGGGCAGAGCTTTAGATACACCAGGTCACCGGCCCGAAATTCAATATCCCTTTGATGTGTATTCGCTTGAGCTTTCATTTTGGATTGAGCTCGATTTAGGTGTTCTTTAAGGTCAACTAAAACACGATCACAATTTAACAATTAAATATCTAAATCGGAATTAGCAGTAGTGTGTTGCCCATACCAAACCAAAGGAGGAGGAGGTCGAGCATATAAAATCTGAAAAGAAGTAGTGCCGGTGGAAGAATGAAAAGTACTGTTATACCAATACTCAGCCCAAGCTAACCAAGAATGACAAAGTGCTGGTTTTTCTTGACAAAAGCATCGCAAATAATTCTCAAAACACCGATTCACGACCTCCATTTAACCATCTGTTTGTAGATGATAAGATGTACTCTTCCGTAAGTTGGTACCTTGCTGTCGGAATAATTCACCCCAAAAATGGCTTTGAAATACCCGATTGCGGTCCGACACAATAGATAAAGGACAACCTTGTAGCTTAATGATCTCTTTTACAAACAACTCAGCAACAGTTCTAGTAGAGAAAGGATGTTTAAGTGGAAGAAAATGGGCATATTTACTCAGCGTATCAACAACCACCAAGATTACTGTAAAACCCTTGAAAGAAGGCAGCCCCTCAACAAAATCCATGGAGATATCATCCCATACTTGCTATGGAATTGGTAAAGGTTGCAATAGATAGTGGTAGACTTATTCATTTGCCAAACGGGACATTCTTCAACATATTTTTTAACATCCTTCTTCATGCCAAACCAATATAATTCCGAAGCCATTCGTTTATAAATTTGTAAAAATCCAGAATGGCTCCCAAATGTAGAGTTATGAAAAGTATTTAACACCACTGGAATAAGATTAGAAGAATGAGGAAAAACTAACCGATTTTTATAGAAAAGTAGTCTATGGTTCCAAGAATATTTGGGAACGTTATCCACATCATCTTTCAATCTCCGAATAATATCCGACAAGCGTGGATCTGCAGCAATCTGATTGGCAACCGCATTAGTATCCAAAAAATTAGGGGCTGAAATGTGGTGAAGACCGACTCCCGAACAACGAGAGAGCGCATCTGCTGCTTTATTTTCTAAACCTGGTTTAAACTGATTCTCAAAGTCATAACCGAGAAGTTTAGTCACCCATTTTTGATATTCAGGAGGTATAACCCGCTGTTCCAAGAGGAATTTTAGGGCTCGCTGATTCGTTCAAACCACAAAATGTCTTCCTAATAAATATGGATGCCATTTTTGGATAGCCAAGACAATTGCCATAAGTTCACGTTCATAAATGGGCTTGAGGCAAGCTCGATCGGAGAGGACTTGGGCTAAAATAAGCAATGGGATGGTGATTTTGCATCAAAATGGCACTGAGGCCCGTACTAGAGGCATCCGCTTCAACAACAAAATCCTTCATGAAATTTGGTAAAGCAAGAACCGGGAGGGTGACCATGGCATTTTTTACTCGAGCAAATGCCAAATCAACTTCTAAATTCCAACAAAAATAATCTTTTTTTAATGGCAGAGTCAAGGGAGCCAAAATTGCACCATAATTCGCCACAAATCGACGATAGTAACAGTTAACCCCAAGAAGCCACGTAATTCCTTGATGTTAGTTGGGGTGGGCCATTGTAACATAGCTCGAAGCTTCTCGGTATCAGCCTCCACCCCTGATGCCGAAATCCAATGACCCAAATACTCAACTCGATGTTTGGCAAACTGACACTTCTTGAGATTTGCATATAACTTGTAGCGAAAAGTAAGGAAAATACCGTGTACAGGTGGGCCCGATGTGAATTCATGTTAGGACTGTAAATCAAAATATCATCTAAGAAGACCAACACATATTTACGTAAATAGGGTCTAAAAACATGATTCATCGAAGCTTGAAAAGTCGCTGGAGCATTGGTCAATCCAAAAGGCATCACCAAAAATTCATAATGTCCTTCGTGAGTACGAAAAGCGGTCTTCGGAATATCATTCTTATACATCTGTATATGATGATAACTGGATTTAAAATCGATTTTGGAAAACACAGCCAATCCATGCAGTTCATCTAACAATTCTTCGATCACTGAGTTGGCAAATTTATCAGGTATTGTGGCTGAATTCAAGGCTCGATAATCAATATAGAATCTCCAACTTCCACCCTTTTTTTTAACAAGTAATACTGGACTGGAAAAGGGACTTCGACTTGGTCGTATAATGCTAGCTACCAACATTTCATGAACCAATTTTTCAATTTCATGTTTTTGATTGTGCGCATACCTATAAGGACGTACATTAATCGATTCTGACCCTATCTTCAGCTGTATCCTATGATCGATTTCTCATTCGATTAGTAGGGTGGTTGGCATGTCGAAAATCTCCTGAAAGTTCATAAGTAGTGTTGCAATTTCCGGCGGTAGTTCCTCGTTCATATCAGTGTTGTCGGTCTTTCTGGTCTTCATAACATCATTCTGAACCGTAACCTATTTCATTTCAAACAAGAAACCTTGATCATCTCAGTTCCATGTTCGGACTAACGTGCGTAGCGATGCAAGAGTGCGGGTTAACTTTGGGTCACCTTGCAAAATTACTTCAAATGAACCATTCATAAATTTGATCGTAAGTTTATTCCAATCAACAGTAACTTCACCCAAACTCCGTAACCATGGCATTCCCAAAATAACGTCCAAATTTTCAAGTTCTAAGGGAAGAAAATCTTCCACGATAGTTAATCCTTGCATGCACAAAACTACGCGTTTACACTTGCCTTGACCCATTATGGAAGCGTCATTGCCAACAACTACTCCATAATTGGCCGTTTGAGAAATTGGTAACTTCAACTCAACGACCAAAGCTTGCGAAAGAAAATTATGAGTTGCGCCACTATCAATTAAAATCACCATCTCACGGTCCAGAATGTGCCCAGACAATTTCATTGTGCCCTTCGAGGTCATACCCACAACCGATTTCAGTGAAAGGCCGATAACATCCTCCGCACAGTCTGCAGGTATGACGTCTTCGTCTTCTTCAACGACTGCGTCATTCTTCTCTCCTTCCTCAACTAAAAGAATTTTTATCTCTTTATTTTTACATCTATGGCCCACAATAAACTTTTCATCACACCTCTAACAAAGCCCTTTCTCTTTCTTGGCTAAAAACTCAGCATCTGATAGCCTCTTGTAGGGAGTAATTTTCTACACACTAGGGCTTGCCACATGCTCTCCCAAGTTGACTGTTCTAGTCATTGTGCTTTGTGCCCCTTCTTGGGCTTTTCCAAAATTGGAAAATAATTTTTTTGGGCCCTTATTCACGCTAGACTCAAGAGACTTAGCACTGTTGGGCTCTTGGTCCAATACCTCAAACAAACGCCCTATCTTCCATCAATTGGGCTATTTTCATCATCTCTTCTAATGTATTGCGCTTTAGTGAACCAGTATCAACCCTAATTTTAGGTTTTAACCCCTTAATAAAAGTAATGCACAAGACCTTCTCAGATAGATTTGATAACAATCCTGCCATTACTTTGAATTTTCTGCAATATTCGGAAACTGCCCCTTCCTGCGTAATACTGAGAAATTGTTCGTGTCAATCGCCCTTTCGGGTGGGATGAAAATGCGCAACCAATCGTTCACTAAGATTCGAATTTTGTCTTGTGACTTGCCCATCGGTACCACTTTAAGGCATCACCCTCAAAACTCACTACCGAAACTGATAACTTTTCTACATCTGTCAATTGATAAATTTTGAAATACCTCTCCGCGCGAAAAATCTACGACTCCGAATCTGTCCCATAAAAAATCGACATCCCTACCTTCTTTTGGCATCTTCGTTCTGCTTGGACAGGAGTCGCTGCATCATTTGGAGTTCCCTTTTGCGCTGCGTTCTCTTTCAAAGCGAGTAAGATTCGTCCAACATCATCCTTAAGGCTCTCAATTGCTTGTTCAAGTCTGAGTAATCGTTGCAAGTTTTCACTCATCTCACCCATCTCTTTCTCTACAGCTTCAAATCGTTCATGCAACTTTCCCATGGTGATCGTTATCAAAAACAAAAAATTTCTCAAGTTCGAAACCACTTTGATACCAAGTTGATAGGTATCTTTTCTGGCTAAACAAGAACAATTTACACAATGGTGATCAATTCAAGGATCACACAACTCTTCCAAATTCGAGAACTTCCTTACAAGATAAAAATTGGATACCTATCTACTTAGAACAAACACGTATAAAACACACTTACAATAACCAACTAAAAGAAGTTATAACTTTCTTGACAAAACATTTAATATTTACAATACAAAGAACCACCATAAAAAAAACCAACAACTTACTTTCCAACTTCGCCCTTCTTCCTTTGATAAACTTTGTTATAATAGGAGGCCTAACAAAATTCTGGTGGGATGTGAATTGAAATATGAAAAGGTGTTAAGGTCTTGGACCTCTATGTTAAGGGTTGAGGAAGGAAATGGAAACTTTTGAGAACCTTGAGTTAAATGGTTAAGCGCTGAAAAGTCACGTGAGAGTGTCAACGACTCGAGTGTAAAGGGTCAAGGGCTGAATTCTTGTAGGTAAAGTAGGGCATTGGGGCCTTAAGTATAAAGGGTGTGGCATGATAGGACTCTAAATGATTGAATTGTGGTGGTTTGTGATTTGAGCTAGTTGTGTGCTGTGGCATTTTGTGTGTTGGTGCAAGTTGATGTGTATTATGTTTTGATGTGGAAATTCGTGTGGGATGTGAATTGAAACATAAAGGTGCTAAGGCTTTGGACCTCTATATGAAGGGTTGAGGAAGGAAAGGGAAACTTTTAAGGAGCTTGAGTTAAATGGTTAAGGGCTGAAAAGTCATGTGAGAGTAAGGGACAAGGGCTGACTGGGGTAGTTTTCAAGGCCGTGAGTGGAAACGATCAAGGGGTTGAACTACCAACTTTCTTAGAATTGAGTTGAGGCATTGAGTATAAATAGTCCATGGTCAACAACTCTTGAGTTGAGAATTTACTTGTGACAAACACATTATAGGTTGATCGTAGTGATTAAAACTACTCTTGTGGAAATTGGTTTGAGAAACTTAAGCTGTAGTTTGTAAATGCGCTAAGTATGGCTATGATTCTGTTTTGTTTTTAAAAGAAAAAGTGATATGATAGTTCAGTTGTATTATCATGTTGTTTGTGCTTGGTCTCTCAGGTGGGGGCTACTTACAAAGTATTCTTGTACTCACCCCAAATATTTTGCAAGACTTGATGAGCTTTGTGAACTTAGTGATGTCAAGGAGGAGATATGACAGAGAAGAAGTTGGCTTGTTGAAGTCTTTGTGATAGACATGATCTAGTAGTTGCTATCTATTTCTTTCTTTATTTATAGATTTTTCCTTTTAGTTCAGCCTCTTGTAATATGGTAGGAGTTCCAAGTTTATTTTTAGGAAGGTGTTGCATTTCGTACATAGATTGGTTTGTTTCATCTGTTGTTTTGGTTGCTTAAAAGATTAACAAAGTATGGACTAGTTTCTTTAGTTTATTTGGGTTAAGTATTTTGGTTTTAGTGTTTTATTTGCCTTTAAAACTATTTTAGGAGTTGGTAATGGTAATGTTCTCATGTTTATATGAAGTTTGGGGGCATTGCACATTTAGTTTTTTTAGTTATGTAGCAGTTATACGGCCTATGAATGATTATTATGTGGTTTTCCAGTTGCTTTAATGCATGTTAAATCTTTTTATCTCCAGGACCAAAAGCCCCCCTCTTGCGATGAAACGCCTTATTGGTGCTGGCGACTTGGCTGGTTCTTCATCTTCTAAGCCCTTACATGCTGCTGTTGAGAACAAACCGGTCTTCTTAACTAAAGTCCAACGCGAGCAATTAGCTCTTCAACGACGCCAAGAAGAAATTTCCCTTCAAAGACGCCGCCAAGACCAACTTCTCTCCAACTCTCAGAAACCTTCATCTGATTTTGTTGATAACCACAAACCATTTGACTTTGATCGTCGTGATCGAGATCGGGGACGAGATCGGGACTGGGATCGGGAAAGAGATCGGGATAGGGCTCGTGATCGGGAAAGAGATCGTGACCGGGATTTGGAGCGGCGTAATCGGGAGAAGGAGCGTGAAGAAGAGGCCAAGGCTCGAGAGCATGCTCGTTTAGAAAAGCTTGCAGAGCGGGAGCGTGATAAAGAGCTAGATGCCATTAAGGAACAGTATCTCGGTTCCAAGAAGCCTAAGAAACGAGTTATTAAACCGAGCGAGAAATTCCGCTTCTCATTTGATTGGGAAAACACTGAGGACACTTCTCGTGACATGAATTTGTTGTACCAAAATCCTCACGAGGCCCAACTCTTGTTTGGACGAGGGTTCCGTGCTGGCATGGATAGACGAGAGCAGAAGAAGCTTGCAGCAAAGAATGAGAAGGAGATGAGGGAAGAGATACGGAAAAAAGATGGTGTGGAGGAAAAGCCCGAGGAGGCGGCGGCTCAAAAACTCAAGGAAAAAGCTGCTGATTTGTATGACTCATTTGATATGAGGGTTGATCGGCACTGGAGCGAGAAGAAGCTAGAGGAGATGGCTGAAAGGGATTGGAGAATTTTTAGAGAGGACTTCAATATATCCTACAAGGGATCCAAGATCCCTCGCCCCATGAGGAGTTGGACAGAGAGTAAGTTGACGACAGAGCTTCTTAAGGCTGTAGAAAGGGCTGGTTATAAGACGCCGTCTCCCATTCAGATGGCTGCCATTCCACTGGGTTTACAACAACGTGATGTTATTGGAATTGCCGAGACTGGTTCTGGTAAGACTGCTGCCTTTGTTCTTCCCATGCTTGCTTATATTACAAGGTTGCCTCCTATCAACGAAGAGAATGAGGCAGAAGGGCCTTATGCAGTAGTGATGGCGCCCACTCGTGAACTTGCTCAGCAGATTGAGGATGAGACTGTGAAGTTCTCTCATTACTTGGGTATTAAAGTGGTTTCAATTGTTGGAGGTCAATCAATCGAGGAGCAGGGGTTTAAGATCAGGCAGGGTTGCGAGGTTGTCATTGCCACTCCAGGTCGTTTGCTGGATTGTTTGGAGAGGCGTTATGCAGTGCTTAATCAATGCAATTATGTTGTTCTAGATGAGGCTGATAGGATGATAGATATGGGATTCGAGCCTCAAGTTATGGGTGTTTTAGATGCAATGCCTTCAAGTAACCTTAAACCTGAAAACGAGGATGAGGAGCTTGATGAGAAGAAAATTTACCGAACTACATACATGTTTAGTGCTACCATGCCACCAGCTGTGGAGAGACTTGCTAGAAAATATTTAAGAAATCCTGTTGTTGTTACCATTGGAACCGCTGGGAAGGCAACTGACCTAATATCTCAACATGTTATTATGATGAAGGAATCTGAGAAATTTTATAAATTGCAGAATTTGCTTGATAACCTGGGTGACAAAACAGCTATTGTATTTGTTAACACGAAGAAGAATGCTGACACTGTTGCCAAAAACTTGGACAAGGCAGGGTATCGTGTGACAACTTTGCATGGTGGGAAGTCACAAGAGCAAAGGGAAATTAGTCTTGAAGGGTTTAGGACTAAGAGATATAATGTCCTCGTTGCCACAGATGTTGCAGGTCGTGGGATAGATATTCCTGATGTTGCTCATGTAATAAATTATGATATGCCCAGTAACATTGAAATGTATACACATCGTATTGGACGTACTGGCCGTGCAGGGAAAACAGGTGTGGCCACAACGTTCTTGACTTTACAGGATTCTGAAGTCTTTTATGATCTTAAGCAAATGCTTATCCAGAGCAACAGTCCTGTGCCTCCTGAACTAGCAAGGCATGAGGCCTCCAAGTTCAAGCCTGGGAGTATTCCTGATAGACCTCCTCGACGTAATGAAACTCTTTTTGCACATTGAGAAGCGTGTTCTTGAAGACATCTGTGCTAGTACCCAGTTCTGGGATGCTAAATTATGTTAGTGGCAATGGTAATTGATTTTTATGTCATCTCTGAATTTATGATGGATGAAGTTTCTCGATACCATGTTAATTGAGAAAGTTACATCTGACCTGTCATCCTTTTTCGGTGTATATTTAGGACTTAGGATGGTAATGGTTAGAATTCTAAATGTTGGTTGATTTTTTCTAGATGTCCCTGAGGAGTTCGAACTTGTGCAACTTGTCTAGTAATTACCTTTTTCATTTATGCTTATTCTAAATGATTTACCGTCAAATGGAGAAAATAGGTGAAGAGGAAAATTAAACCAGAATACCTTGCAATCATTTAGCCTATACCTAAACAACAATTGAAGAATGAAATCCCTAAAATTGTTTCGCCTCACAACAATATGATCAGTCCCGTCTTTGGATTAGAATCCCATTGATGAAAACAGTTAAGGATTCAAGTTTCTAGCCTTTCCCGTCCCAACATTTCATTTTGTTTAAATTCGAGTTTCATGTAGTAAAAGAATTGCTGCATCAAGAAAATTCATTTTTGCATATGGCATGAAAATGATCATTTCTTCATTGAAAAGTTGGAAAGAAAAATAGTTTTCCATTTCATTTCGTTTCGTCTATCTAAAAATCATTGTAGTTTGTTTAATGAGTTAAGAATTTCCACGACAGTATGCTGAAATTTTTATATGGGTCTTGGAGATTTGGTTGTGATAGCCGTAAATTGAGATTATGGGACTTTTGTTGAGTTTGAATAAATGATTATTAGCATGCTGAAATTTATTGTATGAATATTGTTAAAGCATTACTTTAAGTTGCAAAGTACATCGAAAATGATATGGCCTTGCTAATTGGGAAAGAATATATTTGATATGTTGAGAAGGCTTGGGTTTGTTGATGGAACTACCCCTCGTCTAACAATCTGTGAAGTGTGAACTACTCAATTTATGGATAATATGTAATAGTGTTGTGATCGCCTGAATTCTAAACTTATTGTCGAAATAAATCTTTGCTAGTGTTATTTTTTTCTCTGATTTTGTTTGTGAGATATCGTTATTATTATTTTTTTTTATTCTACAACTTTTTGGAAATAGTAAAGAGTATTTCTAGAATTTTTGAAATAGCTAAACGAGTATTTAGTGAGTATTTAAAGAATATTTTTAGACAAATTAAAGATGGAAAGTATGAAAGTTAAAAAACATATATTAAAAAATAAGTCGTGAGGGGTTTTATTTGTGAAGTATTATAGAAAATGATGGAGTTTTGTATATAATAATTTAGTGGGGCGGAGGGAATTGCGTGGTTGTGTGTGTGGTTGGTTTTATTTAAAAATGGAATATGCCGAATCTTGAAAAGTGGAGAAGGAGAAGCATGAGATATTTTATGTAATTAATTATAATAATAAAAAAAAAAGATAATGGAAAATGAAAAAAAAGAAAGGGTAGGAAAATTCAACGCAAAAAAAAAAGGAAAAGGAGTGGTGGATACATTGAACCTAGACAGTGGAGTCGGGTGGTCAGGCATTGTTTAAGAAGAAGAAAGAGGGAGGGAGGGAGGGAAGGAGATAGGATAGTGGCATTGAATTTGGATCTTGGGAATTGGCGACGCATACAGAGATATGGGGGTGCTGAAATCGGGAATTAAGAGATCGTCATCAGGGGAAGAGGATTTAGAGAGGATGAGGAGAAGGAGTGAGGAGTTGGAGAAGGAAGTACGGGCGAGCCATGAAAGAGAGCAGGTTATGAGGGAGGAGCTGAGAAGGACATGGGAAAGGTTGAAGGTGGCTGAGGAGGCCGAAGAGAGGCTTTCCTCTCAGCTTGGGGAGCTCGAGGCTGAGGCTCTAACACAGGCACGTGATTACCACCAACAAATCGTATCTTTGATGAACCAGCTCTCTCAGGCTCATCAACTCTCGCAGTCTGCCTCCAAATCTTCTTCCATTCCCTCCTTCTTCTACTAGTTTAAATTTTCCTCCATATACATAATAATACCTTCTTATCTTAATTACTTTCATTTTCTGCATCGTCTATCTCTCAATCTCTCTCGAGAATGAAGGAGAACCTGTAATTTTGCCTCTAACATCTCTACCACCATTTTCCCACTTTAAATTTTAAGCAGAACATCAATTTTAACCCTATCAATCTTTTACTCTAAACATTAAAATTGTATTAAATTACATTTTACGTCTCACTTGCTTGTGTTCGACTTTGTTGCATCTTTATCTGATATCTATCCTTGTTCGTTTGTTCGCAATGTTAATGGCTCCGTTACATACTTCGCCAAATTTGATACGACTGATTTGGTACTCAAGCTAAGTATGTCAAGGATGTGCTAAACCAGTTTGGATCGGTGGTGAATGGAGTTAATTAAATAAACTATATAAATATTTTCTTAAATGGGCTCAAAAAACAAATTAATAAGCAAACATTTCGACTAGAATTCATGCAAATCATTTTTTCGATAACACGTCAACAATAATAATTTCAAGTACCCTATTTAATTCTAAAATACAAGATTGGCAATCAATATGGATATGATCTAATAGAAGCAATTAATTTCAATTATATATTCTAGCAATAATTGTCACAAGTTAATTACAAAGGAAATCATCGCTAAAATTAAACAGTAACGATTAATACCAAGATAAAATTAAAACAATCAGTTTCATGCAATAAAATATACTAACAAATTAATTGTAAAAATAAATAAGAGAGATAAAGAAATTGACGCTCAAAATTGTTCCAAAATTATAAGAGAAGCTCTCAAAAAATTTGTAGAATTTTTTATGTTTTTTTTTC
>JAOANK020000059.1:2017136-2031695 GCA_026257165.2 Telfairia occidentalis | reverse complement strand
ATGTTTTTCAAAGCACGTCAATACCAAAACAAAATGTCATAATCACAGTGCTTTCATTTTATTTAATAGTTTGGTTGAGCTGAAGCAGAAGTTTTTTATAAATAAGTGAGTGAATACCGATCTCTTAATGCTCTTCGAACTCATACTCCTCCATTTGTCCATGTCTCTTAAAAGAATATAGAAATATCTCTCCCAAAGTGGTTTGCATATCTCGAATACCTGCAGATCCTCGTATAGATTCTAAATGCTCTCATAGGACTACACGACAAGCTTCCTCAAGACCAGATCATTATAGATTTGGTACCAATCTTGACACTTGAGAAGTTTGTCTATGACTTGCTATGGCTGACTCTTCTAAGACTGATTGCGTTTTTTCCGTCTGTCTACAATTTCAATCATTTCTTATAATGTGTATTCCCCCTAGACAAGCAGGTCCTTATCTTATTTGATGAGATACAACCATATAGGAGCCCAGGCCTTGTGAAATTTCACATCGAGTGCTCTGCCCTCTCACTCAATAAAGAACTCTTCTATCTTCTTAGTGACAGTATGCTTGGAGGCATTCCTGTTGAATACCTTTGCATGAAGGTGATACCCATCTTCACGATGTGGTTCCTTTGCCACTAGAACAATCCGACTTTTGAATAGCCTAAGCCGGTCTCTCACCAACTTCTTCTTTGCGGTGGGTCTTCTATCCGCATGAGTTAGCGTAACAAGAATGAATTTCTTGATTGTGGTGCCCCTTCTTTCCATGGTTCCTTCCTTCATTTGTCTGTGCTCCATCTCTACCCATGATTCAATCAAAATGAGGTTTGTTCCTCATGCATTTGCTTGCTACTCTCGCTTTCTCTTCATTGATCGTAGTTGGTCCTGCTTTCTCTTGCTGCTTAAGATGGTCGAGAGAAAGAGAAGCAAGCACGATCAGGCTTTTTAGACGTACCACGGAAGAGCACTCAAGCGCCCTATCTTACTAATAATAAGAAAGGGGCTCGAAAGTAGCAAAAGAAGTCGAGTTGTGAAATTGGTGTGGTGAGGTATTGGAAGTGTTCAGCGAATCGAGATAAAGACAAAATCAAAAAGCACTGTGTTATACTTGCAAGGCTTCCACAAAATGTGGCAGGTAGCTTTCGCTAATGAGAGATTGGTTTGGGGATTAGGTCTCCTAATTCATGGAATTAGGGTTCTCTTTATTAGTTTCTCTTTAAAGCAGCATTCTCCTTCCACTTTGATTGAGCTCGACCCCATTTTAGAATCATGGAAGACTCTCCCAGAGCTGCAAAACTAACGACTCTTTTAGAAAGTCGAATTACGAGCTTTTACACAAATTTTCAAATAGAATGAGATTAGAAACTTACATCACAATATCTTTTTCTTCATCATCATGACTTTTGTTTTCGTATCACGGATCTTGGTTCGCACTTTATGGCATTTTCACTATCAAAAAAATTAAATACCACAAAGGATTGTTCATGGAACGACTATCGAGATTTTTTGGACCATATTTCCTAGTCCTTTGGTTATCCCAACAATGGGGGATAACAACCGCTTATCTTTGTCAACTCAAGACTCGGAGCCCCTTGTTGAAACAAAAAAGCCTTCATAATTGAAAATGCCTTTCAGATTTCTTCTCGTGGAGAGGAGAAGACTCATTTTTCATTCGAGATAGAGGGAGTGTGAAGGCTAGAGATACGCTTTTATTGAGTTCCCCAACTTTTAGCTCAGTAGCTCAACTCTTTTGATTAGCATGACGCTGCTACATGCTTCTGATCAATAGGAAAAGGAGGGGAAAAAAAAAGCTTATGATGAGCATCTATTTGAGGCGATCATTTCCAAGATCTAATTCGAGTTTTTTCTTATGTGGCGGAAACACCTTACAACATTAAGTTTTGCACTTAAGGGAAGAAATATTTTTAGTGGATGCAAGACCTGGGACCCCTAGAATTTGTATGCAAGATAAGCCTACAGGAATGCCAATCAACCAAGCCAGGTTTGAGAATAAGGTGGGATCCCTGGATCTAGTGGCCGGTGAATCACGGATCAAAGAGCAAATTTTGGAGAGATTCCTCATCGATCTAATGGCCAACGAATCACTGATCAAAGAGCGAGCAACCACTTGGTTTAATGATTTGGTGGGATCCACAGACGTAGTGGCAGGTGAACTGCTTTTTCTTCTTCCATGAAAATTAAGACAAAACCGAGCTTGTATGGAACTGTACAAGATTTGGCAAACGAATATAAAGGCCAAAGGCTTTATTATTGAGAAATTCAAAGGATGTTATTCAGTAGACATTGCGGGTTTCATTACTTTTCTTCCATTCCGTCCTCTCAAAAGTCAAAGGATATCGAATAATCGGTTCTCCATTGATAGCATTAACCCCAAAAGAACAAATATTGTGGTGTTTTAAGAGTGGCAGATCAAACAAGAACTTGATGAGCGAAATCCGTTGACGAAAAAAAAAGAGCTTTTTTTTTTAATCTCCTTAATCTCTTGATAACATTCTATCACCTTAATCCATTCTTTTATTGAGGGTCTTGCAATTATTCCGACCCTATATTTACATAGCGATGAAAGGCAATAGCTCTTACTCGAATGCATGACTTCGACGCATCTATCGCCCCTACACGACACTCTAAATGCATGTTAGGTTGAGCAAGAACACAACGACTAGGGAAACGAAGAATGGAATTAAAGGCATGGTCTCAATAATTTTTTTTTGTTCCAACCAATGAGTAGCGGATTTGGATGGAGTCTCGCAAAAGAAGATCCTTACCTTTATATACAAAGGGGGGAGGGCAACAACTTGTAGATCTCATCTTTCATTTTGTTGCATCCTACTTTTATTCATATTAAATCTTTCGCTTTCATCACTCGTAGTTGCTCTTTTCCTTAATGTTATCTTCTGCTTAGCCTCGTTTGGTACTAGATACCTTATTTGCTTCTCTTACGTGTCCATGAACATTAGTTTGAGTCTATGCCCATCTTTTTGAGTTTAAAGAGGGTTTCGCAAGTCCAAAATAGGAGGTTTAGTGTGAGTCCACAAAAGAGGCGTCCGTTTCTCGGCCACCCACATGTTGTCAATTCGAATGCTTTCATCTTTGCTTTAAGGTCCCTAGGAATACCTTTCTTTTTCCTTATGGTAAGTGGTCCGACGTCTTCTTTTATTTAAGACTGATCTTCCTTCCCCCTTGCCTTTAAAGATGAGGCAATCAGTCCATTCATTCTTGCCCTTCATTCAATAGATCGCTTAGCTCTATTTCTAAGTCAATCCCTTTTCTTTGTTCATGGCTTTTCATTTTTTGCAAAGCTTTTCTTTTTTGTAAAGATCTTGATGACCCTGAATGAGAAGCAGTTTTTTTTACGGTCTTGGCCTGAGAAAAGCGATCTCTAAAATTGAAACTTTTCGACTGAAAAGTTACCAATTAGGTTAGTAGCAGCCTTTAGAGCTGGGATAAGTAGTAGCTGATAGACCAAATAAGCACAGTAGTAGTTTAGAGACCAATGAGCTCTTTTTTTTATTCAAAACAATTTTGGATTCTATAGCCTGCATACTTGCCATTAAGAGATCAAAGTTGGATGAATCTCCAGTGGTTCCCTCCATTGGTGTCATCGAACCACGTTCGTTAGCAATATAGAAGAACTGGAAGCTCGAAACGACTGGTCAAAAGAATTGATCCATTTAGTTATGTTCTTCTCCTAGTTTTTTAACACACTCATGTAGAGGGATCTTTCCAACTCTAAGCGCACTACTTTTGGGCCAGGTCACAACAACCCCCATTTCGGCTCTTATAAATGCTACTACGATGGTAGTAACGAGAATTTTTCTTGTCGCTTGACTTCTTGTCACAGGATCTCCCTTACAGTATCGTCACTGCAGTAGAATTTAACCACCAAGTTCGAGATGGATTGGTGTGGTTCCTCTACGCCTAGGACACCAGAATATCGAACCATGAACGAAGAAAGGCGTGAGAGAAAAGCATATTGGCTAGTGATTGTGAGGCCCCAATTCTTGACTGGAGGGGACACCAAAGGCCTCTGCCCTTCCATCCCTTGGATAGATAGAGAGGGAGGGCAGAGCTTTTTTTGGTTTTTTCATGTCGTCAAAGAGTTGAACAATGGTTTTTTCGTCTTGTCAAAGAGTTGAACAATGAAACTAGATGGAGAGTGCCTAATCGAATTGATCGGGTCATGTAGAAACAATGTTCTAGTCTATCGGTCTGTAGGATGCTTCAGCTGCATACATCACTGCCCTTCCACTTGACACCTATTGTGATGATAGACAACTCATCTCGCCATGACCTTCTCTTTCATTCTCAAAACTTTTGTCGCTCCATCCTCGTAGGGGCAGAGAACCTATCGCTGTCTCAGCTATGCTACCGGAGGCTCTAAGGAAGTCTGAATAAAAGAGCACTCATCTTGGGATGGGCTTACTACTTAGATGCTGTTAACAGTTGTCTGCTCTACACTTGGCTACCCAAAGTTTACTGTGGGCGCGATAACTGGTACACAAGGGGTGTGTCCTTCCTGGTCTTCTGATACTAAGGAAAGGTCATCTTAATGCTCGAATGCCTACACCAGATATGGACTGAACTGTCTCACGACGTTCTGAACCCAGCTCACGAACAAGCCAACCCTTGGAACATACTACAGCCCCAGGTGGCGAAGATTCGATATCGAGGTGCCAAACCTTCTCGTCGATGTGAGCTCTTGGGGAAGATCAGTCTATTATCCCTAGAGTAACTTTTATCCGTTGAGCGACGACCCTTCCACTCGGCACCGTCGGATCACTAAGGCTGACTTTCATCCTTGCTCGACGGGTGGGTCTTGCAGTCAAGCTCCCTTCTGCCTTTGCACTTGAGGGCCAATCTCTGTCTGGCCTGAGGAAACCTTTGCACGCCTCCATTACCTTTTGGGAGGCCTATGCCCCATAGAGACTGTCTACCTGTGGCTATCCCTTGGCCCGTAGGTCCTGACACAAGGTTAGAATTCTAGCTCTTCCATAGTGGCATCTCACTGATGTCTTAGGGGGGCTTCTTCGCCCTCCACCTAAGCAACGCAGGAAAGGCCCAAAGCCAATCTTAGGGAACATTGAAGCTTCATTGTATCTTTATTTCTAAGTGTAAGTAGTCTGCATCTTTATAGACAAGTCTATTTCACCGAGCCTCTCTCCGAGACAGTGCCCAAATCATTACGCCTTTCATGATGGTCTGAACTTACCCGACAAGGAATTTTGCTACCTTAGGACCGTTCAATGGGGCTTCAGTCACCGACTCTGCTGTCATCCGGTCACCAACGTCCTTGACCTTCCAGCACAAGGTAGGCATCAACACCCATACATGGTCTTACGACTTTGCAGAGACTTGTGTTTTTGGTAAACAGTCGCCCTAGCCTGGTCATTGCAACCCCCTATGTGAGGAGGCACCCCTCTTTCTGAAGTTACGAGGCTATTTTGCCGAGTTCCTTAGAGAAAGTTGTTTTGCACACCTAGGTATTCTCTACCTACCCACATATGGCAGTTTCTAGTACAAGTACCCTTTTGTTGAAGGTCATTCAAGCTTTTCCTTGGAGTATAGCGTGGGTTACTTCAGCGCCGTAGCGTCTGGTACTTGAACATTGGCTCGAGGTATTTTCTCTACCCCTTTTTACCCAAAAAAAGCAGGGGCACCTTGCATCCTTGAACTGATAACCATCTTTCAGCTAATCTAGCCTCCTTCGTCAATCGAGACTAACAAGGGGTAGTACAGGAATATTCATAGTCCATCGACTACGCCTTTCAGCCTGATCTTAGGCCCTGACTCACCTTTTGTGGACGAACCTTATGGAGGAGCCCTTAGGTTTTGAGGGCGTTAGATTCTCATCAATGTTTGCGTTACTCAAGCTGACATTCTGGCTTCTACTTCATCCACCACTGCTCGTGCGTTTGTTTCCCTCTAAGGCAGAGCGCTCCCCTACCGATGCATTTTTACATCCTATAGCTTCGACAGATCGCTTAGCCTCGTTCATCTTCTGCGCAAGAGCGCTCAATCAGTGAGCTATTACGCACTCTGTCAAGGGTGGTGCTTATAGCGAAATCGCTTGGCCATCTCTACACCCCTACCTCCTTTATCACTGAGCGATCATTTAGGGGCCTTAGCTAGTGATCCAGGCTCTTTCCCTCTGGACAATGAAGCTTATCCCTCATCGTCTCACTGGCCGACCTTGACCCCTGTTATTTTGAGATCATATCTAGTATTCAAAGTTTGCCTTGATTTGGTACCTTTGTTGCGACCTGCACTGAAACAGTGTTTTACCCTGTCATGTCCAGTCAACTGTTGTGCCTCAACCCCTTTCGGGGAGAACTAGGTAGCTCTGGGTTCGAGTTGCATTTCACCTCTAACCACAACTTATCTGCAAATTCTCCAACATCAGTTGGTTCGAACCTCTACTTAGTTTCACCCAAGCTTCATCCTGGTCATGGATAGATCACCCAGGTTCAGGTCCATAAGTAGGGGCAATTGCCCCATAAAGACTCACTTTTGCTAAGGCTCTGGTGGGTTCCCTTAACCAAGCCACTGCCTATGAATGTCCAGCTCATTCTTCAACAGGCACGCAGTCAGAGTTCTGGTCTCCTTCCACTGCCTTGAAGCTTACGGTTTCATGTTCTATTTCACTCCCTGATGGGGGTTCTTTTCACCCTTCCCTCACGTTACTACTTTACTATTAGTCACCTAGGAGTATTTGGCCTTGCAAGGTGGTCCTTGCTGATTCACAAGGGATTTCACATGCCCCATGCTACTCGAGTCAGAGCATAAGCTAGTGATGCTTTTGGCTACTGGACTCTCACCATCTAGGGTACAGCAGTCCACCGCTTCGCCTAGCAGCACGACGCTTGTATTGCTTTCCTACAATCCCACTTGAACGGTTTAGGCTGCTCTCATTTTGCTCTCCGCTACTACGAAAATTGCTTTTTCTTTCTTTTTCTCTGGCTACTAAGATGTTTAAGTTTGCTAGGTTGTCTCTTGCCTGTCCATGGATTCAGCAGCAATTTGAAAGGTTGACCTATTCAAAAATCTCCAGATCTACTCTTATTTTCAACTCCCCGAAGCATTTTGTCGCTTACTACGCACTTCCTTGTCTTTGGGTGCTTAGGTATCCACCGTAAGCCTTTCCTCATTCGACCCTCACCCTTAACTTTAAGGCTATGCCATCCTAAGGTGTTGCTAAATGGAAGGATCTTATCAATGTCCACGAATGATAAATCATAGATCGAACTGTCGAATTGACAAAATTGAGTGCTATCATATAGCTTTGTTTCGGCTAAGTTCACGAGTTGGGGATAAGCGGACTCAAACCGTTGACATCTGCCACAGGGTAATCCACCGCCTCTCAGGCCCATAATTAATTCTACCATAGAAGCCAACGATAGACAATAACTTCACCCCGAACACAACTTACAATTTTCATCGTACTGTACAACAACTCTTCTCAAATCTCAAAAGGTACTGAGTTGGAATCCTATTCTAACTAAGATTTCTTGTGGTTCTGAAGGATCTAGCTACAGGTTGGAGAACCAGGAACGAAGAGCTTGCCCCTTTTCCTCCCTTCTTTTTGGTCTTAAGAATGCTGGTTTTAAGAATGAGTGATTGCTCTTCTCCGACCCTTACTGCCAAACCCAAGAGCGGACAACTAATGCGTTCGACTTATTGAACAAGGTTTTATGGTTGGTTCGTGACCTTTGGATACAGAAGGCGTCCTTGGGCGATCTCGTAGTTCCTACTGGGTGGAGATGATGGGGTCGGTCCATGGATTTTCCCTCCTTTTGCCGCATTTCGCTCAAAGAGTTGAAGGGATCTCGTGCATCAAGTTGTTCACAAGGGCCAACTTGATCCTCTTCCCCAAGGATCCCAGATGAAGGAACCCTAAGATCACCGCTGACTCCAACTACTGTCCATGTACGATCCATACTAGAACTTACCAACTGCCCATCCTACCTCCTCTACGTTCTTGACAACCTCAATTTGTCTCAGTAGAGTCTTTCAGTGGCATGTTTTTGTCCTCTTCGCCATTACTAAAAAAAAAAGTGAGCCACCGGTTAAGGTACAACATACTTTCATTACCACCTGGATAATTAGACATCCAACCCGAACGCACCTATAGTCCAACCAATTGGGAGAGAATCAATCAATCCCTTTTCGGGAGCGATTCATCCTTCCCGAACGCAGCATACAACTCTCTGTTGTACTGCGCTCTCCAAGTGTGCTTGTTCCCCTTCTTCCTTACCATGGCAAGTCTTTGTGAAATAACTCTGATGAGAAGAAAAAAGAAGGCATTAAGAAACCTTCTTATCCCAACTCGTCATACTCTAAGATCCTTTTTCAAACTAGCTCCCATTTCGAGTAAAGATCTCGATAAATAGACACATCCCATTGCATTGATCGGAGGCGTTCGTAGTGACTGAGGGGTCGACGACAAAGAAGTTAGTTATTTATTAGCCAAACATTCTTCTTACGGCTCACTACGGAAGATGATTTAACTTCTTTGCTCAACAACCTTGCGAGGAAAATAGCCTTCTCTAGTGCTCTCTACTCTTAGACAACCCAATTGAATAACTACACAAAAGCCCTCTCTACTCGTTTCGCCCAATTAGCCATCTCTATGAAATTCTTATCTAAGAAACAACATGTTAGGTCTTTTGATAGCCCTCTCTCAGCCTAATGTTACTCATCTTTCTTCTCTAGGACCACCCAACCCTCTCGTTGACAACCGCTACGGGATAGAAAGATCCAATAGGCTCGACCAGTGTCCGAGTTAGAGGAAGTTCCAACTAGCCATATCTAAAGCCTTGGATTCGACCCCCGTCATAATATCCCAACTACTTATTTCCCATTCCTCTCCCTTGGACCCAGAGCAAGGAGGGGTAACCCTATACAAATAAAGGCATCAGGAACGAATGAAAAAGCAGATACTTCTTGCTTTTCAAGTCCATGTCCATATTTCAATGCTTTAGCCCATATCTCCATCTTCTAGCAAAGCAGATCTTTCTCCCTCAACCTTCACTCACTTGATCGAGTCTATGAACTAACGAGTGAAGCTTATCTCAACCATCCCTCTACCTCAAGGTAATGCACTTCAGGCTTAGAAGCACCAAGACCTGTTGTAGCTGTATATGACCCTCGAAAGGAAGTACCAGCGAAGAGGCTCCGAGATCAAATGCCTCTCTGAACCCTCCAGTGAGAGCAACAAAGGCAGACGAGCCCTGCTATGGAAACCCCTTTCTTTCGTTCCTCTCCTCTCGATTCAAGGCAATGGATTCTTAGTCCTTTGTTCCCTCGATTGGCTCCACTCCGAATCCACCATCGCTTGAAATCCAGTCTATATAGAAAGGAATGCCATCCAAGCTTTCTCTAGGGGATAACCTGCGACGCTCTATTTTATCTCTTGGTATCGAAGCCCAAACTCTCAACCCTTGCCCCCGACCTAAATCCTACCTATTTTCATATGGGCCAAATGGAAAAAGTAGACTTTTAGATGCCCGCTTAGAGAGAGAGTTGGATGGGCACACGCCGTCAGTTATATGGAAATGGAGCAAATGGAACCTCCATTGACCCTAATGGAATGGAATCATATTTAGGATAGTGGAGTTGCCTTTACTAATATTCTAATAGTTGGCCCTTGTTGTTATCTGATCCATACTCTATATGTTTAAGAGATTAAAAATCGTGTCTCAGGTCACACTTGTGATACATTGAATCGAAAGATTGCGAAAGAATCCCACACTAGAGCATCTCTATCGTTCCTTAGCTTCCACGAGATGCGCGATCTAGAAGCTGCTTAACAAATTTATGGCAAACGACCTTATTATTGTCTGGGTTGATGATATCGAACTCCGTTACCCCTATTCGAACCTTTTTTCACCAGTCCTGCGACTTTTGACACCTTGATTTTGAAAGTCGCCAAATGTCGCATCCTCATTCGATAGATCCCACCTACCTCTCTCGGAACCCCTTGTTTAGTCATTTTGTTCCATCAGGGTCACTCTCTTGTCTTAGTTCCCAGGACCTCTAACATTTTGATGATATGATTTTGAACCTCATTGAGCACTTTAGGTATTTTTCCCTCTCCTACGACTACATTCCACAACCTTCTCTCTGAAGTTTCAGTTGCACACTAGGCTTTGGAGCTCCTTACATAATCTAGGATGCTTAGACCTAGCCACCATCTTCCCACAACCTACCCCTTCTTCTCTCTATATATCCTCTTCCTGAAGCTTACTATCAACATTAGGAGCAATCGTGCCCCACTGCATGTTGAAGAGGTGAGTAAGGGGTTGCTTCTTTCTCAACTTTACACGCTTCTTAGAATGATGCCTGTGCTATTGTCCGATTATTTTGATTTCATTTTCGGTGCTTTGTTTTTCAGTGAATGAAAAAAATCGATGATTCCACAGTTCCTTCATCAGATTTGGGTGCGTTTGAAAGAGCTGCTTCCGTTGCTGATATGATAGGTGACTCAACAGATAGTACTCAAAAAATTTCCATAGTTTCACATGGAAGGAAATGAGATTTTTGAGAAAAGGGGTTGGGAACCATCGAAAGACTAGTAACCTAATAGTCCTACGCAACCTGGAACAAACAGCGTTACATATACCATAATGCTATAGAAGACATGAATACCAGTTAGACTACGGGATGTGTACACCCAAAATTGGTGAGCCACTTACTGCCCTTTAAGTCAAGAGCTAATAGTACTATAAGCTTCAGCAAAGGATATTGTGATTATGGCGAATACGTTTTTCTTGCTTGCCACATGCTCGTAATACGAAGTAAGCAAGAACATGTGAACTAAGCTTAAGCCCAGTGGATGATCGAGGATTGAAGGTCTGGAATTGTGGACACAAGACGAAGGCATACCCGGCCTAATAACAACTAAAGACAATTGGACGACTGGGAAATAACACTGAACAAGCAAGGGCTACAAGCTTCTTTTACCTAGTCTTCTCCCATTGGCTCAGAAGTGGGTCAATACGATCCCTTTAAGATAAGAAAGAACAAAAAATTTGACTATCAGAGCCTTTTAAAGAGATATAGGGGTGTAAGTGTACTGGTGATTTTGACTTCGAAAGCCATGAGCCCCATTTACGAAGCCTAAGCCTACGAAACAAACTTGCTCCTTTTGATTAACTCATCGCTACTTTTGACCCCTTATAGTAGCCTCTCTTTCTTAATCTGACTCTTCCATGTACTTGACACGAATTTCCAAGCTTTGGGAGAAGAAGGAGGATCTTACAACTACAACATTATTTATTACAACATTTTACCAACATATTAAAATGAGAATGACAAAAGCTCGCTAAACAAACATTGATTGGTAAATAATCGCTGAAGCTGCTAAAAGAACAAAAATAGGTAAAGGAATCGAAGCACATCTTGCACCTTCTATGATCCATTCAACCTGCCTTCAAGATGAGTGATAGGCCTTTAGCAAGGGGATATCGCACGGAAAGCCGGCTTAGGTCTTATCATCTTCAATTGATTTTACAGGCCTTACACTAGTACAAATTTGGCTTTTAATGTCGAGCATTGTCTGACATTAAAGAATTTTGATGTCGGACATGCGTCTGACATTAATACGAGTGTCATTGTAAATTACAATGTCAGACACTTTTAACGTCGGGCATTGCCCGACATTAAAAGTGACAGTCATTGTAACTTACAATGACACACAGTTTTTAATATCAGGCATTACCCAACATTAAAAAGTTGTCTGACACCAAAAGTTTCCGTCATTGTATTATACAATGACGGACAAGTTTTAATGTTGGGCATCGCCCATCATTAAAACTCCGTCCGACACCAAAAGTGTCGGTCATTGTATCATACAATGACAAACGAGCTTTAATTTCAAGCTTTGCCCGTCATTAAAACTCTGTCCGACACCAAAAGCGTCTGTCATTGCCCGACATTAAAAGCTATGTAACCATGATAGACACTTTTAATGACAGTCGTTCCCTGACATTAAAAGTCAGGACTCTTTTTAGTGTCAAAAATATCCATCATCGTTTATTGAATTAATTTAAATAAAAAAATATTGTTGGTTACATTAAGCTAACCAACAATATTCTTTTTCTCAACTAAGAATGACCTAAAGATAAAAGAAAGTCCTTTAATAAATATCCAAAACAAATTATAAAAATTTTGGCATAACCTTTGCCAAATATGAGGGCAACCAACCTGCAACATAGTCATATAGCACTTCTAATGTGACGCACAGAATATAAATGGAACCATTTGTTCCCTCCATAAGATACAATTAGCAATTTTCAAAAGAGATTCTCGACAAAATAATAACCAAAACATAAGTCAATTCTCTACAATCTTCCTACCAACTACATATATATCTATGAATCTTCCTAAAATCAGTATACACAATCTTACCAACTACATCCATCTATCAATTTTCCTACAACTCTTCCATCAATTAAAGATTAGATCTGAAAATGTAAACAACTATCAACATTTCAGAAAATAGTAAATCCAATAAATTTAACCTACCCAAATCTTCCTACATTTGGAATACAATGGTTTTTCATTGTTGCTGCGACAATCTGTTTATCCCCCTTTAAATCATAGCAGTAATTGTTTTTCCTTTTTCTGTAATTTTCTTTTGATCTTCAAAGGCATGCAGTGTCTATATCTTGAGCCTTGAGAAGTCTATAAAACTCACTCTTTTCATTCTATGAATAATACCTGAAATACACAAACTATTAGAGAAAAAAGATTTTTACTTCTCAAGCTTTTTTTCAAACATAATCTAAAAACCATAAAAAACAAAAAGAATATCATCTCTCGCATTGGATTTATGAGTTTTTTAAGGCAATTTAAGTTTCTATTTCAATTCTGCAATGAACTAAGCAAACTAAAATGCTTGAATGATGATGGGAGCATTGAGTCAATATAATTAACAAAAGAATGAGAAATTGTAGAGTAAGGAAGTCAACAATTATTGTTATACTTCATATAGTACTGAATAAGAATTTTCTGTAATTAAGAACTTAGGCTTGCAAAACTGATCCAAACAAATTTGACATATCACATTAAGAGATGTTTCAGCATTCTAGATATTCATACAATACCAACAAATTTGAGAAAATTAATAATATGAACTTAGGCTTCACATATCTGATCAGGCCCAACAAAGCGTCACCGCAAGTGTACAGATCGATCGTAGTAATAACGACCCAAGAGACCGAGTATCGTCCACAGGGAATCGTGATGTTTAATTCTCATAGTTATTGACTAATTCTTTTAAATTTTATTTAGGGAACTCAAAATTCATGCAACAACAGGAATAAAAAAATTAAACAAAAATAAAGTCAATTAACGGGACTCTTAGAGGGCGAAGAAAACGATGAAACAATCGTTTTAGAGTGTTGGTGTTTTTTATTGACCCAATTAATAATCAATTAATTAACCAAATGCACATCCTTTGCTTTTTACCTAAGTCTAGAATTTCATAAATTCAGGTTTCCTCTCTCGAGCTCAACCACTCTCAATTAATTAGCTCAATTTAATTTCTTGCAACTTAGCTAATAATTGGATATAAGTTATTCATCTACAACCTCACGAATTCTCCTATCACTCTCGTGCATACAAGAAATCGTGTTCAAATCCCAAGGCCTAATTTATTACCCTCTCTCTCGAGCAAGACAATAAAATCTACAACTTAACAATTCATGGCCATTTAATTGCAAGAACAATACTGCTGGAATTTGAAAGATAAAACGGAAAATTTGATGCAATCAATCAATAATTAATGAATTTAACGTTCCCAACACCCTAAAACTAATTACTCTAGCTCCTATACATTATTGTTAATAAAAAAAAAATCCAGAAAAAACAGAGAAACAGGATAGAAAATGAAAAAAATGAGGGAAGGAAGAACTCCCAGATGATTTTCACGCCGTTTCCATCGTGGGCATGCTTCTCAAGGTAAGAGAACTCGATCCCGAACACTCCAGGGTCTTCCAAACCGTCCAGAATAATTTGCCACTCAATTTTCGGTCAAAACTCGTCGAAATTCGCACCCAAAATTCGTCCTCCCAGCCCTAATCGTGAAAATTTGATTTTATACTAAACTGCCGGTAGCGTTGAGACGCTATGGGACAGCGTCAAGACGTTGGTCCTCAATTTCTTAAGTAAAACGCGCATTTTGGATCGCAGAAAAAAAATTCACAGGGTTGAGAAGCTGTGGCCAGCGTCGAAACACTGCCCATGCGAGGCAGGGGTGGGGGCACGCACACGTGGAAGCGGGGGCTTGGCAGGAGGCGTGCAAGCGCTCGGACGCGTGGGCGCGAGCTTTGACGCGCACGATGATGCCCACGAGTGCGAGGCTGGCGCGCGGGATGCGCAGTGAGTTGCTGATTTCTTCAGCGTCGCCACGCTGTTGAACGACGTCTCGACGTTGATCAACTCCAGATCGAATTTTTCAGATTTTTGGCTTTGAGAGGCCCGATGATAGCGTCTCAACGCTGCCTCTCGGGTCTGCACTCTTTTGGGCTCCATTTCTTCGTTACTTAGCCGATT
>JAOANK020000059.1:1991629-2017036 GCA_026257165.2 Telfairia occidentalis | reverse complement strand
GAGAGAATAGAATGGCAATAGAAACACATAGGGAACGAGTTACCGGTTCCGTTCGGCTAAGTGGATGGGTGTAACCGAATAGAATATTGAAGAAATATCAAGAACCGAATTGAATTGCTTAATTATCTCAACCGAACCGCTCAAACTGATGTGCTACAATTGCATCAACCGAACTGAATTGCTTGGATCGGTTCGGTTTGGGGGTTCACCGTTTCTGAATAATTTGTGGAAACAAATTGCATCTCCTAAGGCTTGAACCTATGCACTCTTAATTAGCAAGAGAGATAAGCAACCAACTGTGCTACAATACAGTTTTATTAAACCATTTAGAATTTTAATATATATATTATTAATATATTTCACCGTTTGAAGGAAAAAATTGGTATTATGAAGGCTCGATCCCACGTCCTCTAGTTTACTAACGAAATTGCTAAACCATCTATGATACTAAGCACTTTTAGTAATACTATATGCTTATAAATATAAATAGTCAGTCGGTTTCGAGTTTAGTCGGTTTGGGCAATGTAAAACCCGAAACCAACTAAATCTGATTAGTTTTCTCTATACGAAAATCGAAACCGCCAACCCAAATCGATTACAAACCGAACCGACGTTGGTTTCTGTTGGTTTGGTCGATTTTGGCGGGTGGAGCTTGCACCCCTACATGCCTCATTTCATAGAGAACCTTATAGTGGCTCAATTACATTATATTCCATCCATATCCCGATTCCATTGATTTAATATCCATGTGGTGTCATTGAGATAAGAGATGTCGTTTTTGGTCTATCTGTTTCTATTTCTATATGTATGGAAAGTTAAAAAATCATCATATAATAATCTAGAAATTACAATAGAAAAGAAAAAGAGAGGTTTGTGATGATTTTAAAATCTTTTATACTAGGTAGTCTAGTATCCTTATGCATGAAGATAATCAATTCGGTCGTTGTGGTCAGACTCTATTGTGGATTTTTTTACCACATTTTCCATAAGGTTAGAAACATATGAAATGTATGGCTAACCCAACGATGAAAGTTTTGTAAGGAATTGGAGCAAACTACCATGAGACAAACAAAAGATCTTCTTTCTAAAGCGATTCGATTTGGAACTATTCTATGTCCAAGGTCCAATATTGAAACAATTTCAGAGGTTTTCCTTGACTTTGTTCGTGTAGACAAACAATTTGAAATGCCTCGACTTTTATAGAACAGGTTCGAGTCAAATAGTAATGATTCGAAGCACCTTTTTTTACACTATTTCGAAAACCCAAGGACTCAATCGTATGGTATTTAAAATACAAGATTTCCAATCCTAGTAGAAAAGGGAGAGAAACAGATACTCAATTTAAAGTGAGTAAATAGAATTTCATGCTCGATCTCATAGATACATACAAAATTCTATGGAAAGCCGTATTCAAAGAAAGTCGTATGTACGGCTTGGATGGAGATTTTTAATATTTTTTGAGATCCCCCCTACTATATGCTGTCAAAAAGCCAAAATAAATGATTTTTGCCCTTATAAAAAGAAACTGATTCTTGAACCCCTTTCATGCTCAAGTCACGTGGAGATACTGCAGACGAAAAAAATTGCAAAATTTGATCTAATTTATCATAATCGATTAGTTAACATATTGGTTAATCGTCTTTTGAAACACATAAAAAAATCATTGGCTTATCAAATTATTTATTGAGCCATGAAAAGGATAGAACAATGATAGAAACAAATCCACTATCTATTTTACCTCAAGCAATACGTGGAGTAACTCCCGATAGAGTAGTAAAGACAAGACGTATAAAAGGATCAACTCATCAAGTTCCCATTGAAATAGAATCCACATAAAGAAAACACTTGCCATTCGTTGGTTATTAGGGGCATCTAAAAAATGTCCAAGTCGAAATATGACTTTCAAATGAAGTTTTGAATTAGTGGATGCTACCAAAGGGAGTGGCGATGCCATATGTAAAAGGAAGAGACTCATATAATTGAAGAGACAAATAGATCTTTCGGAAAAGAATCAATAGAAAAAGAAAGAATCGAAATTCATTGATATATTTCTCGAAACTAACGAAAAGGAAACAAAAGCAACTAAGGAAAGCCCTCTCGCGGACTTGCTTAAGAATAAGAAAAAAAATCTCATGTAACTACCATGGAATAAGGCTTGATCCTATTCATTGGGATTCTGAAAATATTCCATTCCAAAAAGAGAAAGTTTGAAACAATTGGGATATTTTTTTGGAGATTGGATGCAGTTACTAATTCATGGCATGTGCAGAATGAAAACTTCATTCTGGATTCTACGAGAATTTTTTTATGAAAGCCTTTCATTCACTTCTCTTCGATAGAAGTTTTATTTTCTAAGAATGTATCCTAATTTTTGGCCTAATTATTCTTCTAATGATCGATTCAACCTCTAATAAAAAAGATATACCTTAGCTATATTTCATCTCTTCAACAAGTTTAGTAATGAGCATAACAAACCTATTGTTTCGATGGAGAGAAGAACCTATGATTACCTTTTCAGGGAACTTCCAAATGAACAATTCCAACAAAATCTTTCAATTTCTTACTTCACTATGTTCAACTTTATGTATTCCTCTATCCGTAGAGTACATTGAATTTACAGAAATGGCTATAATAGAGTTTCTGTTATTTGTATTAATAGCTACTTTAGGAGGAATGTTTTTATGCGATGTTAATGACTTAATAAATATCTTTATAGCTCCAAAATGTTTCAGTTTATGCTCCTACCTATTATATAGATATACCAAGAAAGATGTGCGGTCTAATGAGGCTACTACGAAATATTTACTCATGAGTGGGGCAAGTTCTTTTATTCTGGTTCATGATTTCTCTTGGCTATATGGTTCATCTGGGGGAGAGATCGAGCTTTAAGAAATAGTAAATGGTCTTCTCAATACATAAATGTATAACTCCCCAGGAACTTCAATTGCGCTTATATTCATTACTGTAGGAATTTGGTTCAAGCTTTCTCCAACCCCTTCTCATCAATGGACTCTTGATGTATAAGAAGGAGTGTGATTCTTTCGATAAATTCCTACTTTGCTATCTATCTCTGAGATGTTTGGATTTTTCAAAACTTCATGGACATGCAGAAGAGAAATACTATCCCCACTCGGACTAAGACATAACTTTTACTTGTTCAAATAACAATTAAGGTGAAGTAGGGTCAGGAACAATGAACCTCTTTATGATAAACAAATTCATTTTACTAGTTCGTTATTACGGGTAATTCCTACAAACAATCAAAATAATGACATATACAATACTTGTATTCTTGACGTAGATGCTACATAGTTGGTTGTCATCCTTTAGAGACTACGAGTGTAATAGGAGCATCCATAAAAAAAAAAGATCACCTTAAGATGATCATCACATGGTTATTGAGAACGAATCAAATCAAATGGTTTTATTTCTTAATCTTTCTGACTTGCTCCTATGGAACTAAGGTCGAAAAGATTGATAAAAACTATTCATTCACAACCACTGATGAAGGATTTCGCAAAAAGTTAATTATTAGTAATCTCTTTTAGAAATCGAATGGATTCGGTCTTATACATACGCAAGGAAGGTAATCAAAAAAGGAAAGAAGATGAGTTCTTCTTTCTATTATCACTTAGCTTAGGAGTCGTGCAAGATGAAATTCTCATGCACGGTGGTGAATGAGAGAAAGAAGTGAGGAATCCTATTTTTGACTCTAACTCTTCCACTCCAGTCGTTGCTTTTCTTTTTGTTACTTTGAAAGTAGCTCTTCAACTTCAGCCACTCGCATTTTTTATATTCCTTTTTCTTTCTCATTAAAAGAATGGCATGTTCTTCTGGAAATCCTAGCTATTCTTAGCATGATATTGGGGAATCTCATTGGTATTATTCAAACAAGCATGAAATGTATGCATGCATATTCGTCCATCGATAAAATCAGATATGTAATTATTGGAATAATTGTTTGATACTCAAATGGTGGATATGCAAGTATGATAACTTATATGTTGCAGTATATCTCCATGAATCTAGGAACTTTTGCTGGCATTGTATCATTTGGTCCACGTACTGAAACTGATAACATTCGAGATTATGCAGGATTATATACAAAAGATTCTTTTTTGGCTCTCTCTTTAGCCCAATGTCTCTTATCCTTTGGAGGTCTTCCTCCACGAGTAGTTTGTTTTTGGAAAACATAAATTATTCTGGTGTGGATGAGATGTAAGCCTATATTTCTTGGTTTCAATAGGACTCCTTATGAGCGTTGTTTCTACTATTATTTAAAACTAATCAAGTTATTAATGACTTGACGAAATCAAGAAATAACCCCTCATGTGCAAAATTATTGAAGATCTCCTTTAAGATCAAAAAATTTCATCGAATTGAGTATGATTGTAAGTGTGATAGCATCTATTATACCAAGAATATTAATGAACCCGATTATTGAAATTGCTTAGGATACCCTTTTTAGTTTAGCTTCTAGAACCTATTTCTTAGTTTAAGATATCTCTTACTAACTGGAATCAAAGAATTAGTAGATATGTTCTGCCAAAATGGGAATGGGCTAGGGTTATGAACTTATAATCTATAATCTGATGATTGAGTCGATTCCATGATTATAAGTTCATTCCATACTGGGCCAGACCGAAATAGAGATAGGTTATATATATTTTAATTATGCGAATGGGTCATCTGAGCGTATTTAAATAGATACTATGTTTGCATATGGATTTCTATGTCCTTACATTCCATTTAGGTTTAGGAATAGACATAATCAAACCTATTTTTTTACATATCTTTCATTATTTGGGAGCCTATTCATCTCTTTATCATATATTTCCATACATCACACTAGATAGATATCATATTCATGGAATATGGTCCACTTTCAAGATGCCTTGTTGGTGAAATGGTAGACATGCGAGACTCAAAATCTCGTGCTAAAGAGCGTGGAGGTTTGAGTCCTCATCAAGGCATAATGTTGAGAATGCCCGTTGAACTGGAAGGAATAAGTTTGGCAGCAGATCACGAAATCTTGGCGATCTTCTTTATCTAATGAATGAGAGTTTGCTTTGAAATTGTCTGCCCTACACCACCTGAGTATATGCTTCAACAGGAATTAAACAATGGTAGATTGATAGAATAGAAACCTTGGGTAAAATGCCCTCGAAACCCAGCAGATAGAGTACATTACATAGTTTGTTTTAGAGATTGGTGACTTACCCATGCGGTGACTTTTGGTACTGGACATTAAAAAATGGGGTACTATCGGGTTGGGTGAATTAAATAATAGTCACCTATTGGCATTCCAACCTTCCTTCTCCTTTCAGGGCCTACCGAAAAGAAAATATAATGTTTTTTTTTGGTTGTGAATATCTTAATAGGACGAACAACCCCGTGGTTTGCTTCAAAACAAAATAATTCGAATTAGGCTCGTTGAACTGGAATGTGTATCATCCATATAGAGGACCTTTCAATGTAGAAGATTCATTGACCTAAGACAAAGAGAGGTCTATCTATTTTATTTAGTTATTCAATTAAACCAATGATTCGTTATAGTAATAGATAACAACACCCATTTCATCCAGCATGTGTATTTTTTATTTTCCAATGGATTTACATATTTCATTAATGGAATTTTTTTTTTGATTTAGTGAGTAATAACTTTAGTTGTTTGCTACTCAAGAATTCTTGTTTAGGCAGTTCATACCATCTATGCATAATGTTTTTATCTAAGATTTCAATTCTTCCATGTTTCAGGAATAGTATATTGTTCCATGGAGCGAAGGTCCAAAATATCGAAGAAACACGTGTTTTCACAATTCTACCAGCCAGTCAATTCTCTTCCACTTAATCCCTATTTCATGGCCACATATTTTTTTGGCTAAGGAATGGGAAACCTCTCTCTTGTTACATGAATCTAATTTTTATTTCAACCAGGAAAAGCCATCTTTTTCTCAACAATGTCTTTGTCATTTGATCAAATAGCATTCCATTAGATAGAAACAAATGAATTATTGGTTCTAAGCCATCTTTGGCGATGAATCAACAATCCGAAGTGCTTTTCTTGCGTGTGCTTAATAAACCAGCGATTATATACAGATGTAGGAAGATATTTGGGAAGTAAGTAGCCGATTTGACATCTCTTCATCTACAAAGAATTCTCATGTGAAAACATAGAGACAAAAGGCTGATTTTTGAATAGGAAAAAAAAGTGGATCTACAAGATTCCAAATGAATTGGCTTATTCGAAAAAAGCCTTGTTCTTTGGTAGATCTATCTCATGTTTGGTATTGCATGGTTCCACTTAACAAGAACTCCGAATCATTCTCTTGAAGATCATCCTCTCCATCATAAATGGCCCCAAAATGACCTAGCCCAATAGGGAAATTCCAATTCATTGGGCATTTTGATACAATCAAATAGAAAGCCCCAAGGGCCCATATTCTAGGAGCTCAAACTATGTGATTGAATAAATCATCCTCTATTTGTTATGGGTCGAGGACTCCTTCTTCAAACTCTAATTCATATTATTCGAAGAGAAATCTTTGATCAATGATAGAACAAGACCATTTTGTATCGTATCTAAGGGATTCCTGGGTTCAGGCTGAAGAAGCATTGTCACTCGATCATTATCAAATGCTCTAACTCCCACATTGGATATGGATTGAATTGTCTCATGACATTTTGAACCCAGCTCACATACCGCTTTAATGGGCGAACATCCTAACCCTTGGAACATACTATAGCCCCAAGTGGCGAAGAGCTGACATGAAGGTTCCAAACCTTCCCATTGACGTGAGCTCTTAGGGAAGATCAACTTTTTTTTCCCTAGAGTAACTTTTATTCGTTGAGCAACAATTCTTCCACTCGACATCTTCGAATCACTAAGGCCGACTTTCGTACTTGGTTGACAAGTGGATCTTACAGTCAAGCTCTCTTTTGCCTTTTTACTTGAGGGCCAATCTTTGTTTGGCACTAGGAAACTTTGCACACCTCCGTTTCATTTTGGGAGGCCTATGCCCCATAGAAACTGCCTACCTGAGACTGTCCCTTAATCCATAGGTCCTGACATAAGGTTAGAATTCTATCGCTCCTAGAGTTGTACCTCAATGATGGCTCGGGCCCCTCTGAAAGAGAGCTTTCTTCACTCTCCACCTAAACTGTGCAGGAAAGGCCCAAAGCCAATCCAAGGGAACAGTGAAGCTTCATAGGGTCTTTTTGTCTAGGTGCAGGTAGTTCACACCTTTATAGACATGTCTATTTCATCGAGCCTCTCTCCGACACAATACCCAGATCGTTACACATTTCGTGCAGATCGAAACTTACCCGATAAGAAATTTCGCTACCTTAGGACTGTTATAATTACAGCCACCATTCATCGGGGTTGCGGTCGTTGGTTCCCCTATCATCGGGTCACCAACTTTCTTGACCTTCCGGCACTAGGCAGGCGTCAGCCCTCATACATGGTCTTACAACTTTATAGAGACCTGTGTTTTTTGTAAACAACAGCCCAGGCTTGGTCACTTCAACCTCTTTTGTGAGCAGCACCCCTTCTCTCGAAGTTCCAGGGCTATTTTGTCAAGTTTGTTAGAGACAGTTGTATCACGTCCCTAGGTATTCTTTACCTACCCACCTGTGTTAGTTTTGGGTACTAGTACCCTTTTGTTGAAGGTCGTTCAAGCTTTTCTTGAGAGTATGGCATGGATTACTTTTGTGCTGTAACACTTGGTACTTGAACATTGGCTCGAGGTATTTTATCTACCCCTTCTTACCTTAAAAAAGTAGGGGTACCTTGCGTGCATGAATCGATAACCATCTTTCAGCTAACTTAACCTCCTCCATCCCTCAGGGCCAACAAGAGGTAGTACATGAATATTCACCTGTTGTTCATCAAATACACCTTTGGGCTTAATCTTTGGCCCTGACTCACCCTCCATGGATGAACCTTGCAGAGGAATCCATAGGTTTTTGGGGCATTGGATTTTCACAAATGTTTGCGTTACTCAAGTTGACATTCTTGCTCCCGCTTCGTCTACATCTACTAGCGCAAGTGCTTCCCTCTAATGTGGAACGCTCCTCTATTGATGCATTTTTACATCCCATAGCTTCGGCAGATCGTTTAGCCCCATTCATCTTCGTCGCAAGAGCACTCGATCAGTTATGCACTCTTTCAAGGGTGGCTATCGTTCTAGTTGTCTTTGCACCCCTACCTCCTTTATCACTTAGCAGTCATTTAGGGGCCTTAGTTGGTGATCCAGGTTGTTTCCCTCTCGACGATGAAGCTTATCCCTCATCGTCTCACTAGCCGATCTTGACTCGTGTTATTTTGAGATCATATCTAGTATTTAGAGTTTACCTCGATTTGGTACCTCTCTCTCGACCCACACCAAAAATGTGTTTTACCCCTAGGTGTCCAATAGAATGCTGTGCCTCAAGGCATTTCGGGGAGAACCAGCTAGCTCTAGGTTCAAGTGGCATTTCACCCCTAATTACAATTCATCTGCTCATTCTTCAAAATCAATTGGTTCAGACATCCACTTAGTTTCACCCACTTTGTTTCATCCTGGTCGTGGTCTCCTCTCACTACTTGGAAGCATATTTCATGTCCTATTTATGGATTTCTTTTTGTAAAGGACGAATGACGACACCACATCTCCTTAATGGTATGGTATTGTTCACTTTGGGCATAAGCCCTCATGGCTTTGCTTTGGGTTTCACCCGAAAGGTATCATACCAATGGAAATGTTGTCTCTAACTTATATACCCATGGTCTTCCCTTTGTCTAGGCAATGTGGGGCTTTAGACACAATACCAACAATCCTCCCCTCGAACAAAGGACCACTCAAGCCTCTCACAAATTAGGATTTTCACATGACTATGCGTCTTTAAGGTTTGCCTACCTTCCCCTTGTTTGGCACCCGAGTATTCTACCGGACATGGCTAATTCAGGGGCATGGCTCTCATCCCATGGAATTTCGATTCTAAGCAATTTAGAATCTAGGATCAACATTAAAATTAATTTAGAATTATATAGTAAGGAAAAAAATACCTTTGAAGAAACAATTCTTTTCAACTTCTCCATAAGACGTTCCTAGATCCAACGACTTCTCCTCATCTTTCTGGCAACTTCCAAGCAAATTCTCCACAAGATCTTCCTGGCTACAACTCAAAGAGATTAAGGTTGGTGGGAATCTTCTTGAAAGATTGGGGAAAATTTTCTGGAGAAAACTATTGTATTTCTCAAGGGTTGAATGGTTTAGGCTTACCCAAGGATCTTATTTATAGGGACTTCAAATAGAATCTAAGCATAGTAAAATTTTATATTTAAATTATTTCAATCTCATTCAAATAATTATTTGGTATATTTAATAAATCAAATCTCATTTTGAATATCTTATATATTAAAATATATTTAAATTATATGAATCTCATTCAAATAATTATTTATTAAATCAAATGATATATTTTAATATCTTATATATTAAAATTACATATATAACATTTTAATATCTTATATATTAAAATTACATATACAAAATTTTCTTTTAATCAATGTATAAAATACATTTATTTTTTCCGTTATTATTTAATGCATCTAATACATTATTTTTAAATTTGAACATTTTCAAATTTATTTTTCTTTTAACATAATTAATCCATTAATGTTTTTGTGAGCTAACTAGGGGACCTTATGGACCTGCAGATTCAAAGCTCCAATGATACCAAATTAATTAATTAATTTCCATTCAATAACTCATGGTTAGTCAACTAAAAACCTGGATTTGCACTCATATGCACTGTAGGACAGGTTATGTCCATGGGTATATAATTATTACCTGCAAATCGACCTTTCACAAGTAGTTCATAATTACAACTGGGTCAAATGTTCGTTTTACCTTTGTAATTACATCTTCAACCTTAAGTACCATTGATCCTCTAATGAACAATATGTTTATGATCCAACTATAAACTAAATCTCTCTCGGGTAGTGAGAGGGTAGGGCCCCAATGTTCAAGTCTCAAAATCAATACTTAAGGAAATTACTCATCTACTTACCCTATATAGGAAGGAGTGAATTCCATCTTGTGAAATTATGTTCCTAGCTCACCGTTTTGTCATGTCCCCAATATAGTAGGCTTATTGAATCGACTTCAAACACCATTCTCACTCATGTAAATCAAAGGACGTGCCCTTACAGGCAGGAGTTCATAATTCACTCAAGATTGAGATCGAGTCGCATTTGATCATCTCGTAAAATATTAATCTTCTCTTTCAGTAGATTTATGAAGAGAGATAAAATATTACGCGGTCCAGTCTTATACAAACTCATTGTATATAATAGCCCCACTCACATGTCTCCACATGAACAATTTGGATCAAATCATTTGTAACCTTTACAAAGTGTGTCGCATCAATAGTGTCATCATGTAAGGCACCCAACCTTATCCATATACTATAGACTTTTTAGGTTACATTTTGAGCATGATCCTCTTGTATGTCAACTACATTCTTTTCAAGATTACATTAGTAACCTAATATTTTCATAAAATGGATAATAAATATTGCATATACAAATCTATTTTATAAATAATATTATACAAGTTACGAAGCTTTAGGGCATAAATTCCAATAATCTCCCACTTGCACTAAAGGCAATGAGACATCTATCTTAGGGGATACTCTATGCCCAACATTTTCTCCCTCTTGTCCTAGAGAAGATGTCTCATCATCCTAGACTTTCTAGGTAACCCTTAAACACTTTAGCCTGAAGAGTTTTCGTAAATAAATCAACACAATTGTACCTTAAGGATCATCTTGATCATCACCATGATGTTTTCTCTTAACATGTTTCCCCATATATTGATGGTATCTAAGTCCTTTAAAGCCTTGTTAATTCTCTATCATAATAAAGTATTGTTATAAGCCTAACCTTGTTTGGAACACCTTCCATATCAATAGGAACTATTTAAGTCATACAAGTTCTTTCATTGCTTTGCAAGCAAGGATATTAAACATGTTCAAAAATGATATTGACAGAGATTTCCATTAATCTTTATCATGATTAGTGTATCTTGTAAGAATCAAATTCCTAGCTACATACACAAGCATATAATTTCTCGTTTATGCATTGATACTTGAGAAATTATAGATTTGCTATTCAATGGTCATACCATTTCTTGACTAATATATATTAACCAACTTAATTTTATGTTATGTCTCATGTATACATTAGACTATTTTCTACTCAATTATAGATAATAAATCTTATGTCCTCAACATTTGAGGTGTCTTAGGATCCTCTTCCTTAGACAAAGTAATTTCATTCTTGAAAGGTACCTTACCAGTTTGTGAAGTTTTGCATCAACTACTTGACAATTTGTCAATATAAGATGTTTGAGACAAAGTTAACATTTTGTCCTTCAAATCCCTATTTAGATCTTTATGACAAATGGAATTATTTCAAATTATTCATGTGGAATTAGTTAGATAATCAACTTTTTATGTTACATTGCAATCTTACATCATTCCCAATGAGTAAGATGTCATCAACATAAAAATGGGAAACAACCACTAAGCGATTAATAATTTTCTTGTCTATACAAGGTTTCATTAACCTTTACTCAAAATCATAGCACTAGTACAAATAAGCCTTTTAATGTCGGTAAAAAAAATGTACGCACTTTTAATGCTGGACAAAAAAAAAATGGTGCTAAAAACATGAAAAAATTTTATTTTTAAGAAAAATAACTTTTAAATGTCGAGCAATGCCCGACATTATAAGTCACGCCTTTTTTTTTTAAAAGAAATATCACTATTAATGTCGGGTAATGCCCGACATTAAAAGTGAGATTTTGGACACTAAAATACACGCCCATTTTTTTTAGCAAAATTCAACATTTAATGTTGGCATTGTCCAACATTAAATCGTCCAACATTAAAAGTTTTGCGTTCGACAAGAAAAGTTCTTAAAAAAAACACTTTTTCACTTTCCCATTTTCATTTCTCTCTCCCACGCAACAAAAAAGTAGTGCAGAAACCCTCCCCTCCCTCATGCTGCAGCTGCTTCCACCACCCGTTGCTGCCATCACGTCATCATTCTAGTGAGATCCGTGGATGCTAGCGACACCCATCCCTCCTCTACCAGTCGCACGTGCCTTGATTTGTTCCTCCACCACTGGCAAAATCCCAAATCTTGATTTTGTTCTCAAGATTGCTATCAACAACCTCCCATGTTGGTCTCCTCGACCGTCGTCGCACGCCACAGTGGTCTCCTGCACTACTAGCGACAACCCAACTATCATCTTTGTTGGCTACGGATTTACTCCTCCCCGAGCATTTTGGATCTATTTTAATGAGTTTATCTTCTCTTCATGCTCTTTAATTTGTATTTTGCCTATAGTTTGAAATTATTTATTGGAGTTGCTCAAATTTGGACCAATCTTAAACTTCTTAATCTTGGAAAGTAGATCTAATTTTTGTTATGCATTTTCTTCCCTTGTAACTCTCTTTACTTTGCATTCGTTGGCGCACTTTGTAGTGAAGGCAATGCACGAAAAATGGCTTGAAATTCTATAAGAATTCTTCTTCGATGTAATCATAATTATGATCATTTTGTGGGGTTTTTTGATTGATTTTTGTGATTATAATTTGTAAAATCATAGTTTTTTTATTTTTTGTTTTTATTTTCGGTGTAATGTTATATTCATAGATGATGGTGGATCTATCAAGTTTTAGGACATGAGAAGCTTTTTTTTTTCCTGAGATGTATATGTTTGGGTTTTTAGAAAGAGCCAGAAACTATACAAAAATGGAAGAAAGATATTCCTTACTTGATTTGCTTCTACTGTTTAACGTGTACGAAAGCATGGGAAGAAGCCATTCTTTCCTTCATTTTCTCACAGGGAAAACCAAAAAAGTAATTAAATTACTATTTTTAGTTTTTTTCTAATTAATTTTGATTTGCTTCATTTTAAAAGTCTCCATGTTTAGTTAGTTGAAATTCTCAAAATGCTTTTACAGTCTAGTTTCTTTTTTTACGTAAAATTATGCTTTTTTTTGTACCTCTGTTTCAAAAGGTTTGTCATAAATCTCTAAGCTTTTTAATGGGTATTGAATTCTTTTACTTTAAAAATAATTTTTAAAATAATCTTGAAATTTCATTTTTATTGATCTGTTTTTCATTTGACTTAAATGTGAATAGGATGAAAATTATCTTATATTTATTCCCTCTTTATCATAACAATCACATGAAAATCCTAGAAATGAGGCAATTGATAGTACAAGTACAACTTTGTTTCTTAGTTTCTGGCCAACATGCACTTTAAAGGTTTCTTGTATTGAACTACAAGAATCCTTCCTTGACAATTTCAATCATTGTAGGAGCCAAAGCAAGAAGTTGTGGTTGTGGGTCTTCTAGATATGCTATTTATAGTGACTTGAAATTCTACAGAAGATGACTTTGAAGAATGACGCTTGGTACATAATCTTCATATTTGTTTCCTATTTCTGTTAAGTTGAGAATGCACATGTTTTTGGATTTGAGTACTTTTTTTTTTTTTTTGGTTTTGGAGTTACCTTCGATGGGAGCCAGCTAATTGAATTTCTTTCTTTGACATGGTTTTTGTTATTATGATCACTTATTCTTTTATTTCTACTTCAATGAAAATAGGAATATTATCTTAAAAATTTGTAGTTCTAGAATTTAGGGGCATTACAAGAATATTTTCAATTAGCTATTCATGAAACCAACAATATTATTCTTTTAAAAATATAAAAGAAATGATGACGGGCATTGACCGTCATAAATAGGGTCTGACATTATATGTTACCATGACAAATGAGCGTCTGACATTTAATGACACTTTTAATGTCGGGCATTGCCTGACATTAAAAATGTCCGACATTATAACTTACAATGACACTCGTATTGATGTCGAACTTTCGTCCGACATCAAAAGGATTTAATGTCGGGCAATGCCCGACATTAAAAGCCAAATTTGTACTATTGTAGGTTTTGATACGTCTATTATCAAACCTAATATTTCTAGATCTTAAGATCAAATTCATTTTATAAATGATTATTTACAATTTGCAAACCTTTTGTTCCTGATCTTAAATGCGATTCCCTCTAGTTTATTCGTGTAGATGCATTCTTTAAGATTTTGTTTTAGAAAGAAAGTCTTAACATCTATTAGTCATATTGCATATGCAACAATTAATAGATTATAGAATGTTTGTAGACTTTAGTATGGCAAGAAATGAGAAATTTTACTCATAGACAATTTTCTCCTATTCAGTTTGACCCTTTGCGATTAATCTTACGTTGAAGGTTTGTACCTTCAATCTACACATCCTTTTATTTTTAGTTTTGTAGATCCATTCGTTACCTATGGGCTTAACTCCATTAAGAAGATGTATAAATTCTAGACAGAGATAGAATATATGAGCTCTATCTCAAAATTCATGACTTTGATCTTTTAATCCTTGCCAATACCTTGTACTATTACACTGAGGATAACAGGCCCTCAATTTTATCATCTTATATGGTAATTTGGACTTCAACTAAGCTGTTGTAGTGATTGAATTGTCTAACAACTCTCCTACTACAATGAAGCCTATGATTAGGATTCATTTTACTTTCAAATGTAATTTAATTATTAATAATTGTTGTTAACTATTTAGTGGCTTCACTTGGAACCAACTTATCAATATTATCTTACGTTTTTAAGGTTTGCGGTCTTTTATATGATTCTTCTTATAGAAAGCCGTAACATTTGTCATACAAACATCTTATTCTCTTTAAGACTATATAAAAAACAATTTTGTGTCTCCATAGGGGTAGCCTACACTTAGGCATATATGAGAACTAGTTCCAACATTTTCTGATTTTGTCTTTAGCATGTATGCTTGACATTCTTGTTTATTGAAGAGTTGTAAACTAGCTTCACTACTCTTCCATAATCTAAAAGTTGTCTTGTGACACTTTTGGAAGGAATCTTGTTCACTATGCAATCTCTATTGCATATTATAACCGGAGTTTGGTAATGGTGTGTAACTAATTATTCATTTGACCACGTCTAATAAGGTCATGTGTCTTCTCTTACAACGCCCTTTACACAATTGTACTGGGTGTTAAGAGTTGGGATATTATCTCACTTTCTATCAATTAATCTTAGTATGTTTCATTTATGTACTTTCTACCATGATTTGATCATAGTATTTTGATAGGGCTACCTACATGATTTTCAACTTCGGTCTCATACTTCTTGAACTTTTCAAGTGTTTTAGACGACTAATGTTGAAGTAAAAGATACTTATATTTTAAATAATCATCAACAAAGGAGATGAATTATTATAACTTTAGCTTGCTTTTACATTCACCAAACCATTTGAGTCTTAATGTGTAAGCTCAGAGTGTTCTTTGGCCTTGTAGCATTTTTTAACGAAAAGCCTTTTGATTAACTTGCATGAAAGCCAAGATTCACATACGTGTAAAGTGTCCAACTCTAACTTGTTCAGAAAGCTACTCTTTACTAGTGTGAGCCAAAGATAAGTACCAACTTTAGGAGAAACCTTTTTGTCTTTCTATTCTGGATTCTTATAGTCTTAAAATACTTCAGTATTGTGTAGTATTGTATATGTTAACAATTTTAACTCATACAAATTTTTCTCCTAATCAATTGAACATATTTTCGAACTGATTTGAAATACTAACTTTATTACTTTCTAAATTCATACAATATGAACCTTCTAATAAAAAAGTTATAGAAATCAATTTTTTTAAAAAACTAGTACTAAAAGTAACTTGTTCAATATCAGTAAAAAGCATTATTTAATGACATTTTAATGTCTCTCACTACATCAACTGAGATAGAACTCCTAGTACCAACTTGTAAAGATTATTTTACGTTCTTGCGCATTTTTCAAGAACTATATAATTGTGAGGAACAACAAATGTAGATAGTAGATTCTAAATCAACTATCAAAATGAGATTATTATTCTCCACAAAAAAAATAGTAAATCAAATTTACTATTATTTATATTCTTTTCTTATAGAGATACTTCAAAAGTTTCTATCATTATGACTGTTCTGGCTACTCTGGAAACTAATTTCTTTTGTAGCTTTAGCCATATAGTTTCTGTTTTAGATTTTTGTAATACATAATCCCTAGATCATTTAGATAATTATCTAAATTTGCCTTTCAAATGACTTCAACATCAAGTATGTTGTCATCATTTTTCTTTATCCACTTAGTTGACATCTGACATGTTAACCAAAAGATACGTGCCAGTAATCTCGCTTAGTTTAGATTCATCAATCATTGTACCTCATGAACAATTCGATTGACATTGGTAACAAGTTTTGAGAACATTTATCAATTAAGACAAAAAAACAATATTTTACACTACCATTATAGTGTTAAAACTACTTTTTCAAGTGATGTAATTTTCTTAATTTGATATATCAGCAATTAAATTAAAATAAGAGAATTAGACATTGTGTCGAAATATATAAAGAATATTATTTAACACATGCAATCATTATCTACACCATTTTAGCATTTAAATCATACAATTTGATAAATGAACTCTATAAATTCTTTTAAATGCTATGGTACTTTAGTGTGTCAGAACAAGTGCCGCAATAAGGTAGGTCAAGTGTCCCTTCACTGAACTAACACATTCTCAACCAAGTATTATACTAGAATAACTCTTATTCTTATAATATTTAGCCATTAATTTGGTTAAGGATGATCATTAACAACTTTAATGAATCCTTTGTGAGTGTGACCTATCATTTTAGATCCTATAGTTTCATCCCAACAAGTGTCACCGTAGGGTAGGTCAAGTATTGGAACAAAACTACTATCTTATTTTTTTCAGAAGATTCACTCTGATATTGATCCATGTAAGCACCTTTCGTAGGGAGATGGTCCAAAAGCCGCTATGATGCCCCACATGAATTTTCCATTGTGAACCAATTATAGAGACTGTGGAATATATTGTCACACATCCTTCTCCCACTAACTATTTTCAAATTATGGTTTACTACTTAGACTAAATTAGGCTAATCTCAATTATCTAAGTACTCAATCTACCCTTTCATAACTCCTTATGATGGCTAGATTGATTTTGATGTGAATTACCAAGTTTCAAACTATACTTTAAAACTTAATCACATTATGAGCTTGCTTAATGAAGCTAAATAAAATTTGACTAATTCAACTCTCAGGTTAGTTCCCAGGTAGAGGTGTTCCCTTACGATCAGCTTAAATACCTCAGCCTTGTTAGAACCTTCCTTAGACAAAGTTTACTTACATTCAATTTTTATTTTAAATTCATTAATCTTTAATTAACCATTAATTATTTGATTAATGCACCTAAGTGAATTATTAAGCCATGTTTTTAATCCTATTAAAAAGTAATTTAATTATGAAATGTCTCATTTTCTATTAAAATGCTAAACCCTTTCAACTTTAAAAGAAAACAATTACGTTTCAAAAATATTATATATATATTTTTTAAACTCATTAAAAAAAGGCTATTCAAATTTTAAAATACTTTTAAAACTTGAATAAATCCACATTTGATTTTCTAATCTTATTAGAAAATACAAAGATAACTCTATTCAAAATTTAGAGCTTTTTAATCTCATTAGAAAATAATAAATTGAATCTAATTCTATTTAAATTTTAATCTATTTAAATTTTGAATAAATCCATATTAGATTTTTTAATCATATTTCAAAATAAATAGATAATATATAATTCTATTCAAAATTTAAATATTTTCTAATCTCAGTAGAAAATAATAGATAAAATATATATCTATTCAAATTTTACATGTTTTAAAATTTGAATAAATTATCTAAATTTTTTATTTCTAATCCTATTAGGAATTGATAATTTGTAACTTTATTCAAAATTTAAACATTTACTAATCTCATTAGAAAACAATGGATAAAATATATCTTTGCTCAAATTTTAAACCTTTGAATAAAATATCAATACTTGATATTCTAATCTTATTAGAAAATATCTCATTAAACAATTTAATTAGATTAAACTTAGTAAAGATAATTTTTGCTTTCATTCAAAGTATAAACTCTTTCAAAAGAAAGAGACTCTAAATATAATAATTATATTCAAACTAATAACTCTTAGGCATGATATACTCAAGCTCAACCTATGGTAGGAATTTTAAAACTATAGGACATACTCTTATGCAATATAAATAATCATCCATCAACATGAAAATTAAAAATATACATCACATGCATATAATTATTAAAAACTATAAACATATTAAATAATTAAACAATTCAAAACAAATTTGACTGACATATTCTTTAAAAAAAAAAATACAACAAAACTAACCCTTTTGGGATTAAATGGATCTAATCAATAAAAGAAAAAAAAACTAATGCTAAAATAAGCCAAATGGCAAACTAAACATGCATCACATACATAAATATCAAGAAAACAATTTTCCTAACACAATTCATATTTTTAAATATTTTAATTCTAAATTAAAATTCAAAGCCTGCTTTGATATCAATTGTAAGGGACGAGTGATGACACCACATCTCCATAATGGTATGATATTATCCACTTTGGGCATAAGCCCTCATGGCTTTGCTTTTGGTTTCATCTGAAATGCCTCATACCAGTGGAAATGTTGTCTCTAACTTTGTACCCATGGTCTTCCTTTTGTCTAGCCAATGTGGGACTTTGGACGCAATACCAACAATCCTCCCCTCCAACAAAGGACCACCGGAGCCTCCCCACAAATAAGGATTTCCACATGATTGTGTCTTTAAAGCTCACCTACATTTTCCTTGTTCGACACCCAAGGATTCTACTAGACATGGCTAATTAAGAGGCATGACTTTGATACCACTTGTTGGGATGAACGATTCATCATGCAGCAAAATTTCGATTCTAAACAATTTAGAATCTAGGATCTACTTTTAAATTAATTTTGAATTATATAGTAAGGAAAAAAATATCTTTGAAGAAACAATTCTTTTCAACTCCTCCACAAGATGTTTTTGGATTTCAACTTCTCCTCAAGATCTTTTTGGCAACTTCGAAGTAAATTCTCCACAAGATCTTCCTAGCTATAACTCATTAAGGTTGGTGGGAACCATCTTGAAAGATTGATGAAAATTTTCTAGAGAAAACTATTGTATTTCTCAAGGACTGAATGGCTTAAGTTTACACAACGGTCCTATTTATAGGGATTTAGGATAAAATCTAAGCCTAATAAAATTTATTTTTAAATTATTTAAATCTCTCATTCAAATAATTATTTGATGCATTTAATAAATCGAATCTAATATTTTAATATTTTATATATTTAAACATATTTAAATTATTTGAATCTTATTCGAATAATTATTTATTAAATCAAATGATATATTTTAATATCTTATAAATAAAAATATATTTAATTATCAAAATCTCATTCAAATAATTATTTTAATATATATTTTACATATTAAAATTACATATATAAAATTTTCTTTTAATCAATATATCAAATACATTAAATTTAAATTTGAACATTTTCAAATTTATTTTTTGTTCAACATAATTAATCCATTAATGTTCTTGTGAGCTTGTTGGGGGACCTATGAACCTACAGATTATAAGCTCCAATAATACAAAATTAATTAATTAAACTCATTAATTAATTAAGTTTCATTCATTTACCGAAGGTCACTCCACTAAAAACTTGAAGTTGCACCCGTATGCACTATAGGACAGGTTATGTCCATGGATATATAATCACTACATGCAAGTTGACACGTCATGAGTAGTTCATAGTTACAGCTGGGTCAAATGTCCATTTTACCCCTGTAATTACATCTTAAACTTTAAGTATTATTGATCTTCTAATGAACAGTATGTTTATGATCCAACCATAAACTAATTCCCTATTGGGCCAGTGAGAGGGTGAGGCCCCATTGTTTAGGTCCCAAAATTAGCACTTAAGGGAATTACTCATCTACTTACCCTATATGAGAAGAAGTGAATTCCATCTTGTGAGATTATGTTCCCAGCTGCCCATTTGGTCATGTTCTCAATATAATAGATTTATTAAATCGACTTCAAAAATCATTCTCACCCATGTAAATCAAAGGTCGTGCTCTTACAGGCAGGAGTTCGTAATTTCACTCAAGATTGAGATCGAGTCACATATGAACATCCTGTGGAATGTTAATCTTTTCTTTTATGAAGTGAGATAAAATATTTCACAGTCCAATCTTATACAAACTCATTTTATATAATACCTCCACTCACATGCCTCCACATGAACAATTTGAATCAAATCATTTGTAACCTTTACAAAGTGAGTCGTATCAATATTGTCATAAGGATAAGGCACCCAACCTTATCTGTATACTATAGACTCTTTAGGTTACTTCTTGAACATGATCCTCTTGTATGTCAACGACATATTGGTCAAGATTACATTAGTAACCTAGGATTTTCATAAAATGGATAATAAAGATTGCATATAAAAATATATTTTAGAAATAATATTATACAAGTTACGAGGCTTTAGGGCATAAATCCCAACATTTTTCACCCTTCTCTAACGATACTACTTCACTATCGGTCACCCTAAAGTATTTAGCCTTGCAATCTGGTGCTTACTGATTCACATGGGATTCCATGTGCACCATGCTATTGGGGTCAGAGCATAAGCTAGTTATGCTTTTGGCTTCTGAACTCTTGCCATCTAGAACACTCTACCGCTTCACCTAGCAGCACGATGCTTGTATTATTCTTCCACAACTCCGTTTCTACGATGTAGGCTACTCCCATTTCGCTTGCTCCTACTTCGAGAATCACTTTTGCTTTCTTTTCTTATCAGTTTTCCAGGTAGTCTCTTACTTGCCCATGAATTCAGCAGTAGTTTGAAAGGTTGACCTATTCAAGAATCTCCCGATCTACACTTATTGTCAACTCCCCACAGCATTTCGTTGCTTACTACGTTCTTTCTTGCCTCTAGATGCATACGTATCCACCGCAAGCCTTTTTTTTTTTATTTGAACCTACCCTTTAACTTTATGGTTATGTCATCCTAAGGTGCTATGAAATAGAGTATTTTATCAACGTCCATGAATGTTAAATTATAGATCGAATTGCCGAATGTAAAAAATGGAGTGCTATCAATACAACTTTGTATTAGCTAACTTCACGAGTTGGAGGTAAGCGGACTCGAACGGCTGACATCTGTCACCAGGTAAACTACTGCATCTCAACCCCTCAACTAATTCCACCATAGAGGCTAATGATAGACAACGACCTCCGTCCCAAACATAGGTTACAACTTTCATTGTACTGTGTTCTCCAAAGGGCAACTCTTTTCAAAATCTGAAAAGGAACTGAGTTGAAATCCCATTCTAACTAAGGATTCTTTTGGTTCTAGAGAATCCAGCTATAGAAGAACCAGAAATGGAGAGCTTCCACCCTTTTTTTGCTCGCCTTTTTGGTCTTAAGAATGCTGATTTTAAGAATGAGTGATTGCCCTTCTTCGATCCTTATTCCCTTATTGGAGAGTGGACCACTAATGCGTTCCACTTATTGAACAAGGTTCTATGGTCGGTCTGCGAAGGTGTCATTGAGGTAGTCTCGTAGGTTCCTACGGGGTGGAGAAGATGGGGTCGGTGCATGGATTTTTTTTCCTTTCGCCGCATTCGCTTTAAAGATTAAAGGGAGATAGTGCATCAAGTTCTTTGCAAGGGTCAACTCGATCCTTGTTCCTAGGGATCCTAGATGAGGGAACCTTAAGAGAGTCGCCGACTTTAACTACTGTCCATGTATAATCCATACTAGATCTTACCAACTGCCCATCCTACCTTCTCTGTGTAATTGACAATCAATCTTTGTCTTAGTAGAGTCTCACAGTGGCATATTTAGGTCTTCTTCCCCATTAATTAGAAAAAGTGAGCCATTGATTCAGGTGTAAGATACTATCATTACCGCTTGGAAAATTAGATATCCAACCCATAATCACAATGACCCAATTGAAAGATTAGAGCTCTACAAACTAAGCTATATCGCCTGTGAGAGATGTATCAACATACATATGCAGCAGAATAGGATCATATGCACTCAAATTTGCTTAATTAAAAGGGAGAAATCATGCTTAAAGGGGGAGAAAACAAAGAACTAGGAAACTTACCCTTGTAGCTCAAATTCTCCTCCTATCTCTAGCGGATTGGATCATGAACGAGTCCCAAACCACCACTAGTGTCTTCTCAGCTATTCTCCGGCCTTGGAACGAGATGGTGGGATCCTTTGATTGGTGAAAATGGGAGAGAAAAGATGAAAGTTGGTGTTCTGGTTCAACACTTGAACTCTAGAATTTGGGAGCAAAATCAACCACTTCATAAATCCATTCATGCACGAATTTAGCTCCAATTTATAGAGAAATTCATGGACAACTACCTCACCCTTGATTGACACTCAATCATGGTGAGGTAGCATTCAAAATGGAGGTGGCATTTGATGAAGAAAAGAAGAAGGAAAATGGAAAATCATTATTTTCCATTTTCTTTCTTTTTTTTTTTCTTTTTTTTTCTTCTTTTTGATTTTCTAATTTTAATTTCATAAATTAAAATAAAATAAAATAAAACTTAATTTAAATTAAAACAATTTTAATTTAATTTAAATTATTTTATTTTCAAATAATAAAATATTATTTTACCATTGATCCCGGTTTTTCAAAAAACTATGTTTCCAAATATGAATCTCTATTCATATATACATCATTTAAATCTCATTTAAAAGTTATTTTCAACTCCCCTCGACCGTTTAATTCGCAATCAAACGTTGATAGGTTAAATATATCGTATATATTTAACATTCTCCCGAAATCAAATTTGAACACTTCAAATTCATTCACCACATTGTTCCAAGGTGTTATCCGATATGAGCTAGCTGAGGGACCTAATGGACCTATAGATCATGAGCTCCAATGATCCGAGATCAACAGGCCAAACTCTTTGACATAGCAAACAACATTCGTTAGCTAATGGGTCACTCCATTAAAGCCCGTAGCTGCACTCTCCTCACTATAGAAATATCTGTGTCCATTTGATATAACCATGATCAGTAAGTTGACCATTCACAGGTTGTTCGTAATCTCAGCTAGGTCAAATACCGTTATACCCTTGAGTTACCTATTATTTCTTAAGTACCACTGACCCTCTAATAAATAACTGGTTTGTGGTCCAACCACTAAACCAAAATCCCTCTCGGTCCGATGAGAGGGTGGGGCCCCTAGTTCAAGACCTGGATCAGCACTTAAGGGAACAACCTCTCTACTATCCCTCAAGTTGGGTACGAGTGAATTCCATCTTGCAGGACTATGTCCCCAACAATCTAACCGGTCTTTCCCCTGAAATGGGAGGCATATTAAGCAGGCGTTGTTGGGCCCCTCTCACCCATGCAGATCAAAGGATAATCCCGAATAAACAGAAGTTCATAGTTAGCTCAGGATTAAGATCAAGTTACCTAGGTCATCAGTTTGAAATTAGTCAGTGTTTTCAGTGAATGGCGTTAGAAAGAAATAGTGACTATTTCGCAGTCCAGTCTTATGCAAACTCATTGCATAGAATGCCCCCACTCGCACGTTTCCACATGAACGATTCGGGATCACATCGTTTGTATAATATACAAAGTGGGCCGCGTTCCATAGTGTCCCCAGGAGAAGGTACTTAACCTAATTTGTATACTATGGACCGTTTTGGCTATTTACTTAAACCCAATCCACTTTTATGTCTCCACATAAAGTTTAAGTATTCATGTTATAGCTATGGGTTCTTTGTTTATTGGATTTATAGAGTTATACTTAATTCAATAATAACTTTACTTAATAACTTCAATAACTTCTTTATTGAAGATGGAATATGTTTACAAGCCAATGAGTTTTAGGACATAAAAACCCAACAAACTCCCACTTGGACTGAAACTCCGGTGGCGTACAATGTTATTGAGTTAAGTGAGAGAAAACAATAAATACAATAAACTAGGGCATCTCATACCCCAAATTTTCTTCCAATTGCCCTAGTTATAAAACTCGTAGTCCCAAACTCTTCAGATGACCCTTGAACACTTTCGCCAAAAGGGCCTTCGTAAATGGATCAACAATGTTATCCTATGACGCTATCTGTCGTACAATAACATCGCCTCGCTGTACAATCTCCCGAATGAGATGATATTTTCGTTTGATGTGCTTTCCACGTTTATGTCTTCTAGGTTCTTTAGAATTGGCCACAGTACCACTGTTATCACAATGTAGAGTACCTGGCAGGTGCATATTTTGAACTACTTCCAAATCAGTCAAGAACTTTCTAACCCATACTGCTTCTTTTGCTGCTTCACACGCAGCAACATACTCGACTTCCATGGTGAAGTCAGCAATACAACTTTGCTTCATACTTCGCCATACTATGGCTCCTCTATTCATAGTGAACGCAGATCTTGAAGTAGATTTCCTAGAATCTATATCGGTCTGAAAATCTGAGTCAGTGTATCACATAAGAATCAAATCCTCACTTCCATACACAAGCGCATAGTTCTTCATTCTCCTAAGATACTTGAGGATATTCTTAATGGCAGTCCAGTGATCATATCTAGGATTGGACTGATATCGACTGACAATCCCTACAGCATAACATATATCTGGTCGTGTACACAACATGGCATACATCAAACTATCGACAGCTGATGCATAGGAAACCCATTTCATGTCCTCAACTTCTTGAGGTGTCTTAGGACATTGTTCCTTAGATAGATGAATCCCATGCCTGAAGGGTAACAACCCCCACTTGGAATTCTGTATCTTATATCTAGACAACATTTTGTCAATATACGATGCTTGAGACATGGCTAACGTTTTGTTCTTACTATTCTGAACAATTTATATTCCAAGAACAAACTGAGCCTCTTCCAAAATCTTTCATGTAGAATTGGGTCGATAGCCACTGCTTTATGTTAGTAAGAAATCCTTTTGCATTCCCAATGAGAAGGATATCGTCTACATACAACACCAAGAGAGCTACAACAGAATTGATAATCCTTTTGTAGACACAAGGTTCATCAACATTTTTGTCAAAGCCATAAGATTTGATCGCAGCATGAAATCTCATATTCATGGATCGAGATGCTTGTTTCAACCCATAGACGGATCTCTTAAGCTTGCAAACTTTTTGCTCTTGACCCTATTCAATAAACCCTTGTGGTTGAGTCATATAGATGAAGGATGCATCAACATGCATAAGCAGTGGAATAAGGATCAATACACTCTAACTAGCTCAAATTAAATATGGAAAATCATGCTTATAGAAGAGAAAAACAGAGATTTAGAACACTAACCTCTTGAAGTTC
>JAOANK020000059.1:1874389-1892783 GCA_026257165.2 Telfairia occidentalis | reverse complement strand
TTGGCTAACTTGCTTGAGGGTGAAAGCAAGTGCCGCACAATTGCTTTGTGAGCCTCGTTGAGCTGCGATTGTGACACCACGCACCCAGCTCAATGGTCATTTCTGAGAGCCTGCAGCCATACCATCAAACATCCCCTTCCAGCATTGCACCTGCAACCGTACCAAAAGCTTTTGACTCATCTGACAGCTTTTTGTCCTTACCCAACACCCAACCATCCTCTTTACCTTTTTCCTTGATCTCTCAACCTTCTTTCCACACAAAATTTCCTCTTAGCCCTCCTTTAACCAATCCTAAATCTACCGAGAGTCAATCTATTCGCCTGACTAGTCAAAACCCCTTTAACCCAACATCGCTTTTAGCTTTACCCTCCAAAAAACCCATCTCGATAAACAACAAAAAAACCAACCTAGACACTAGGACAAATCCTCACTTTCTCTTTATAACCCATCCGATACAGAAGATTATCTATTGAGCCCTCCCTTTCTCTCACCTTGCTCTGTTCCAGACAACCCCCCTCCCTCACCCTTGATGAATCTCTAAACCTTGGGCCTCTGTTCAAGCTTGAAGAACAAACTCCACTCCCCTTACCAATACCTCACCCCCTCTTCCTCCCCAGGTTGACTCCCCCTATCTTCCTCACATCACTCACCAACCAATACCTTTTCCTCACCCTTTCCTACCCTGCTACCCTGTTTATCAACCACATCCCCAGCCACAAACAAAAGACTCTACTTCTCCATCACTCCTCTGCGTGGATCAACCACCTCTGCCACCTTTTGTCTATATGCTCTCTCCATGGCTGAAGCAAAATGGGCTCTGCATCACTGCCTTACCCACGTAACAAAAGAAATCCATGGCTGCTAAAAAACTTCAAAAGAGCCTTCGTGAATTACAAAATTTACAATCATCCATCAATTATGACAACACTGAACAAGTTAAGGAGGGAGCAATTGATGAAGGATGATCGTGCTCTCTTGGAACGTCTGCGAGATAGGTTCTTGGAAGAAAAGAGCTTTAATCAAGGACCTCATTCAAAGCAACAACCCATCCATTGATATTCTCCAAGAATCGAAATTATCCTCTGTAAACAGATCCATTGTCAAGTCCCTATGGAGCTCTAGAAACATAGGTTGGTCATCTTTAGATGCAAATGGATCGTCGAGTGGGATCATCATCTTTTGGAAAGATCCAACCTACAAAATCCTTGAGCTCGTTGAAGGTGTGTACACTCTATCCTTAAACTTTATGTTGTCTAATGGCTACAATTTCTGGATCATAGGGGTCTATGGACCAAATGTTGCAACTCATAAATCGATTTTTTGGCAAGAATTATCCGACCTCTCTTACCTCTGCAATCGACATTGGATCCTTGCAGGAGATTTTAATGTCACCAGATGGTCCTAATAACAAGAGACCTACCAGGAGTATGAAGAAATTTAACTGGTTCATTGCCAATGCCAACCTCACAGATATTCAGCTATCCAATGGCAGATTTACATGGTCCAGTTTTTGTGACATAGCCTTTCAAACTCTAATTGACAGGTTCCTTTATCACAGATGAATGTATTGCAAAGTTTACTAGTGCTCACGCTGAAATACTTGATCGCATAACTTCAGACCATTATACTTTAATTCTCACCCTAGGGAAGAAAAGATGGGGACCTACTCCCTTTAGGTTCACCAATCATTGGCTGCATCATCCCACTTTTCAAGCTACGATCGAAGAATGGTGGAACAACTACCTGATTGACGGTTGGCTTGGACATGGAATGATGATGAAACTCAGAAACCTAAAAGCCTATCTTAAAAACTGGAGCATAGAGACTTATGGACAGTTTAATAGTCAAATCTCCTCTCACTAAAGAGATTACTGCAATTGATTTGATTGAAGAACAAAGATCCCTCACAACACCACAAAAATAGAAAAGAATTGAATTAAAGGACAACTTACTCTCTCTGGTGACTTTAAACGAATCTCTTTGGAGGCAGCAATGTAAGTCTAATTGGCTATTGGAAGGTGACAAAAATACATCCTTTTTTCACAGAGTTGTGGCTGCAAACAGACGTAGAAACAACATCTCTGAGATTGTGGCTCGATGGGGTGATAGTTTACTATGTGATGAGGACATTGGAAAAGAGTTTATTGATTTCTACCAAACCCTCTACACGAAAAAGATAGGCTACCGAACAATACCAATTCTTTTTAATTGGAGCCCTATCTCTACTGAACAGAGTTTAGCATTGGAAGCCAGTTTCACCGAAGAAGAAATATGTAGTGCTATATGTAGCCTTGGTTCTAATAAGTCACTTGGGCCGGATGGTTTTACAGTCGAATTCTTCAAAAAATCATGGAACACCCTCAAGAATGATATCAAGAGAGTGTTTGACGATTTTTTTGAGAAGGCTATTATAAATGCAAGCACTAATGAAACGTATATATGCCTCATACCAAAGAGGGTGGATGCAAAGTCAGTCGGTGAATATAGACCCATAAGTCTAACAACTTGCCTTTACAAGATTATTGCAAGAGTCCTTCCAAATCGCCTCAAGAAAATCCTTCCCTTCATAACAGAGCAACAATTAGCTTTCGTGGTAAATCGACAAATTCTCGATGCTTCCTTAATTTCCAATGAAATCATTGATGAGAGATTTAGAAAGAAAGAAAAAGGAGTGGTCATCACGCTAGACATTGAAAAAGCTTTTGACAAAGTCGATTGGGACTTCTTCGATGACATTCTTAAGGCAAAGGGTTTCGGAAACAAATGGAGACGTTGGATCCATGCATGTATCTCCTCTACAAATTTCTCAATCATTATTAATGGAAAGCCTAGGGGAAAAATTCGACCTTCCAGAGGTGCCCGACAAGGTGATCTCTCCTTCCCTTTCTTTATTATCCTTGTTGTAGATTGTTTGAGTCGTATGTTGTCATTAGCTACATCTGAGGATAGGATTAGAGGCTTTCAGGTGGGTGAAGGGCATTTATCTATTAATGTGAACCATCTTCAATTTGTTGATGATATTATATTATTTTCTTCACTCAACATGACACACCTCACCAATCTATTCAAAATTATCAAGGATTTTGAAGAAGCATTGGGTCTGAATGTTAACATCCAAAAATTGGAATGAATCAATCTTGATGATCAAGTGCTAGATTTTATTGCCTCGGCTTTTGGTTGCAATAAGGGAGTTTGGCCAAACACCTATTTGGGACTTCCTTTGCGTGGAAATCCAAATTCCATCTCTTTTTGGAATCCTATTCTTGAAAAATAGAGAAAAGACTCCACGGTTGGGGCTCATCTTTCATTTCCAAAAGGGGGCGGAACACTTTGATCAAGGCAACTCTCTACAACCACCTATATATTACCTCTCCATCTTTTGCATCCCTAAAAAAGTGGCTGACACCATAGAAAAATTTTATAGAGATTGCCTTTGGAGATTTGCCTACGTTTTGAAACCGTCTCACCTTGTTAGATGGAGCTTGGTCAAGCAACCAATCGAATATGGAGGATTGGGTATTGAGGATTTGAGGAGAAAGAATTGTTCTCTCCTTGCAAAATGGACATGGCGGTTCAACAAGGAAAAAGAGGCTCTATGGAGGAATATAATAGAAACAAAATATGGCACCACCCACTTTGGTCAGTTGTATGGCTCAAATAGATGGATATCTAAAAGTGGAATATGGAACAACATTGCAAAGTATTGCATTCTCATCACAAAGCATATCTCCCACAAAATAAGAGATGGAGTTTCAACATATTTTTGGAAAGATCCATGGACCAACAACACTCCTTTACAAAATGCTTATTCAAGCATTTTTGTCCTCTCTCAATTGAAGGAAGCTTCGGTCAAGGATCTATGGGATCAAACCACAGATTCACGAATCCTCCACTTGAGAAGAAACCTAAAGGATGATGAAATAGAAGAGTTGGCTTGCTTATACAATTCCCTCCTCGTGGCATTGAACAGACATGGCCTCAATAGTTGGGTCTGGAACCTTGAAAGATGGTGAGTTTTCATCAAAGTCTTTACTCAAATCTATGAATCATCAGAAGAAGGACGATGAAAAAGCTATATGTGTTCAGATCTGGAAGGGCAAGTTCCCGAAAAAAACTAAGTTCTTCCTATGGAAAGTCTATCACTCCTACTTAAACCGTCATGACTGCCTACAAAAGAAGCTCCCATGGCTTGCTATTTCCCCTACATGCTATTCCATTTGCCATTCGGGCCCTGATACACGGGCCCACCTCTTTAGCACTTGTATCCAAGCAAATAGCTTCTGGGTTTACATCTCTAATGTTTTTGGATGGTGTTGGGTTCGTCCTAATTGCCCTGCTCCTATGATGGAATTTGCTCTATTGGGACACCCTTTTCATGGAAAGAGGAAGCTTCTATGGGAGAGCTTCATTCGAGCCTTCTTATGGACCTCTTGGCCGGAAAGAAACCCTCGGATTTTCACTGATAAATACTGCACCTTCAACACTTTTTTTGGAATTTACATTATATATTGCCTTCACTTAGTGTAATTTGTCTCTCTTTTTTGTAATTATAGTTTATCTTCTCTGTGTTCCACATGAGAAAGTTTTTTATAACACAGCATTCGCCCCGTGTAATCATTTCACACATCAATGAAATGGTTTCTTTTCAAAAAAAAAAAAAATCTTCTTCCAGTTTTGAAGAACCTCATCCACGGTCGAACAAAACCAAAACATCATCTGCATATTGGAGATGAGTAGCCTCCATGTCATTATTCCCCAAAGCAAAACCCCTAAGAATGTTTTTCTCGCAACAATAATGAATTAGACGACTGTGGGAATCTCCCACAATGGTAAAAAAAAAAAAGACGAGTGTGGATCACCTTGTCTAAGACCTCTTTTGGCAAAAATTTTGCCTCTAGGCTTTACTTTAATGATAATAGAAAAATTAGCGATGGAGAGACTTCCCCAAATCTACCTTCTCCATCTTTGACCGAAGCCTTTGAGCTCTAAAACCCGATCTAAGAAAGACCAATCCACCTTGTCATAAGCCTTCTCAAAGACTAGTTTAAGCAAATAGTCTTCTTTCTTGTTATTTTTCCAGCAACCAATTGTTTCAGAAGCCACCAAGATTGCGTCCATAATTTGCCTACATTCAACAAAAGCTGCCCGAGTGTCGTCAATAATGAGAGACAACACCTTCTTCAGCCTCTCTGCAAGGACTTTGTAGATGACCTTATAGAGGGAAGTGATCAGACTTGTAGGTCTATGATCTCTAACTTTTGTAGCATTAGAGTTCTTGGAGATCAAACAAATATAGGTCTCATTCGTGCGTTTATTGATGATGCCTTTCTCAAAATGTTCCATGTCTTTTTCAAGAACTCGTTTGACATTTCGTTTGGTCCCGACAATTTCAGATTGCCCAGATCCAGAATAGCTTTATGGATCTCATTCAACTCAAAAGGGGCTTCAAGAAGCCGCTGCCATGAAGGATGTAAAGGGGCCCAATCAAGGTTCTCAAAGGTAAAGCATAAATTGTTCTCAGAATCATGGAGCTTTGAGAAGTAGGCTACAATTTCCTTCTCAATTTCTTCCTCGGAAGTGAACGCTTCCCCCTCCTGGGAGTCCAGATGGGAAATACAGCTTCTACTCTTACATGAAGAAGCCCACTTGTGGAAAAAGGTTGGTATTTTTATCCCCTTCTTGAAGCCAAGTTAACTTACTTTTCTGTGCCCAATATCTTTGTTCCAACATTGTCAATTCAGACAAATCAACCTTCATCTTGCTTCTAGCACAATGGTCCACAGCCGAGAGAACCCTTTCATCTTCTTGTTTATCAAAATTATCTATTGCTTCTAAGAGGCACTTTTTCCTATTCTTAATATCACCAAAAGTCTCCTTGTTGTAGGTCTTCAAGACCCCTTTGAGGCCTCTGAGTTTCTCCATAAAAGCGAAGAGGGCCACCCTACATGGGGCATACTATTCCACCAGCTCTCGACTAGAGGAAGAAAAGTCGAGGAATCAAGCCAGACGTTTTCAAATCTGAAAGGGGTAGGACCCCATTTTTGAGAACCCATCGTCAAAGTAATCGGAAAATGATCCGAAGTCGGTCTGGGGAGTCTTTTAGCTTTCAGCTTCTTGAAAAAATCCAACCAACCCGAGGAGACCAAAAACCTATCAATTTTGGTTAAAGTCGGAAACTCAAGTTTGACCAGGTGAAAGGACCCTTATGAAAAGGAGGCTCTATGAGACCAATATCTTCAATCAGACTATTAAACTTCTTCATGCTTCTAGTCACTTGGCCCCTTCTAGATTTCTCATCTAACCATCTAACAACATTGAAATCGCCCCCAATGCACCAATTGTTTAAACATAAACCCGATAGGTCGGCGAGTTCTTGCCAAAAATGAAGAACGATTATTAGGTGAGGGAGGCCCATAAACCCCAGTAAACCATCTCGAAAAAGAACCTTGCCAAACAAAATTAATGGAGGCAGAGAAGGAACCCACTATGGAATCCAAAATGGAGACTTTACTCTCCTGCCACATAATCACAATGCCACCTGAAGACCCTATCGCATTGAGAGCCAACCAGCCTATACAATTAGAGCTCCAAATAGACTTAATCAACCTTTTACTCATCAGACTACGCTTAGTTTCTTGATGGCTTCATCTTGATTTATGGCTAACTACATTAATCCAAATCAACTTGAGACCCTATTCTCCCAGCCACGAGCCACCCATCATTCCGGTGCTTGTTTCTTGCTCTAGTACCAATATGATAGAAGCAAGGTTCCTACGTTTCTGTAGGCTTTTATTTCATACATATTCAGAATGTATCCTTCAATTACTTTAGCAAGCTATTTGTTATATCGTGTCTAACTAACTTGCAGGTCGTTATAACTTTTCCTAACTACCTAATCGTTTAACTAATTATGCTGTCAAGAAGCTGGCTTATAAAACACACAACTCTTGTAGAAGGCAGTATAAGAAAATTGATAAAGAAACAGCTATCCTGTACATTGAGGACGTAAAGTTCTGGATAATCACAATTGTTTCCTGTATTGTAAGGAACTTATGTGATATTTTAGTTTCATCTACATTTATTTTTTTTATCGTTCATTGAGTGAAGATTTTGATGAATAAAGTACAATGTTCTCGTACCACTTTCTTTTTAATGTTTGTTTATTATATGATTAGGTCTTCTTGAAGTCTCCTCATGGGTCATAAAGTAGTAAACTAAGCCTAGCCATTTTCTTCAACATGGTAAACTATTTTGAAAAACTCCATGATTTTTGTCAGTGACCTTTGTGGCCATAAAAACTTCCTTTTTGCTAGAACTATCACAAGTTTTTTACTTTAACCTAGGTGCATTGCTGAGCTAGCCCTATGATATTCTGCCCATTTCTACTCTTAAAGATGTTTTATGTGTCAACTATGAGAATGAGAATAATCACCTATGGTTAGAGAAATTATGCAGTTATTTAGATCCCTGTAGTATTGGAATGGATAAAATGTAATAAAAAATAGAAACAACCTTATGAAGCTTTTTTCTCGTGTTTATGATTTAATAAATATTTGCATATTCCAGGTTGCTGAAGTAGTCCTACAAGAGGCTCAGAGCTTTGATTTCTCTGTTATCACGCAACTGGTGACGATGCTGTCTGCTAGACCTTCAAATGAGATTAAAGGCATAATGTGCCTTGTATGTTGGTCAAACTTACCTTTCCCAAGCGTGAATAGCTTAGTTTATCTAGACCTCAACAGTTTAATATTGGAAGATCCCGAAGGTCGACAGTTCTTTCATTTATCTAACCCTTGTAATGTTTAACAATACCATTCCAGGTTTATAGATCCCTGGCAGAAGTTGTTGGGTCGTACTTTAGGTCAATATCTGCATTTCACACCGATGCCAGACCCTTACTGTAAGTACTCTGTTTCCTTTTATCTTTTTTCAATTTGTGGGTGTCAATTCTTGTTGATTGTTCATTTTGTTATTGCATTGACTTTATATGTTACTTCTAAGTTTATAATCACTTTATTAAGAGTTAAGGGTCGAGTGGTTCTTTCTAGTCTCCTCTTTACTATCTTGTAAAAGTGTCATAATACTATATCCAACCGCCATATGGTTCTTTGGGAGGTTATCTCTCATCCGTCTTCCCCTTCTAGAAGGAGGCCTTAACGTTAGTAATATCAAGCAGGAAAATTTGGCTCTTCTTTCAAAGTGGTGGTAGAGACTTCCACGAGCATCAAACTCTATATGACACAAGATCATTTCCAGCAAATATGGTCAAAATTTCTTGGGTCAATTCACTTCAAGATATTCTTAAACTTTTCAAAAGCCCCTGGAAATTAATTGAAAACTTCCTGTCTCGTAAAATGGTTTTCTACTTTCCAACTTAGTGAGGTTGCTTCAGTGAGATAAAGGAGCTTCAGTGGAAGATGCTTGGGAAATGGAAAACTTGGCCTCCTTAACTTTTGATGAGGTCTTCTGGATGGGGAAATAGAAGAATGAGCTGCTCGTTCCAGGATACTAGACTTTTCCCTTCAGTTATATAAATTCCCTTGGTTTTGCTGAAATGATGTCTTCCCCTTTGGTTATGGTAAAAAGTTTTTTCTTGTTTTTTTTTGTGAGGTTCTCTTGGATTGTTTTTTCTTATCGGTTTTACAATAGGGGTAGGAGAACTACCTTTTTTCCCATCCATATGAATTTATATATGTTTTCTCGGCCCCATGGATAGCTTGGTTGTTATATTGTCGAGGTTGTCCTAAGAGGATATGGCATGCATCCATGTCATGCACATCGTAAACTATTTGGTCTTTGTAGCAGTTTCTATTTGGTAGAGGTATAATGCAAATTTCATGTACTTAAGTCTCTTTCCATTTCTTAATCCAACTAACCTTATACGGATTTGGATGAGGGGTTGGTTGCGGTTAAGTGCGGCAATGAGTTTCTTTGAAATGATGTTTCACTACTTCCACTATTAATAATGACCTGAAAAATTTGACCATTTATGGTACATCGAGTGCGAAATAAAGGATGTCTTTGTGGATGAGTTTCCGTCTTTGAGGTAAGTAGAATTCGTTGAAGGATACAAGAAAGTTGGTCTCCATCATCCGGATTGGTATATTCAACATCCTCCTTCGAATCTTCATGAACAAAGGTGTATTCCTCCTCATCTCTATCTCTTATTTCCAAAATTCGACGTTGGGGGCATTCATTTGATAAATGACCTTGCTGTTCGAACGTGAAACATTGTATATTCTTTCATTTTTTTCATTGAAAATTGGGTTCAGAAAAAAAAAAAAAAGAAGAAGAAGATGGCTCAATTTGCTATGAAGAGAGGGGAAAAGCACATGTCCCAAGGACTCCTTTTTCAGTTTCTGTCCTAGGGACAGATTTCCAATAAGGATAATATCATTCCTTCTCAAAAGCTATTGAGATTAGATGGAGAGCTTTTGCTTGACGACTAGTGTAGGTCTGCATCATTCTGATTAAATCTGCAATTCACGAGGCAGCTTGAATTTTGTATATTTCCTTGTTTAAGGATATGAGCGTAAGGAAATTCTGATGGAGGACATTTACCCTGTTCAAATATGCCTTTTCCTTTTAACTGATATTGTACTCTTTTTTATTATCTTTATTATTGTGGTATCAGAAGTATAGTAGTGGTTTGAACTGGTACTAGGAAGGTTGTGAATGGTGAAAAACCAGTTCTGCAAAAATGTGATCAAGTTGGGCTGGAGTTTACATTATTATAACCTATGATCTGTGATGGTGCAATGCTCGTTCCTACTGTATTCAACTTCTTTATTATCAATAAAATATAGTCATATTTATTTGTTAATAGTAGATCTTTTCCCCTTCTATCTTGATTTTTTCAGATTATTTCTTGCTACTGGGATCACAGAATCTGTCTCTTCACATGCTTGTGCCTTTGCCCTCCGTAAAATTTGTGAAGATGCAACTGCTGTACTCTTTGAACTGCCAAATTTGGAAATTTTGATTTGGATGGGAGAGGTAATATACTCTCTTTGATTATTTGGACTAATCAGCTAATTTGAAGGAAAATTAATATTGTGAAATCCTTAGTGACTGATGCCATAGATGAAACTAAATATTATATCCAACGCACAGTCATGTTTGATGTTTGGCTTAATTTATATATATAAAAAAAAGTTTACTTTTAATTCATTCTCGTGTTTGCCAATCTCCTCTCTATTTTGTAGCTTAACCTCCTTAGATCAACTAACAAAAGGCTGACCTTGGTTGGGAAATAACCTTTTCAAATGCATCGTTGACAAGTATGAAATATCCTTTTCAAATACATTGAAATACAGAGCATAGTTGCATTTTATCATTTTTGACAATAATGTAGTTATGATTCATCATAACTCCTTATACAGTTTTTCTCGTATAAAATTTATGACTGTTTGAAAATCTAGTGGGAAAATAAATTTCAAATTTGGCAACCATCGGGTTCTTGGGATCTCAAAGTTGCTTGTATTTGCTATGATATTGCACAAATGTCACTACTGAACAAAGAAATCAACAACGCAATGATAAATGATCTTTTTTTTTTCAGGCTATTGCACCTCTCGCCCCATGGGGCTATAAAATTATACATGGATCGTTTTTACCCAAAAAAAAAAAAAACCAAAAAAAAAAAATCAAGCGAGCCATAGTCATGCACATATTGGTTTTCTAGTGTTTATTTTCCTAGTTAGGATCTGGAGCTTCCAATACTATTAAAGTTAATGTTAATGTCTCTAGGTTTCTCTATGGATTAAGAAGGCTCTCCACTGGTTCACTAATAAATAATAAATCAATTACAAATCTCTTTGGAACTAAAGAGCTGAAGTAGTTTTTGGTATGTCAATGCTTTTTTTTTCACTCTATTATTGTAAACAAAGGTTAAGAGTGTTGTAAAACTCTTCGGCATGTGATGAACGAAGAGAAATTCAAAATTTAACTCCATACTTAATGTCCTCTTTTTCTTCTCTTGTATTTAATATCAAGCTAACAGTAACAGAATGTTAATCATGGTTCCCATTCAAGGGACGTAAGAATGGACATTTTTCATAAGATGCAATTTGTGACACGTAGAAACTCCATAAGCTTTTAAATGAAATGAAAACAATATAATTTTATGCAAATTAGTTGTTTTGTCTCTTTTGCTTTGACTAGATTTAAATTATCTCTTGACCTGTTTGTTTAATGATCTCTTTGACTAACTGGCCTTCGATTTCCTAGAGTTTGGAGAAGTTGCATTTACCTTTGGAGGACGAGGAAGAAGTAGTTAGTGCTGTAAGTTTAATCCTTGGTTCGGTTCCTAATAAAGAACTGAAAAGCAACTTGTTGGCTAGACTGCTTTCATCAAGCTATGAAGCAATTGAGAAACTAGTAAGTTTTTACTTATGACTAGTTTGATACTTTTTTTTGTCCTCTCTTTCTTTGTTGTAGGTGTCTTTGGCGGTTTCTTGCTGCACAAATGAATGTATCAATTAACCATAGTCCATCTTGCAGTGTCACTTGGTATTAACCAATCTCTTTTCCATTTCTCAAGATTTGTTCCAGATAAGAAACACTTTTAGTAGAGACAGAGGAGAGATTAAAAAAGGGGTAGCTGGGATAGGGTGATTTATTCTTCCAATCCAAATACATAGCAGGTCTCAGAAAAGTTTTCCAAATCAATTATCGACATAGGAATAGGTTCGAAACATTCCCCATGGCTTAACTAGCCCTTTCTCTATGATGTCATCTTCCTCCTAGTGTAGGTGTAACGGACAGGAGGCATTATGTGTCTAATCATATTGAAAGATATATGTTAAAGTATTGATATAAAACTAAATTTACCCAAATCTTTTAGCTAAAGTTTTTGGGTTGATTGGTAATTTCACATGGTATTAGAGTAGGAGGTCCTAACCCTTGTAAAGTTTAATTACCTAACAATGATTCGGTCAAATATATCTTCTTTTTGTAAATCACATCTTCTAGAAATTCTGTGAAATATAAAGGTGGAAATGTTTAATGCACACATTCTTGGTATGAATTGATGAAGATTACTTTAGCTTTTGATTGAGCTAGGTTTTATATCACAATTTCGTAAAACTTTGGTGTAATAACCAAGCAATCCCTCAAATGAAAGATTGCTTCTCTCCAAATAATAACCAACCAAAGTTTAATGCGCACATTCTTGGTATGAACGGATGATGGCTTCTCTCCAAATGATATTTTTAACAATGGGGGGTTTTTCTTGTAATTGTTTTGGTAATTTTTTAAATTCTTCTTTTATTTGTCTTTTTTCTAAAGACTCGTAGTCTTTAGAATTTTGTATTTTCTCACTTATTTTGCCTAGTTCCTTAGAGAGAGTTGTCTCGTGCCCCTAGGTATTCTCTACCTACTCACGTGTGTTGATTTTCGGTATAGGCACCCTTTTGTTGAAGGTCTTTCAAGCTTTTCCTGGGATTATGGCATGGGCTACTGTGGTTGTGGATTTGGGTTTGTGGAGGCTCCTTTTTCCTTTTTTCTTTTTTTGTTTTTCTTTTTTTTTGTTGGTTCTGATTGGGGTCTGGTTTGGCTTACGTTCCTCTTTAACTTCTTGAATACATCTTTCTCTGGTCTAGAAGGAGACAGTGAAATGTAATATAAAAGAAATCAAAGTTCTCTCACTGGAAGATTATGAATAATTTCTTATCAAGCCATTCTAAATTTTGATGGTGATAAAATTGATGATGAGCTATCAAGTATTGCATTCCTTGGGTTTTTTGGTGGGGCTCTTTGGTTTTGGAGACGGCATCCTTCCTATCAAGTTTAAAAGCTTTGTTTATACTTCTATCCATATCTTCAGCAAAAAAACACTCATTTTTGTTTAATTCATAGTGATGTTTAGGTTGCTTCTAAGATTAGGACTTATAGTGGAAAAAGATGGTTCGTTACCTTTATTGATGACTATACTCATCCATCTTGAATTTATTTAATGAAGAAAAAATAGAAGGTGAAACTTGAAAGACATTTTAAACATTTTTACTTATAGTAGAAAAAGATGGTTTGTTTTCTCTTTCTTCAATTTATTATGTCCCTTCTCTCCCTCATGTTTCCTCGATTTTCTCCTCCCTTTGGAAGGTCAAGATCCCAGGTACGTCAAATTTTTTGTGGGGTAGGTTCTTCATGAGAAAGTTAATACCTTGGACAGTGTCTAAAAGTATTCTTCCTTTGTGTTGGGTTTGCAGTAGTGTTTGTTTTGCAAGAGTGTGTTTGAGAATCTCGATCATATCCTTTGGTTCGAAAGGAATAATAGGATTTTAGGGGGTTGGAGACATTTGAGGATAAGCTTCATGATATTACGTTTTTTAACCCCTCTTTATGGTCGTTAGTTTCGCCATCTTTTTGTAATTATCAATTAGGTCTTATTCTCTTTGTAATTGTTTCTTAGTCTGTTTGGACTCCTTTTGTGGGGCTTGTTTTTTGTATACCTTTGTGTTGTTTCTTTTGCTCAATAAAAGTGTGGGTTTTTTTTTCTTTAAAAAAAACTTTGTTTTTACTTTATCACTGGTCCTGGGCAGTGAAAGATTTTGACATATTCTTTTTGGGTGCTTTGTTAGGCTGATTTTAATTTTCTGTGAATGTTTTTTTTGTATTTTTCTGGTACTTTTTCATTTTATTATAAATATCATGTTTGTCTGTTATGCTTAGGCATTCAGTAGTAAAGTATCCTTCATTTTACGACCTTACTTGAGCGAGATCTATTCTATAGATTGTACAACTGTATTCTTTAGTTCTAAAGTAAAATATCCTTCATTTAATTTTACTCTTTCTTAGAATAGAGCCCTGAATGTGTATCCATTCTTTAGTGAATAATTATAACATTTTCTCTCAAATCTTCTTTTGCTCTTTGTTTGGTCATTAGAATGGGGTTTTCTGGCTTGGAACCTCCAATTTAGAGAAGTCCTTTTGGATGAGGTCTTGTTTAAATGGAAAGTTGAATAGTTGAAGTCTAGGGAAGTCTAAATTCTGTTCCTGCAGAGAAAACTTCCTAGATTTTTCTTATCTGTGGAAAATTTTATATCAGTAAAGTCTGCTAGATGAACAACGTCAGTACTCTTTAAGAATTAGTATGAACACTGTGATGCTGTTAAACGCTGATAAATGATAGCTTTAGCTTTTATTTTTGAAGAATCTTCTTTTGTAGTATTCTAATTTCCCAGTTACTCTCCCCACCATTTTTGGAAGTTCTTGAGCTAGTGGTCCACTTAAATCATTAAAATTATATGATAATTTCTCATTCTTATGAATTCTATGCAGTGATTAGTAAATTTAAAAAAGAAGCATGTTACATTTTCAGGTTGATGAAGACAACGCACTATCTCTGAGACAGAATCCAGCTACTTACACGAAAATCTTGACCTTTGCTGTGAGGGGCCTGTATAGGTATTCATGGTTAAATAACTTGTTCTTGTGGTTACTTAAATTTAAAGTTGGCCAAACCCCTTTTTTGTCATTAATTTCTTAATTTTATACTGTTAGGAACTGCATTAAAATGGCATCAATTTGGAGTCAAACCTAATATAAGATAGACAAGCTGAACTAAAACTCTCGCAGTCTAATCTATCTAATATTAGTGTAGCCTCTGGCCCCATCCAAAATTAATTCCCTTGAAGGCAATGGAGTCTAATTTATCCTTCAACAAATCCTTCTAAATCCGAAATTTAGTCATGCAGAAATTCTTCTTTATTGCTGAATATGGCTGAAAATTTTATCTTTTCAAGGTGTTACGTTGAGGTGTTCATTAGTAAAGTATCTGTCATTGAACTCTATTTAGAATTTCCGAGAAGATCCACCAAGATAAAATATTTACTTTTCTTCTTCTCTTTCATACTCAGAATTCTAACACAAATGATTTCGGAAGAGAACGTGGTGCTACTAACTCTCTGACAAGTGATAATAAAAAATAAAATAATATAAAAGTATTAGAATTATCCAATTTCTGACTCCTGAATTATTGTTGAGCACATAGCAACAATAAACATTTCTAGGTATTACATCCATTTACCTCTTGAGTGTAATCAAGTCCATGAAGTTACCGTATTAGGATAGTCACAAACTAGCAATTATCTCTTTTTCCTCTCAAACTCGGTTTTATTTGACTAGCATGTGCAAAATGCTCAATCATTTATGACTTTTCCTGTATAACATGGAAAGTTTTGTGCTCAAACCCTTATGCCGGGTTGTTTGTTTTCAGGATGGGAACTGTATTTAGCCATCTATCTACGTCTTTGTCAACTGACCCTGCTCTGGATGATCCTATATTTTCTTTGTTGATAGTTTTCTGGCCAATGCTAGAGAAACTTCTAAGGTGTGAACACATGGAGAATGGTAATCTCTCTGCGGCAGCTTGTCGTGCTCTATCTCTAGCCATCCAGTCTTCAGGTTCGCTGTTTATCTATTGATTATTTTGTTGTTTGTGTTCTACTAGACCCATTCATTGAATGTTTAATATGCAGGTCAACACTTTGTTCCATTGCTGCCAAAAGTCTTAGATTGCTTATCCACAAATTTCGTTTTGTTCCATGGTCATGAATGTTACATCAAAACAGGTAAATAATTTTATCCTTTATTGGAGTTATTAGCCGAATTGGATTATGTAGGGAAATTTGATGTAGCATAATTGATAGTAGTTTTATAATTCTTAGTTTTAAGCTGTTAATTGTTTTAGTTTTAGACTGTTTGTAGTTAGTTATTTACTTGGTTAGCCACCATTAATCCTCTATGAATAGAGGGTTCATCTCTTGTATTGGTTTGCTTTTGGATCTTAATAAAAATGCTTCTTTGTAGGTTCTTGAAGATTTTCTCATTTGATGGTTGGTTGCATTGAAATGTTTTATGCTTTTGATACATCTAGGCCTGTTGCTAGCGGTTTAAATAGAAAATATGTCCAATGTCATTTAACAAACGAAAAATACTAAAGATAAGCCTAATCTTTGTTCTCTAAAGAATAAAAAGCTACTTGATTGAGCATTTCATAAGTTTTTTTTTTTAACAAGACATAACTTTTCATTAAAAATATGAAAAGGAATATAAGTTCAACTTGATACAAACTCCAAAAGGAGTGTAAGGAAAGGAAAAACAGCCAACTAAAAAACAATAGATTCAAAATAGAAAGTAATCATCCAAGGTTTTCTTTTGTCTTTAAACACCCTTTGATTCCTTTTTATCAATATTTCTGACAGCAAGGCCTTCATAGCAATGATCCACAGTAAATTACTTTCAAAGTTCAAAAGAGTCCGCAAAGGAGCTGGAAAACATGGCTTCTTGAATGCTGAAACACCCGAGAATACCCAATAAATCTTGAATTGTGATAATAAAGAAGCCCAACAAGCCATAGCATCATTGAAAGAAAATGTGGTCTTGAGAATCTTGATTAGCAAAACACAGAACACAAACATGTGGTGATAAAACCAAAGGGACAAGACCCCCCGTGAAAATTTCCTGATTCAAGAATAATAGGAAAATGATCTGAGGTAATACAATCAGCTCTTGCATCTCTAGAGTTATCAAAAAATAGAATCCCAATTCTGAGAGATAAAGAAACGATCCAATAATGATTGAACTGGACAAACAACACTTCTTGACCAGGAGAACCTGCCATTTTGAAGAGAAATTCCACCATCCTTAATTTCTCAATAATCTCATTGAATTTTCTTATCCTTCAAGTAGAATAGGAGCAGCTTGAATGTTCGGATGGCCACCTTTCATAATCATATCTCGAGATTGCCCCCTAAGAATCATACCTCCGGAGGTGCACAATTGTTTTCTACGGCTCCAGTGTGCGCGCAAAACAAAGTGTTTTCATGAGTGAGGTGCACGATAGAAAAAATCATAAAATTTTAATTTATAGAAAAATATGATATTAATATTATGAATTATAGGTTTTGGTTTTGAAGGGATTCATTACTGATATAATTATTTTTTCCTTGTTTCTTTCAGTAAGTGTAAAACTAATTAAAGTAGAAAAAATGTTAAGGCACATCCTACTCCAAGATGTAGAATAGCATAAAGAAAATGATGTAAAATCAAAGAGAGTGATGCATTTGTTCCAATCCTTTCCAAAATCTTGTACGGTTCTATCCTTTTATTTGTAAGTTTGTTGTGATAGCGTGTTGGGAGTCTAGATTTTCAAAGGTGCATCATGACGAGGTCACCAATTGGAAACTTTTGTCTCTTCTATGAACATCCGTGCGATCTTTGTACTCTTGATTAGATGTAGCCAAATGGTCTTCAACGTCCTTATGTAATTGTTGTATTCTCTCAGCCATGGAATCAGCTTCAATGCTAATATCAACAGTAGAAGAGATGTTAGTGAGATCAATTGTTAAACGAGGTAATTTAGTATAAACAACCTCAAATGGTGACTTCCCTGTTGAACGGTTCTTCATATGGTTGTAAGTGAATTCTGCTTGGGCGAAAGACAAGTCCCATTGGCATGGCTTATCTCCACTAAGACATCGAATAAGGTTACCTAAGATGCGATTGGTAATTTCAGTTTGCTCATCTGTTTGTCGGTGGCCCGTGTGCTATACTTTAAGTTTGTTCCAAACTTCTTCCATAAAGACTTCAAAAAAAAAAACTCATAAATTTAACATCCCTATCGAAAACAATAGATTTTGGGACTCCATAGAGGTGTACCACTTCTTTGAAAAAAACGTGTGCAATATGTAAAGCATCCAAGGTTTTTTTTACAAGAAATGAAATGGGACATTTAGTTGAATCGGACTACAACTACAAATACTGAATCATTACCTCTTTGAGTCTTGGGTAAGCCTATGATGAAGTTCATAGAGAGATCTTCCCAAATTGATGTAGGTATAGGTAATGGGGTATATAATCCAGTATTTTGTCAAGTTCCTTTAGATACCTGGCATATGTAGCATCTTTTAATGAAGTAAGCAACATCGAATTATGGCCAAAAAAATCTATCAGAGATGAGCTGGATTGTCTTGTCTCGACCAAAGTGACCAACTAAGCCTCCTCCATGTAATTCTTTGATTAACGATTCTCGAAGGGAGGTATGAGGAATGCAGATTCTGTCATTCTTAAAAAGAAAACCATCAAGAATATGGAAAGCATGACAATAAATGTGGTTTGTGCATTTATGCCATGTCTTTGAAGTCTATATCATGTTCATAAATCTCAGGTAATTGGTCAAGCCCTATTATTTCTCCATGAACAATGGTTAGAAGTGTACCTTTTCGGCTTAAGGTATCTGCAGCTTTATTAGAAGAACTTGCCATGTGTTTTATAACGAACTCGAATCTTTGTATGTACGCAATTCATCTAGAGTGCATCGTTTTTCTGTGTACATAATCGAAATCGCCAACTCGAACCAATTCCAAACCGAACCGACTTCGGTTTCGGTCGG
>JAOANK020000059.1:1846912-1868465 GCA_026257165.2 Telfairia occidentalis | reverse complement strand
TGGGGCGGAGGGATGGTCCAGCACAGCCTTCGTTGTCAATTGTTCAATTGCTGGAATATTTTGGTTTCTAGGGGGAATTTGGTAAGAAATTGGGCATTTTGACCCAATTTTTAATGTTTGGGCTTTTAATCCAATAGATATCTTCATAAGGGCATTTTTCCCCATTACCCCGAGGCTAATAAGGTAAACTGATCTAATTAACTTTTCTAATTTACTATTTGCATGCCATAACTTTGACACTTATTTTCAACCATAAAAACCAAAATTTCAGAAGAGTAGCCTTGGATTGAAGACTTTTTCCTTGTTTTTTTTGGAAGGATAGTTCTCAAAAACAGGTTAAGTCTTCTGTCATTTACAAGAAAAAGCATGTGCACGCCTAAAATACTAAGAACCTGCCACCATAAGAATGGGATGATCAACATCTTCATAACTAATTTAGTTTTCAGATCCATGGCTGCTGTTCTATCAAATGAATTGAAATCAGCACACGGTTAATATTTCTGTGCAAACAGACTTTTCTTTTACTTCTTTTATTTTGCTTGTTACTTAGCATTTTGATTATTAAAGGTGTAGAGTTCTTCCAGGTGCAGGCTCTTCCACTTGAATATTTAAAACCAGGGGAAGTAGAAACTCTAGTACCACTATGGTTAAAGGCCCTTGGAGATGCAGCCTGTGACTACCTTGAAAGTAAAAGTTGTGATGAAGTAAAGACTAATTATGGACATATGCAAGGGAAGGGTGGAAGAGTTCTGAAGCGTCTAGTTCGTGAATTTGCTGATGGTCACCGCAATATCCCAAATGTGACTTGACTGCTGTATGACATCTATAACATCATTACAGAAGCCCCATCTCTTAGCTTGTCTGCTTATGGCCCCTTCTGTTGTTGAGTCGTATTTGGCAGTTGAAAGTTCAATACGTGGCTGGTTTGGAAGCTTTGGTCAATCTTGGGCAATATCCTGCATAAATTATGACCATTCTCTGTGGCTTTTTTTCCCTGTACAGTGCCGTATTCCAATTTTGTTAGATCGCCAGAGGTTGGAATTTTGTTCATATCATTGATTCTTTAATCCTGCAAGCTGAGGTCAGATTTTTATGGAGATTGGAGATGGAAATTGTAGTAATTTGTTATAATTACTTCCATTCTGCTTGGCGGTCTTATGATAGCCGTATAAGCTATGGTTACTGCACTTTCTGGGATGAAAAGATGAAACAGAACCACATTATTTATTGGTAATGAAAGAGCCTTGCAGAAGCTAAAAACTATTTAGCGAAGATTGGACGGATTCCTTGGACTAAAGCAGCGTGTTGGTAATGGATAGAGATGATCTTGCTTCGTCTATTTTTTGACTAGTGAAACGCTGGTTAAAAAAGTTGACTTGTAAGGAAGTATTTAACATTCTAGTGTTTTAAATTTTAATCCACTTAGGTTGGAGAATTTTTTTCCTCAGGTTTAGCCATGGTAATTGATTATTTTAGAGGCTTTACAATGCACAAAAGATTTTCAATCGTCTATGGAAAAAAAAAAAATGTAATCTATTCTTGTTGGAATTCTGGTTTGCATGTTGTGGCATGACAATTTGTATATCTGCAATTATGTAAATTTATGTTTGGAACCTTTCATTCAGGCTCTTGTACTGATTCTTTGAGGGAAATAAAAGTGAATTAGGCTGTTAACTCACTAAGAATCGGAATGAAAATCAATTAGAATGAAATCAATCGAAATGAGAATTGTATTTCTTTGATACTATTTATTATGAATTATCTGAAATCGGAATAAAAAATCAATTCATGGTGTTTAATTTTATTCGAATCAAAATAAAATATAGGATGATTGCAGAATCTCTTTTTATATTTCTAATCAATTCAAAATAATATGAAAATTACTAAATGTTAGAAATTCTATATTTTAGACATTTTATTTAATGGAAACTTTAGTTAGGGTTTGAACTCTAAAACAAAATGTATATTTTGTTCTTTTCTTTACTTTGTGTTTGTTTTTGTTTGCATGCAGAAAATTTTGATTTCTTCGACATTGCATTTCATTATAATAGGAAGATAGATTTTCATCCTAAAATTATGTATTTAGGGGAACAGAAATTATTATTGCTGATGTAGAATGTGATGAAGTTGTCTGCCATTGAATTAGGATTATTTGTAGTTCAGATGGAGGTCTATAATGTTGTGGATTTGTTTTATGTAAAATTTAGATTGGGAATTTTGAATTTAGTTTTCATTTAATCTCTAGCTTTCAAAATGTAAATTTTGTAATCTTAAGTTTTGAATTTAGTTTTTATTTGGTTTTTAAATTTCAAAATGTTGTATTTTTTTATCCCGCTTATGTTCACTTTTACCAGCCCTAACGAAATGATGACTAGTGTGTTGATGAGTCAACTTAATATTAACTTATATTATTTATATGCTTACTTGGTAAAACTTTTATTTTTATAATACTTCAATAGGTGGGTGGGAGACGACCGATAGCTAGTGTTCAAATAGTGAGAAGGAAGGTGGGGGTGGGGGTGAGAATGGTTGGGGTAGAAGAGAGAGAATGGGGTAGAATGAGAAAAATTTGAGGACCAAAGTGAGCATTTGTAAAAATGCAGGGTAAAAGTACAACATTTTAAGTTAACTTAAGCATAGTTTAACTGGTTAAAACATACACCTTCAACCAAAAGATCAGAAGTTTGAACTCTCAACTCTACATGGTGTTGAACTCAAAAGTTGCTAACATTTTGAAACCTATGAACTAAATGGAAGCTAAACTCAAAATTAAGTGAATAGACAAAACATTTTTCATTAGCTAGACATATGGAAAGGTAGTTTAGTAATTATCATATGTTTGATTCATACTTCAATTCTAGAAATTTCTAATAAATAATGTTAACAAATTTCTAATTTTGATTCTAGGTAATTTTTAGTGAACTACATTAAAGAAAAAATAGAATTTTTATTTCCATTGATTTTCATTCTAATTTTTGAAAAGTAAATAGGGCGAAAATCACAATATGAGTAATATTTTCATTTTACAGGTGAGTATTTTTTTTTTTTTTAGTTCCACAGTTGTGAGATTGGAGGATTAAAGTATCCACTTTTACAATGGCAATAGATGTTTCATTCACTAAGTTATGTTCAAATTGACATGAGTATTATATATATTTCATCAAATTAAAAAATGCTTGAAACCTACCAATAGTATGTCAATTCACCAATTGTTTAATTAAAAAATATAAATTTATTGTATTTGCATATACTTTTTTTAGTTCAACACAACATATGGAGTGAAGATTCAACTTTCAATCTTTTAGTCAATTATATATATTTTAACTAATTGAACTATGCTTAAGATATCAATTTTATTTGCATATATTACCTAATAACAATTTTATATTTGAACAAATTAAATAATAAACAATGGTTATATTAAAAGTAAATTTTTAATAAATTAAATAATATTTTTTAGTTTTATAAAAAAAAAATTAGTATGATTTTTCTATTTGAAAAGGGAAAATTGTTGGCAGTATAAATAAGAGATAGTAAAATTGTAAAAGAATCAATAAAAAGTCGTGAGTCCAATTAAGAACGAATGGAAGTTATGCAATAATTAATGAAAATGTTGGGAAACTCAACAAAAGTGAGATTGATAAAGCTAAACCTAAATCACACATAGTTTAACGGATCAAGAGTATATCTGTCTGATCAAGAGATCATGTATTCAAATCTTTCTATCTCACATATTATTGAACTAAAAAAAATAAAAATAAAAATGGTGAGATTGAAAAAGATTTTAAAGATAAATGGGATCTACCCCTTTTGTTAATGGAAGTGATTTCCAAATTTGTGTGAACGTCACCGATACAGTTCATTCTAAAATTTTAGTAAATACTATAAAAAATAATGAAAACTTTTATTCTCATTCTATCATTTTAATTCCTTTAAAATAAAGGAGACCTTAATTGGAAGAAAAAAAAATTATTCCATGTGACATCAAATTGAAATTGTTTAAAGATTAGAGACCAAATTGAAAGAATGTTCAAAATATTAGAGACTAAAACACACTCTCATTTGGCATATACTTTTGTCTTATGAGTGGGATTCAAAATGGTCAAGCCGAACATACTTCAAGTGATTAAAGCATATCTCCTCGACTAAAAAATTGTGGATTCGAATCTTCATTTTCATATGTTGTTGAACTAATGTATATATTTATATGTCTTCATCAATTAAACTATATTGAGTTTTTTTTTTCTTTTGGAACGGTTCTTATCTTTATTCTTATGCAATTTATTGAGCAATTGAACATTACTAATAATTTTTAATTGACAGGTTATTGTGAGAAATTTATTTTAAAAAGAAAAAAAAAAAGGTTATTGTGAGAAATTATATTATTATAATTTTTAAAAGTGAGACGATGAAGACGGCAGAATCACTATCTCAATCTCGTTGTTGAAGGTTTGGACCGATTTAGGAAAGGAACCCTAGCAACAGCAATACCATAGCAGCGCTGTGAGCTTCCGTGAATCATCATCGCTTCTCATTTTCAGCTCGGTAATACCCATTTTTTTACTTCATCTATGGTCGTCTTCAGTTCTTGTATTTCGCTTATCCATATGCTTCTTTTGCGGACGATGCCTGAATTCTAGATTCATAGCTAGCTACTAGGTTATAATACTACTTTGCGTAATCTCTATTTGACTGGATTGCCGGATATTTGGATTCTACCGATTCGCGTTTTTATTTCATTTCTTGTTAGTATAGATTACTACTTACAGATTTCCAAAAGACGTTCCTGGATTTCTTGAGAAATCAGAGAGGTTCGCGAATAGGATTTGACTTTTGTTACTATACCCAATGTTTACAGTGCTTACAATTCAGGATCTTACAACTTTCAATCACCCTAGTTCTTAACCCAATCCGTAATTGCGAGTCACATTGGGTACATTTAGTGAGCCTTTAAATACAGGATGCCAGCAATAACAAAGAACTTAGAGATAATAGTTTCATTTCAAGTCATGGTGACTATCTACCTAGGATTTAATTTCTTAGGAGTCTTCTTTAACAATCAAATGTAGTAGGGTCAGACACTTTGTCTTTAAAAAATAGTTGAGGTGTGCCATCCTCTTTTATCCTTTTAGTGCTCAAGTACTACCAATTATGTCGATTGACTTGGTCAGAAGTTGAAAGAATTGGTATTAATGACGTCAAATGCTCATATACGAATACAAGTACTTAATCGACCAGGTTAGCAAAAGTTTGAACCTATTTGTTATAATTGGAAACAGGATTAAATATTGTAGATTTTTGTTCTCTCCATTCAGCATAGAAAGACTTCTCTGTTATGCGTCATAACTGCAATATTTGAATTTGACAAAAATTTTGAGTGCCAGTTGTTCTTTGTATCTAGTGTGTACTGAAGTAGATTTTAGACGTCTTTCATCCAAAGAAAAAGGTAGGTTTTGGACGTCTTTCATCTTTGTATTGTGAATGTTTCATTATTTTATCTTTCTTCTCAGATAAGTGATCCATAATATTACTGGATGCTGATTCACTGGTTCAAGGTGGTGCTATTTCTAACTTGATTGATGTCTTGTAAATGGCTTCACAAATCTTGTATGACCATACTTTCAATTTGTATGCTTCTAGAATTGATCTCATATCCACGACTGATAAGTTATATCTGCACTTATACGTATACTTTATGTTTTTGGAATATCATCACGTCTGATGGTGAAACAACAAAAGAAATGGTTATTGAAAACTGAAAGCATTAATATACCTGCAAACAGTTGTATTCTATGTTGATATTTCCAAAGTAGTTGTTGCATACTTCAACAGAATCAGCGGGAGAGTAAATTTAATATTAGTTTGTAGCTTTAATCATGTATGTATAGACTTTTTTTCCCCTTTATCAGGTGTATTTATCTGCTCATTGCAAATAGTGCATCTGTGGAATTGCAGGATTGTCTGCCAAGATCCTCTGTGGAAACCCATTCTGGGGGTAGAAGTGTAGTTTCTTTCCCTCTGTGTTTTTACTTCTGTCATGGCTGATGGTCAAGAATCAGATAAGAACATTGAGATATGGAAAATCAAAAAACTGATCAAAGCATTGGAAGCTGCACGAGGCAATGGTACCAGCATGATATCTCTTATAATGCCTCCCCGTGATCAAATATCACGGGTTACCAAGATGCTCGGTGATGAGTTTGGAACTGCTTCAAACATCAAAAGTAGGGTCAACCGTCAATCAGTTTTGGGTGCCATTACTTCTGCTCAACAAAGGCTGAAGCTTTATAATAAAGTTCCGCCTAATGGATTAGTTCTTTATACAGGAACTATTGTTACCGAAGATGGGAAGGAAAAGAAGGTTACAATTGACTTTGAACCTTTCAAACCTATAAATGCATCACTGTATCTATGCGATAACAAGTTCCACACCGAAGCTCTGAATGAACTGTTAGAGTCCGATCAAAAATTTGGTTTTATTGTTATGGATGGAAATGGCACACTTTTTGGGACATTAAGTGGAAACACGAGGGAGGTGCTTCATAAATTTACAGTTGATTTACCAAAGAAGCATGGAAGAGGTGGGCAGTCAGCTCTTCGATTCGCTCGTCTCAGGATGGAAAAGCGACACAACTATGTGAGGAAGACTGCAGAACTTGCCACCCAGTTCTTCATTAATCCTGCTACCAGTCAGCCTAATGTTGCTGGGCTGATACTTGCTGGTTCAGCGGACTTCAAAACTGAGCTAAGCCAATCTGATATGTTTGATCCCCGTCTACAAGCAAAAATATTGAACGTGGTTGATGTTTCTTATGGGGGAGAAAATGGATTCAACCAGGCCATAGAGCTGTCATCAGAAATTCTATCAAATGTGAAGTTCATACAGGAGAAGCGACTGATTGGTAAATACTTCGAAGAAATCAGTCAGGATACTGGAAAATATGTCTTTGGAGTGGATGATACCTTGAAGGCTTTGGAAATGGGAGCTGTGGAAACCCTCATTGTTTGGGAAAATTTAGACATTAACCGATATGTGCTGAAAAATGGTGTGACAGGTGATATTGTTATTAAGCATTTGAACAAGGAACAAGAATCTGATCAAAGCAACTTCCGAGATGCAACCACAGCAGCTGAGTTGGAGGTTCAAGAGAAAATGCCCCTACTGGAGTGGTTTGCAAATGAGTACAAGAGATTTGGCTGCACGCTTGAATTTGTCACCAACAAATCCCAGGAGGGGTCTCAATTTTGCAGAGGATTTGGTGGAATTGGAGGCATCCTTCGCTACCAGCTCGACATTAGATCATTTGATGAGCTCTCTGATGATGGAAATGAATTCGAGGATTCCGATTAGAAGTTAAGTTTGTCGAGCTGATCTGCCTACAGTTGGTGCCTGGTGGGAGGATTGATACATACATACATTTCGTTACTAGTTGATGACGCCTACTTCCGGCCTGAAAACAGGAAAAACCAGAATTTGATCAATTTTTCAGCTTAAAATTTACTTCTGTTTCGACTTTCGCACATTACCTGTGTCATGTGGTACTACTTTAACGTGGCAATGTTTTCCTTCCATTTTCTTCCTCCTACTTTCTTGGAATGCATTTCAGTTGGATGTATCAAGGGACCTTTGTTTCTCCAAAAGTTCTATCTCATTTTACTTGGGCATTGAGAATCTTTCATATTTGTATGTCAATAAATTAGCTAGACTAATAAAATGAGTAATATCAACCAATTAGTGTACAGAAAATAATGTCAAATTTTGAGTATTGTTCAACTAGTTAAGGTATATTTGGTTGTGTAGGTTCGAATCTCTTATCCTACATATTGGACTTTAAAAAAAAATTATAAGTTTATTTAATAAGTATTATTGAATGAGAACCGAAAATTAAACATAATAAGTTACAATTTTAATTATTAATTAATTACTTAAATGAATTTGTAGTCAACTAAACAAATTAACACAATTATATTAGCCACTAAAGTGCTATTTAAAGGCGACCTAAATCCTAAATACATATTTTGTAGTAACTTCGGTTTTTTTTGTGATAGTTTCCTTTTTGGAATTGAAAATGAGTTTTGAGTGAAAATGAGTATTATGATTTTAAATTGGTCCTTCGACATATGACATATATGTAAACATTTTTTTACGGACGCTAATATGGTTCAATTGTCTTCATTTGAATACCTCAAAAGAGCTTGAACTAAAAATATTAGTCTATCCACTTCAATTACTATACGTAGATCAAACATGTATTACCATATCAAAAGTTGATGTTTCGATCCATACCTTATTATCATTTAACTTTCGTTTCATTTACCTTCATAAATATTTTTTTTTAATTTTGTTATATAAGAGGTGGTTATATCAATCTTTTATGGGTATTATTATTATTATTATTATTACTTCGACTAATCATATGGAACAAATAAAGCAATTAAGGCAAAGTCAAAAGGAGATCTCAATCAGTAACTTTGTGGGAACAAATAGTCACCTTTAGTAGTCCGAGTCCTTTGCCATCGACAACGAGGTATCTAAAATTGGGGAGAGATTCAACATTATTTCAGAACTATGGGGACTTGCACACAGCTAAATGGTTCTGTTTAGGGCAAGTTCAGAAATATATGCTATGTTTAACATCTAGATCTTGACATGTTCTCACTCAATTGGCCAGAAACTCTCAGCTTGCTTACAAATCTCTCAAACCCATTTCGCTTATTGCAAAGTCTGACCTTCAGCAATCAGCAAGCTTGATGAGTTGATCAACCACACCAGGGTCTGCAAGCGTGCTAATATCTCCAAGTTCGTCCAACTGTTTGGAGGCAATTTTCCTCAGAATCCTCCTCATTATTTTTCCACTCCTCGTTTTTGGAAGCCCAGGTGCCCAATGGATTTTGTCAGGTGCTGCAAAAGCCCCTATCTGAAAGTGGTGCAATTTTTAATCTCAGAACAGATATCATACAGATGTACATTTAAGTCTATCAGTACGAAAAAGAAGAGGAACAACTCCACTGCCTATTACTTCTGCATTGTCATTCTTAATTTGTGCTATAACTTTCCTTGGGAAGGTTTCTATGATCTTCCTCTTTCTTTCTTTTAATCCAAAGCGAAGAAAAATTAGATTGAGAATAAAAAAAGTACAATATAAGAAAGGAGGAATCGATAAGTCCTTGGAAAAGACCCCACTAAGTACATACAATAAAGAAAATCATTTTGGAAGCCACTGGATGTAAATGGGAAGGTTTGAAGTTTAGGGACCAAAAGGAACTATTAAGGAATTAAAAACGTGTTTTATCTTTTTTTTTTTTCTCTTAAGAAAGAAAACTTTTCATCGATAGACCAAAACACTACAATTGACGTAGTACAATAGAGAGAACAAAAAGCTCAAAATCCCAAAAACAACCTGCAAATACAAACAAACCCAAACCTTTTTCAGATCTGTATCTTTCCAATTTCAGCCATAGCCCTTTCCCAGACATAATCTCACCCAAAAAGTCCCGCCAATTAGTCAACAACAAGAAGGGTATAATAACCGGAAGAAAAAAAAATTTTCAAAGAGAATGCCAAAGAAATAAACTTGAAAGAGAATGCCAAATAATTCCCCCTTCTACATGAAGATACCAACTAAAAAAGCAAAGAAACAAATAGATGATTCACCCCCTCCTACCTCCTTGTACATAAGGATACCAACTTGTCTGAAGATTCATATTAAGGCACCTTATTGGAATTCAATCAGTCGCGTGTAAGCCTCTGGATACGAATCTAATATTTTTTGGCATTATACCACTCCAAATTGCCAAGGCAAGATTTTTCTTACGGCAATTTCTCGCAGTTGTTAAGTGGAAAAATAAGGACTTAATAAAAAACATACCTAATGAATATAAGCACCAGAATCTTATATCTTCCCTTAAATTAACATAAACCACATTTAGTAGGTGTAACAATTATTGGAGCTTGTTAAATTTCTTCTCAACTCAAAATTCCAAATTAGCTATTTCCTCCCAAATATCTTCCATCATCGTCCCTCTCTTGTACCCCCACAAAGATTTTGGAAAAGGTATAAAAAGGTTGTGGTCCCACCCATTTGTCCTTCCAAAACAAAGTTTTCCTTAATCTGCATTCTTCCTCCACTAAATCTTTCATCGAAGAAGATACTAAATGATTTCCACTCAACGTTAATAATCTCAACGGTGTAATGCCACCCATTTCTTCCCCTTCTCACACTAATGCTCCCTTTAACTCTCTCTTCCCCTCATTCCCTCTCATGTATGGACTTCTAATATCTTTGTACTTCAAAACAGTTTTTTTTAATCGAAAACTGAAATAATGAAATTTATCAAAAGAAGGAAGATAGAAAAGAGCGGAGACAAATTTAATATCTTTTAGCAAGTTTGAGTTTAATATCTTTAGCAAACTAGAATAATCTAGAAAATAAATTTATTTTTTATTCTAATCTCTTTTTATTCTTTTTATTAGTACATTATCTCTTGATGTTCCAAAAGAAAAGAAAAACAAGTAAATTTGTCATTAGTATGCTTGATGCAATTTAGTTTCTTTTTTTTTTTTACCTTGCTTTCACTTTCACTCCTTCGGAAGTTTGTTATCTGGATTTTTTTTTCTTTTCATTACATTAATGAAATGTTTTTTCCGTTTCAAAAAAAAAAGTTGTATTACCTCCTTTGAATGACACTTTAGTAAACCAGTTAGTTGTTGTTGCCAATTTACCACCTACAATCACCACCTAGTTGGATTGTAGTTAGTCATCACCACTGCTGCTAAATAATAATAGCATTTCTTCTTCATTTTTTTAAGAAAATAAGAAATTATTTGATAAATAGTTTCCCTTCATGAAATATGCTTTTCCAAAAGTAAAAGTAACATTTTTCTCTTTAGTCTGCACCCATTCCAAGGCCCATACTAGATATTAAGGATTTTTCTTATTAAGCTCATCTAAATATCCGAACTTGCAACCTTTGTGTAGGTATTACTCAGCAACAATAGGCCTTAGCCAACTTAGGCGCCCTTTGGGACTTAAAAAATAGCTTTTTTTTTGTAAACAAGGATAGTCACATAAATAAATAAACTTTCTGATTTACTTAGCACCACCATAAGTGGATGTATTGTAGGTTCCAAACAATCGACTAAGACAATTACGTTACTCACCAGCTCCATTGTTCTGTCATTTTTATATCAAGTAACAATGATGGATGGTAAGAAATGGAAGATTACACATGCTTGATTTTTCTAAGATATTAACTTCGCACTCATCCAATAGATTGTATATAGCTCTTGGAGACCAATACTGATGCTTGGGGCCGTTAACCTTCTATTTTAGGGCTAGCCTCACGATTGAATCCCCGAGAAACATAAAAAAAAAAATCTCATGAAAGGGTTATTAGCATCTTTGGAGACAGTCTGTTTCTTGAAAACTATTGTCATGCTATTTTAAGGTTTTCTTGCAGATAATTCACATTTATCTTTAACTAGCATAATAACAACGTAACAAAAAAATCCGAGTTATACAATTTGGAAAAAAAATCAATTTTAGAAGAAAGAATGTTTTCGAATTTCCAGAGGACCATGACACAGTTAGAGGCACCATGGACAGATATTTTGGAATATGTCATTATCATGAGAGCAAGTATAAAGAATAAATCACTGACCTGCTTTCTAACTGTAAGAATAAGGCTTTTCCGGAGCTCTTCGCTATAAGAAACACCATCCACTAGAGTCACAAATGCATAAATGCCTTGTCCTTTGACCTGCAGCGTCAAATAGCTGATCAGGTATTATACTGGCCAAAGCATATGTAGTATGTACCAAATAGATTCAAAATTTTCAAATACACCAACCATTTGGGTTACTTTCATCCGTAAGGCTCATAAACTCACAAACTAACAAATGAAAACCAGAAAACCTACCTCATGCTCAATACCAACTACAGCAGCTTCTGCACATTGGGGATGTGAAACTAGGGCAGATTCCACTTCAGCTGTGCCAATACGATGCCCACTGCAATAAATAATACCCATACCCAAAATGCAGCTTTCTTCAGAAGAGACAATGCTAACTTACGAAGAGAATAACTTTTGTACCACAGAGATATATATACAGTCGTACTATACGGCTTATCGTAGGAGTATAAAGGAGAAACACTAACGAACCTGACATTTATAACATCATCAACTCTTCCAGTAAGCCAGTAGTACCCATCCTTGTCCCTTGAAGATTGAGTCCATAACTTAATAATTATCATACTAAACAAATTTATATTATACATGAGCAATATCAACTCTAGATGCATTGATCGGTTCCAGGACAGACATGAAATCAAGCACCTTGATTTACCTGGTGCAGCCATCACCAGTAAAGTAATAGCCAGGGAATGGCTTGAAGTAAGTCGTTTCATATCTTTCTTGATCATTATAGAGAGTTCTAAATGCTGAAGGCCATGAGTTTTTCAAGCATAGATATCCACTGCATTCACCTTCAAGCTCATTCCCTTTTTCATCCACCAGTACAGGCTACATTTGCACCAAGAAAATTTCATGAAGTAAGAATGAACATTTCTGGGGGAAATATAATAACGAAATTTTGGAAAGGTGGATTATAATATCTGCTCAAGTATCTTTACGTACCTGGACTCCAAAAAAGGGAAAAGTCGCAGAACCAGGCTTCTGAGGCCACGCACCTGGTATCGGAGTAATCTGCACAACAAAAATTATGGTTACTCCTAAAAGACAAAATGAAATGTCCAGATATGTGCCACGAGAATTGTTTCAAATGAACAAAATTGTAATAGAAAAACTATGCACATTTTAGGGAAGGGGTAATGACATGATTGATATTTGGAATAAAATATCACAACTTGTTAAATTTTTATTATGAACGTCATTGAAATATTCCTTTCTTTTCCTTTAAATAATGAATAAGAAACAATCTATATGTTCATTCAAGTTAAAGATTATAAAACATGTCATCAAAATGAGGAACAACCACAACCATAGATTGATGGAGATTTACAAAAAGATTCTCCATTAACAGTAGATGAAGAGAATGATTACAAAATTCTCTATCCAAAGAAGCCTTAATGATATTACAAAATGCACTTGTAAGCGAATGTGCACACCTCTCAATCCTTTCATCCATGTGTATTCCTTTGAACCTTCGATATACCGTTTTTGTAGCCTTGAGCCAAGGGGTCCTCACCCACTATGACTTGAATCAAAGTCCTCACAGTCTCGAAGTATTAATGTGCTCATAGATGAGTTAAGGTTTAGGGAGGTGGAAGGCTGACGTAGTCTGTTACATGCTTATTCTCTAAGTGTGACATACCTGTATGTGCTAAGGACGTTTGAAACAGAAAGAGTTTTTGGGAACAGGGATCTATTCTTCCTTAGACAGGTAATACTTGCTAGCAACCACTTCATCCATAAGGCATTGGCCTCATTCATAAATCTTCAACCCCATTTAGCAAGGAGGCTAACATTCCTGTTGTCAGGCCACCATTACAAGTGGACAAAGAAGCAATGTCCCAACTAGGTTGCTTTGCTATGTCCATAATTTGAAGTTCCTTTCCAAACAAAATCCCAAATGTACTTTTCCAGTCTCTTGACTATTATCAGCGGGCATCAATATGGATAAGTAATAAATAGGAATGTAGAACAAAATAGAATTGGCAAGGGTGACCTTCCCCCTTTAGAGCAAAGGGTCTTCAACCATGGCCTAGAAACCCTGCTCTTTTAGGTTGCCACCCAAAGGTATTCCAAGATAAAAAAAGGCCCATTGTCGGTGGTGCATCCCCAAGACTGCACTACATTTTTCACCTCGTCACTGTCGATATTGAAACTCACCACACTTGTTTTTGCAACATTCATTTTAAGACCTGAGATGAGCTCAAAAAGGTCCACGATATCTAAGATTGCTTAGCTTTTCAAGGACACTGTGAGTGAAAAGAAGAGTATCATCAACAAATGGTAAGTGACAAATTTGAATCGAGTCTCTCCCAACAAAAGAACCCTAAAGGAAGGGGGAAGGACCCTGCCTAAGACCTTTGGAACCAGAAGCTTTAATCAAACCTCTTAACAAAAATGGAAAAAAAACATGTAATAGAAACACAACCCTTCATCCGTGAAATCCATTTGAGTTAAAATCCATTTGAGTTAAAATCCTTTCTTACGCAACACTTCAAAGAGGTAATCCTAATCCACCATGTCATAAGCCTTCTAAGAGTCAAGTGTAAATCCACCTTCTTTTCTTTTTTCATAACTATTCATCTCCTGTTTCATTAGCCATCAAAATAGAGTTTGAAATCTGTCTGTTTGAGACAAACATGAACTACTTTTGAGCAATGGAAAAACTTGAAAGGAAGCACTTTCTGAGCCTAGAAGCAAGCACATTAGCCACAAAATTGTAAATACTTGTGACAAAACTTATGGGATGAAAATCAGCCAATTTAGTTGCTATCGCCGAGGTAAGTTTCTTTCACACACAAGTTTCCTTTAGCTAGTCCACCTTTGGAGTATAAGCTGGAAAGGAGACAGTACGAAGGAAAAAGTGCAGAAATGCCATCCAAACATCTTACTTTGGCAGGTCTGGTGCGGTGCATCCTTTGCACAAGTGAAACTCCAGACCACTTATTCTCGAAATGTGACTTTGTGTTGAGATGGTGTGTGACTATCCTAAACATCTTTGGAATTCAATGGTAGTTCCTAAGATCAATCAAGGAGACTCTTCTTTAGACTTTGTACAGCAATCCTTTCAAAGGAAAGAAGGAAGTTCTTTGGAACAATGTTATTGAGGCCCTTCTTTAGGAACATTGGCTGGAAAGAAATAGAAGAACTTTAGTTATAGGATCATTTTGGTTCCTGTATTTTGAGATCGATTTTATTTTAGTTCATATACTTTCAAGTATCCCAATTTAGTCTTGTACTTTCAATAAATCTTAAAATTAGTCCTTATCGTTAATTTGAAGTTAATTTTTATTTGACTTAGCAAAATTATAAGAATAATTTTCATTCAGAGTGAATATGTTTTCTAAATTTCTAGAGAAAAGACTTAAGAGGGACTAAATCATTTAGCAAAAGTTCAATACAAGCTAAAGGTGGAGACTAATTTGAAATTGATATTAAAATATAAATGGAGAGTAATTAATAAATTTTGGTATTAACTGGGTTCACTACTTTCATTCATGAAAAATTATTAAGTGGCTTTTAAAAAGTTGACACCCGGTTAAAAAACGTGGACTTTGTATACCCATGAAACAAATGTGCCCTCTATAAGAAATGCCTGATGTATGTCGTCTTTCCTCCCATAAGAAAAATAAATGAAACCAAAATACCATGAAGCCACCAGTTTCTGTTTGCCACCAAGTGTCTGAAATAGGACACCTCGAATCTCCAACCACGTTGAAGAACCACCTACAATAAATCAATATGCGTTTATATACTTCTTTTAATTGAAAGAAAATTAAGTCTCGGCTGATAATTCTTTCTTCTTTATTTTTTTTCCTAATAAGCCTGAAATATTAAGATAACACCGTGAATATTCAAACCTCCATGCACTGGGATTGATGGGCTCGCCCACACTTCCAAGAACTCGTAAGGATTTTCTTGAGTAGCGAATAACATGCTGCAGCAAGAGAAAAATTTGAAGTCAGCATACCAATTATGTAATATTTAATTATATATGTAACAATTGGGATATTTTTATTCATCCGCTTTGATTTTGTTTGCTTGTAGTTTTTATTTTTGTTCACTCCTTTTGGAGGTTGTTTCCTTTCGAACTTGTATTCCTTTTCATTTTTTCAATGAAAAGTTGTTTCTTGTTAAAAAAAAATTATGTAATATTTAATTAAGAACATGAGGCAGAGTTTCATTCATTATGGAATAGGATATAAACTCTCGGCCATGGTTTCATCACCTCAACACAACTGCTATGATAACAACTAATACCAGATGGTAAAGTCGGATAGTAAAATATGATGATGGTACAAAACACAAGATAAAATTAGGAGAGTGAAGAATAGATACAGTTTTAGATTAGTGACTGCATTGTCTTGGGTATTCTGCAAATCTACCCGGCAGAAATAGGATCGATTGTATATCTAATCTGACTTACTTCATTCTTGTAAATGGCAAACCAAGAGGTGAAATTAAGACAAAACGGGAAATTAGACAGGGGACCCCGTTTCCTCCTATTTATTTGTCATGGCCATGGATTATTTTAGTTGTCTCCTTGTCAAAGCTACAGAGCAGGGTCACATTGACGGATATCTGGCTCCGAACAGAAATTTGCATATAACTCATCTTTTTACTGATGATATCCACCTCTTCTCAACATTTGAGTGAAGCCGAGCTCAAAAACATTCACTTTCAGGTCAAAACCTTCTTAGATTGCCTCTATTTTAAAAATAGATCTCCACAAATCCTTAGTATTGGGTTTGAATATCACAGTAATTGATAACCAAACTGAGCATAACTCAATTGGTTAAGGCATATCTCTCCGACCAAAAGGTCGTTGGTTTGAATCCCCTCCTCCACATGTTGTTGAACTAAAAAAAATACCACAACAATCGATACACTCATTGCATCAGATATTTCGGAAAGGCATCATTTAGATCCTAGGCATTTTTATACCATCATTTCATTCATCGTTTTTTTTTTTTTTTTTTGGATAGAACCATCATTTCATTCATCAATAAAATCATTTCTTATCTAGAAAAAAACAAATCTACCCAGCAGAATATCTTGATGTCTTTTTGCAGATTTGATTCTAAGAGGAAGTCAAGAGTAGCTAAATGCTATGAAAGCTTAGCTATGGGAGATCTAGTTGAAGAGAAAATAAGAAATCGACAACTTTTCAGTGATAAAGCTAAGAAATTAGAGAGAGGTGGTTGATGAGGCAAGTTTCAACTTTCAACACATTTATTTGGTATTCTATGAAATGAGAATTTTATACCCCTTTTGAAATTAACCTAGATTGCAGTTTCTTTATTGTAAAAGTCTTCGTTCTTTTTCTTTTTGGAAAGATTCTTTTAATACTTTCCACCACATGAATGAAAAGTTTCAATTCTGTTTCAAAACCAAAAAGTTTTTAGTAGGCTCCAAGCCCTATAAAAAAGGCTAGGGAGTTTAGAACACTCCAATTTGTTAAAATAAAGGATAAAGAAGTATAACAAAACTATTTCATCACTAAGAGCCATAAAGAAGCTATAAAATAAACTCCATCCACAAAGCATCTTTAATCTTCAGTCAACTAGCTTGAGAGAGGTTGAACGGCTAAAGAGGGCAAGGTCAATTCTAGAGAAGATATGAACTAATTAAGGATAAACGTTTGTTTTTTTAAGGGAAAGAAAAAGGAATAAAGGATAAAAAAATAATCCAACTCTAAGTGTTGAAAGACTAGAAATGCGTTGAAACAATTACTTCCTTACATCTCCTATCTCCCATGTATGTTTTCAAAAGTTTCTTTTTACTTTTAACTTCCCAAATATCCTATAAATGGGAACAGTTAAAAAGATTATTTTAAACAACTCCATGAAATCACAAGTTAGATGTTATTATACACTTATAGTGCAATATTATCTTATAGCAGCCACTTTTGAAATTGATTCCACTAACATTTAGGAATATAAGATTAGATCCATGACATACCTCATTTCCTTCACGCATGAGGGACCGCACCAATGTTGGAGCTGTATAGAATATAGTCACCTTATACTTATCAACTATGTCCCAACAACGTCCAGGATCAGGGTAATTCGGAGCCTACAGCAAGAAAGATGTAGTTTCTTGTCAAGACTTCAAAAAAAATTTAGGTCCACCCAGAACATATATAATGCTAGTAAGTAGAAACGACGATACAAACTAGATGAATGTACTTGATATATATAATGACTCTAACACTCCTTGCAAAACTGAGCCTTCTTACTATTCTGTAAAAGAAAGAAACATTACTTTCCCAAGATCACGATAAGCCCCACAGTGAAACCAAAGCCTAGCTCAGAAAGGTTCTGGCGTGAACTAGGTTGTCTAACAATCTGCTCATAATGTTGGTGTGCATCATTTATTGAACTAAATAAGTTGTTTTTCAAAATTATAAGGCAGAGTTCTTCAGTTTGAGCTTCTCTGGAACCACAGAACATCTTGAGTTCCTACTTTACAGAGCATATGTTTTCTAATATGAATATCCAATCCACACGCATTTATTTTTCCTTAATGTAGAAACGGAAAAATATTCCTCATTTGTTATCATTATCATCAAAGATTAATTTCATAAGAACAGATTGTATAACAATTATTAAGAAAGAGATTGTGCTAACAATTTCTTTGGTTTCGCACCTTGAGTCTCTTATAAACTAAATCAGTAAGTCTTTAAATATTGACGTCCATGGGAAAGACCCAGTCAAGATCGAAGGCTTCCAAGCATTTACTCCAAATGAACAAAGGCAAAAAACACTCCGTGAACTAATTTCACGTGGATTTTTCTCATATGAAATATTAAAGGCGAAAGAAAATTGAAAATTGTCAATCAATTACCCCTTCAAAGACAACAACACTAGCTCCATTGAGCAAAGGCCCATATGTGACATAGCTGTGCCCAGTAATCCAACCACAGTCAGCTGTACACCTAAAATCAGGAGAAGGATACTTAAGGAAACTATAAATATAGATGTACTAACAAGGAGGTTAAGGTTAATCTTAGTTTTGAAAATTACCAGTACACGTCAGATGGTTTGTAATCAAATGCATACTTGAATGTTGTTGCCGTATACACCATGTAACCTCCAGTTGTATGAAGAACACCCTTTTCAAAACTTGAATTAGAATTTTCCAGTGCAAAGTAAAAAAGGCACATGAGTTTGTTCTTTTGGGCTGTTTTTTCCACTCCTTTTGGGAGTTTGTATCCTTGAACATTTTTCTTCCTTTTCACCGAAGAATGAAAAGTTTGTTTCTTCTTTAAAAAAAAAAAAGCACACAAAATGATGGAAAAGTTTTACCTTTGGCTTCCCAGTACTCCCACTAGTATAAAGCAGGAAAAGTGGATACTCTGCATCAACCCACTCCACTGTACATGTGGTTGGATATGTAGGAACAACATCCTGCAAATATTACAACCAATCGTCAACACCTCCAAAAAGATAGTCAGTGTTACAACCAAAAATATAAAATTTACAGCTCTTGTCAAGAAAATTTTGAAGTTGGTGTATTAAATACCTAATAAGAAACTCCCTTGATGTCTCCAGAAATGTATATAGGACAAAAATATTCAATTCTTTTCAAGATACGTTGAAACTCAATGCATTTTCCCATGATAGAGCATTTTGTATCTTATGCGATAGCAAGACCATCAGGAGAGATAAATATGCTTAAATATCCATGTTGATAGCATGCAGCAAATACATATATCAACAGAAAGCAAGGGGCATTGAACACAACGTAACATTAATATTTCTGAAAATCCATTAGCATTATACAAACCTGCCACCATTTATCCCTCCCTTCCATCCATTTAGTAGATTCTCTCTTTAGCGCTGACTTATTCTCGTAGGTAAGGCATGTTGCTACAGAAAGAAATTAAGAGGTTAAAAGGAAAGGAGGAAAAAAGGCGGAAATAGAAAGATAATCTAGCAGATAAACACCATAGGAGATTATTGTGTTAGGAAAACTACTTTGCACAGGTGGTGTGCGACCATCCGAGGTACAAACCTTGAGGTTTATAACTCATCCACCTGACAGCAGTTTTTTTTAATAAGAAACAAACACACAAACTGTATCCAAAGATAATTACAAGCTAAGAGCCCCTTCTTCCTCTCTTTTTCATTTCCTTCCCAAATAAAATTGCTTATACATATTTCAGTCAGTCAAGCAACCTTAAGGAACCTTAAAGCAAGTATCCCTGAAGTATGTCAAATGCATGCCTATTCCAGTAATTTCTATCTACTTCACCTCCATTTTGAAAATCAATCTCCAAGATTAGGTTGCCTCTCAAACACACTAGCCATGTCTTATAGTGAACAGCCAACGGAAATAGGATCTCAACCAAACCTCCCGAACTCACAAATCCTCTCAAAATCTTATTCTTCACTACTAGCCACTCTGGAAGTAGTGACAGCATAAGCTCCAAAGACCACCCCCCCCCCCCCAAAAAAAACTCCATACGTGCGAACCACAACCTAAAAACAATTGCACGGTGCACGGTGGGGAATATCCCAGGAAAGTCAATATCCTAATTTGAACTTTACTTGATTCATCCTTAAACACAATGGGAGTCATTGAAAGAAAATTATATTCCTCATTACTTATGCCTTCAGTTTGCTTACTATGCATGGGAGATGATGAGTGTTAGAATCACTAATTTTGCTCTCGCCCTTATGCTATTAAGTGTTAGTGCTCTCTCTTCAAGATCTTCAAAGTTCATTGGGTATTCCACAAAGATGCGAACAAGAATGTTTTTCAGCTTATTTCAAGCGTGAATTTTTCTCCTCGGGCACATTTATTATGGTCCAATGCTGCAAACACAATAATTTCAAAATTTTGATTCGAAAGGAATAAAAAAAAATTTGAAGACAACGCCTCAATTTGGGAGGAGCGATTTGACTTAGCAATTTTTAAAGCTTCTCAATGGTGTTCTCTGTCACATTTATTGTCTTTCTACTCTCCTAGTCATATTTGTTTGAATTGGAAAGCTTTTATCTTTTTTCCTTAATTCTTGTACATTTCTTTTACTTTTGTTTTTCACCCCTTTGAGAGTTTGTTTCCTTTGAACTTTTGTACCTTCTCATTACATCAATGAGAAGTTGTTTCATGTAAAATAAAATAAAATAAATAAATAAATAATTGTGTGGTGGAGAATGGAACCACCAACCTTTGGGATGCAACCACCAATTATTTCAAAGATGTGTATTATTTAGGAAATTTTCACAACCTTTTGTTAAATGGATTTAATAATAGAAGTAAAACTTTTTATGGAAAAATAAAGCCGATTTCCTATCACTTGTTTCAAACTTCCTTGTGGTGCTAATGCCTACAAAAGAAAGCTAAATGAGAAGAGGTAATTACAATAATAAAAACGAAATGTCACTGCCAAGTGCCAACACCTTAGACCTAGGTCCTCCTCCAATTTTACTTGTCTATATCTGACACCCTTCAACGTATTTTAAAGGTTAGATAATCAATTAAATATTTGCGAAGACCAAGCAAACACGCACAGGAAAAATAATCATAAAAATAACATCAACTTCAAAAGTTCCCTACCTACAGAGACTTCATTTTGTGCTGATTCTGTGAGAGCAGCATCTACAATGTCTTTAAGGTGGATAGCTTTAGAACCCCTTTTAACAGCATTGCAAGTAATCACAATTTTTGGTTTGCAATCAATGATTCTTTGGGCGAGAGATTCTGAAGAAAACCCCGCAAAAACTACCTGAAAGAATAAAATTTCACATATCATGAATGACAGGCAATTGGTAGACATGAAGATGAAATAAAATCCCCAGGAGGTGGACAAGGAATAAAGTTGATCAATACCGAGTGAATAGCACCAATTCGAGCA
>JAOANK020000059.1:1803634-1816038 GCA_026257165.2 Telfairia occidentalis | reverse complement strand
GACGTATGAGTTTGCTTATCACCTATTGAAATATAATAAAAATGGGATGGAGGAGAGAGAGAATGGGGTGGAGGAGATAGGGAAATATTTTTTTGCCATATTACCAATTGAAATATTATATAAAAACAAATTTTACCATGTAAGCATCTACATAATATAAGTTAATATTAAATAGATCTATTAGCATCCCAAAAAGCATTCTATTAGGTACTATCTCATGACTATTCGATTGTTAAAATCTAAAACATTTTGAAATTTGGGGACCAAATGAAAACTAAACTAAAACTCAAAGTTAAAGTAAAACATATGAAAACTAAAATCAAAACTCAAAGACAGAAAGAGTGTTTATCCTATTTTATTTTAAAATTTTAAAATTATCATAAAATTTATTTTAGGCCTTTTTCATTTTTCATAATGCATTTAAATCTTACATGCACCAAGTAAACTTGTTTATATGCATTAGATTTAAAAATAGGTGACACAAAACAAATCAAAATACCTATTGCGGAAGCTTTTGCAACTTTTTCAAAGCTCCCACTAACCAATGTCTATTTTCATCTCTTTCAAGGCTAAACAATTCTAATTCCTAGTGAATGAAGGAGAGAGAAACTTCTCCAATCGAATCATAAAAAATTACAAATTTAGTTTATGACCTTTCAGAGTCTGTTTAATAAGTCTTTAAACTTTAAGAAATGTCTAATAAGTTCATAAGCTTTCAATTTTATGTCTAATAAGTCTCCAAATCTCAATTTTATGTCTAAAATTTTCATGAATTTTAAAAAATGTTGAATCAGCTAGAGACCTATTAGACACAAATAAAAAAATTCTTATGAAGCCACCGTAGTCAAGTGTAGCGTGCGGAAGATAAAAAGCTTATAGGAAGTCACCACTCCCCATATTTCTACTCCTCCAAGCAGACCCCGCCCAGTTCTTCTTCCGAACCTGATTGAAATAAGCCTCGTGAGTAGGTTTGCAATTAATGTAATTGTCCCTGTGTTATGCTTGCGAAGGGAGTAAGCAGTACACTACGATTGTCATAGAGGTTCATCAATCTCTAAAGTCATTTGAACAGATTAGGCGATAACCTATTAGACATAAAATTAAAAATTCAAATACCTATTACACAGAGATAATCTTGAAAATTTAGGGATCAGAAATTTAACCCTTGTTACTTAAAAGACCCAAATTACTTCCAAAGCAATGCAGTTCAAGATAACCTTTTACCAATAGTAAAATATCTAGATCAACTACATAGGTTGAATGTGATTGACTCTTGAAGCCATGGTCATTACATTTCCAAGCTGATCCGAACAATGACTCAAATTGGGTGAGACTTCAAAATTTGTCGTAAAAGTTCGATGACCCCAAAAGAAACTTTGAAAATATAATATGATGGAGTTGGACCAGATCCAAATAGCAGGGTGGCTGGCCTAATAATGGAGCAAATTGTACCGTTGAAAAAGTTGAGCTTCTTTTTTTGCCCCTTTTTCACACATAACAGCAACTTCCAAACCATTACTCACTCTTTTCCATTGAAAATGCACCTCAACATTTTCTTTCTTATATTCTACTTCTTTTCTAATCCCAAAAGTATTAAACAAATATACAAGGAAAAAGGCCAAAGAGTTGGATTAGGAGCGGTGGTTGGACCTCAATTTTCAAATACAGGAGCGTTGCTTCCTCTGTACCCTCCTCCCTCCTCTCCTGTAAATTTTAATGGACTGAAAGTCACATCCACAACCTCCAATTTTCCTATAAAACTCCAAGACAGATTTTGGTGTTTCCCATCTCCCCCTTTCCTCATCCTGTTGGGTTTTCTTTGCTTCTGCGAGGTTCGGCGAACCTCGCAGAAACAAAGAAACAGGGGCACCTATATATCATATATTACTACAAGTCTACAAATACAATCATAAATCAATCATGGGTTTGGGAATCCAGTCCTCTGTCAGAGCCAAGAGGCTTTGGAATGTTCTGAAGGCGACCCTTATTCTAGTGGCAAGAAAAGGTCTGATCTCAAAGAGAAGGTTCATCATGGACATGAATTTGATGGTGAAGAGAGGGAAGGTGTTCAGAAAATCTGTGACCAACTTCATCTTCACGTTCCATCACCACTACCACCACCACCACCACTCCAGCGGCCGAGATGTGGCACGTGGCAGTTTGGGCGTACAGGATTATGAGTTCTCCTGCAGCAACACTCCCATTAATCCTGTTTTTTCCCACATCTCGAAGCACAGCACCAAATACCAAACTTACTTCCCCTGTATCAACCTTCCTGTGGAGATGATGGAAACAAATCAACAACAAGAAGAAGATCTAGACCCAGAAACCAAAAAGGCCTTTACTTTTCTACCCATGACTCCTGAGAATACATTAAATCACTTGCACTATAATGCTTCTAGCTATTACACTTTAAGTCCTGCAATGGAGAGGGGAAGTCCACTCCTTTCCCCATCATTCAATGTACGAATATCCAACTACTCCTCTGAAGAAGAAAATGAAAATATAAGTGAAAGTGGACAAGTGGATAATCAGGCTGAGGAGTTCATCAAAACCTTCTACGAACAGCTGAAGATGCAGCGACGCCTGCAACTACTGCAATATAGTTAAATTAAGACTGATTCCTGTTGCTGTTGTGTGGATCCCAGAAATTCAATATGTTATTCTTCAATCAGTTATCCGAGTATGGAAAAAGGGAAAATAAATAAGAGGATTTTTTTTATGTGTACATCTGAAGGTTGAATCGAGTTTGTGGTTGATTTTTCATTTGGGTGAACCCTTTCCGAGTTTGATTTCAGGAGATATTATTGAAAGTGACAGCATTAATGATTTTCTTTCTTTCTTTTAATCTCTCCCATGTACTAATGGAGCTTCAGTTCAACAATGCCTCCACCTCTCGTTTGCACCGTGTCTCTGTAAAATGCAACCAATTCTATAGTAATCGATAAGAGAGAGCCTAGTTTATTTCTATACATTATTCAAGCAACTCGAACATACTTTCCAAGTTTACTCTGTTTGAGACTTGAATTGTTGGGTGGTTTGGTCAAACAACTAATCAAGTTGATTGAGCAACTAATTGGGTTGATTGTGCGCACACCAACATTTGAACGTAGTGATGGAGGACATGATGGGAGGTTACTAGCAAAAAACAAAGAGGTGTTGGCCACTGCACATGCTTTAGTTAGCTAAAATATCAAGTGTGGCAAAGTTTCTATACAATAGAGAATGTAACTCTATCTCTTTTCTATAGTTCATGCATACAGAGAAGAGACTATAAAAGTCACACTCGCCCATTGTCATTTATCATAGTTTGACAGTAGTAATCAGTCACAACTCAACTATGATATAATGTTTTAAGTGAGTTGTGTGCCCTTCAAATGGTTACAGTGACATTGCTAGTGTGTCGAGGATAGGTTGGGACTACTACTGGGTAGGTATAGAGTATAGTGGCATGTTACAACTTTAGAACTCAAGGACACAGTTGTACAACCTATAGAACAAATCATGTTCAAAACTTCAAGTAAGGTCGTAGTGGCATGTTACAACTTATGTCGTTTCATATCATATGCTAACAGAGGTCTAAATTCTGATGTGACCTCATCGAGTCTTGCATTTAGTCAGACTACAAACCACTTGGGCCAAGCAACTTCGTATTAACCTTGAAAAAGGTGATCCAAGAAAACAAATTTTTGGTCTCACTTGGTTGGGTTATGTGTTACAGTACAGCTCCTCTGGTAGTTTATAGACTCGTTCAATTGGCTTACAGTCACCTAGAGTTTCTAGTCTCACCAAGGCTACGACAACCCTAATTACTTTCGATTTCACCTAGGCCACAATCCACTTGGGGTCGTGACTCTTTAATCTCACTTGGTTAGGCTATGACCGTCCTAGTAACTTCTGGTCTCGCTTGATTGAGCTATGATTCACTAGTGGGCTTTATGATCTCACCTAGTAGCTCCATTACCAAGTATTTGGACATTTGTGAACTGCTTCTATGGCCTAGTAACATCGTGCTAACAGAGTACAAATAGACTATTTTTCATTTCAAAATGCATTAAAAATCCTATACCAACCAGCAGAAAGGAAGAGACCCCGTTATCCACCTAACTAGCAGGAAGACTAGCAATAGGTCTAACCATCTTAAAGCAATGCACCAAAGAGACCCCCTTGTTATTGGTATGTTAAAAGGTCACTGTTTCAATTCGCTGTAATCTCTCTGTCTGTATATATTCATACAGCATTATTGGATGATGGTGTGGGTGGGGGGAAGGATGATGGGTCACATATCACGATTCAAAACCTCAACGCAGAAAACGCGGATTTTTGTATTTTTCAATTTCTGGTCGGTGGAATCTACAAGAATTTCAACAATTTCTATTCCCTCATTTTTTTTATATACATATATTTTTCTTTCTTCTGTTTTCTACAAGGAACAATTAGGAAAGAAGAATTTGCTTCAAGATGGGCTTTTCTTTTTTTTCGTTTTTTTTTTATAAGAAATAAATATTTCATTGAAAGGCAAAAGCCAAGAGTAAGGACAGAGGGTTAAGGTATCCGTCTTCCAACTAAGGATTACAAAGAAGTCTTTCAATCTAAGTTGATCGAGTAAGTGGAGTAATTACCAAAAAAAAAAAAAAAATTGTGTTGGACACTACAATTAGAGGAGGTAAACTGCACCAAATCACAAAAATACGGAAAGGATGAAGTCTTATCTAAGAAAACTCTAGAATTTCTTTCTTTCAACAAATCAACCAAGGATGGGCTCTTTAAACTAAGTGAAAATCTAAAGAACCTTGGCAAACGTGCAATTGATATTCAACCAACTAAATTCTGTTAAATATGCCAATACTGATATTCCAAGTATCAGGTTTAAAATTATTTTATCTTTCAATACGGATATATCTTAAACTCCAAACGATGAACGGTTCTAGGAAGTTTGGAAAGGAATCATTTCGGCACTTTGACTGCTCTTCCAAAGCCAGTCTCTGAAGGGAGGAAAAAAAATATTATCTTGCATTATGAGAAAAAATTGTTCTCCATAATATACAATGTTGTCTTTTATAATTCTATGTAAGAACATGCTTAATAACTGGTATATTGAATTCTAACTACTGTATCTATAAAGAAAAGGCATTGGTTTAATACTCCAACCCAATTTTTCTTTTACTGCTACTCCTATTCAAAGGTTTTGGGAGAAACCTATGTTTGTGTCAAGCACCTTCGTATCCTCATCCAACGAGATCTTACTCCAATCAGGCTTCCTCATGGAGAAAAACTTTGAGCGATCAAACCCAGTTCCTCTAAATCCGGTCATTCTTGATGACACCATGGGCATCACAAGTACTGCAGACGCATTGAGTGAATCTTCTCCAAAACCCAGAGAAAGTGCTAAAGCAGCCTGCAAGAAGAATAAGACAGCATATAGTTAAACTGTTCAAACATGTTGACCATCGAGCAAGTTAGCAATGCAAATCACCGATGTCGACTCCAGTACCTTTGCCTTGGCCATTACATCTGTAATCTTTAACAAGAATCCTTGTGAAAATGATCTTGTGTCCCTAGTCTCTAATTCTTTGGATGCTATGATTAGTCTGCAAATGCAACGAAAATGGGTTAAGAGGTGCAAATCCACAGGCAGAAAGTAGAAGCACTTCATCCATCATAGAATTTTCATTGTCCAATACGTTATGTCTTCCATGAAACCCACCAGAGATCTTCATTAGAAACAGAAGGAAGTGGTTCTGAACTCAAAATCCGTAAGATTTCTTGGAAAAACTAATTTCATATAAGCATGCAAAAAAGATCTATGTACCTCTCTTCTTCTGCTGGGATGCTAGTGGATGTCCCAGAAACCAAAGAAGAGTTATCTTTGAATTCACCGTCTGAAATTTACGTTCCAATCAAGCTCTCATATTTTGGAATGCAATCCCTAAATTAAATTGAACCTAAATTAAGATACCTCTAGGCTCGTCAGGAGCTAGCAAAGAAATGCCTATGAAAACAGACATCATTCCTAGTATGAACATCGTTGTCCTCAAAGCATCAAGCACCTGTTTAGAAAATAATGCAAAAGTAAGATTGTTATCCAAATTGAATTCATACTCGACACATTGTTAATATTAAAAGAAAACAGGCAGCATGAACTTAAATCGAAGGTAAAAAAAAAAGGATGATCGTAAAATTATCACTTCATTTATTGCTTTATACAAACAGTGAAACAAGACTATTTTGCTATATATGGTCGATGCCATAATTATTGTGTCATGCAAGGGGAAAAAATAAACATAACTTGGTTACTTCTTAATTCATACATGAAATGTGAATCACATTCCTTAGAAGTTAAGATGGTTAACAAAATAAAACTCATCTCAGCCCACAAAATGCTAGAGACACCTTGTATAAAAATGCAAATCCCCAAAAAACCACAACCATTTATGATTTAAGAAGATTGACATAGTTTTGGTACAAGGCTATGTTAAACCATTTTCCCACGAATGGCCATACTATTTAGCAGAACCAGTAGATCATAACCAGTGTCATTCAAGCATGGTTCTCTTCATGTATTAAGCTCAACACCCCGCCCCCAAACACTAAAAAAAAAAGAGTACAAACTCACAGCCACCTACACATGCAGAGAGAGAGAGAGAGAGAGAGAGAGAGAGAGAACCTGAAATTCTTTGAAGTATATAAAACCTGTACATATGGAGAAGAAAGTCCAAGCAATCTGAAACATAGGAACAATAAGGATTGCATCAAACAGGGAAAGTCCTTCGTTTAACCTGGCCATCTGTGGAAATAGACAAAAAAAAATCCAGAGTGGACATAAAAGTTAAAAAAATGGTCATACGTCACTAGAAAACATATGAAAACATGAAAGAAGGAAAAGTAGAGTCTATAATGACCTTACCCAAAATCCAGCAGTACTGAGAAATAAAAGCAGCAAGGAGTATGTAAACCAGCTATGCAGCTGATAATTACTAGACATAGCCAATCTGAGCAGTATTGAGCTAAAACAGATAACTTGACATTAGAAAGAGAAAGCAAACAGGAAATTTAAGTGGGTTCAGCACCTACAGGAAAAAAGAAGAAAACAGTCAGCAAACTTACAGAGATTTTGCAAACAAGACTGAGCAGGAGCCTATAGCACCTGAAACTATAGCATAGGAAAATGGTAGCAGCATATGCCAATATGGTCTAAGTTCTTGTCCAGAAACAGAAAGTAATAGTTCTCCCCTTCTGCATGTACCATAGGGGATACTATTAATCAAAATGCAAAACCTCAAAATAAAGTAAGAAAGGAAAGAGTCCACAATTCTGACCGATAGATTGAGTGATGTAAAGCAACAACCAAGATCAAAATTACGCAATATAGAAGGAAAGTTATATTTCCATATTTCTCCACCAGCTGGTCTGGAGTGTACACTGAAAAGAGAAGACTAAACATTAAGATTCATTATTTACAAGTAGATATGATGGTAATTCATTGCATCAAATGTTTTCTGCACTACCACCCTTCTCTTATGCCTTTCTCCCCTTCATTTTTTCATTTTAGCAGTGGACAAAAATAATGCCTCTTTGGTTAGTAATCTACTAGACATTGGTTAACGATTCCAGGCTTCCATGCAAAATAAATGTTGTTAGCAACAACCAGTTCTCTATGTTAAATCACCGTACAACCTAATTTGATGGCACTCAAACATCACCACAAATAATTGGATCTATATCACACAACATAATGCAAAGGAAAATGCATTTGAAAGACCGGTTAGCATCAAGTTGAAGGCCTTCTTGCTTAAAAAAATTGCAGCATGTGCATCTTCGTAGTCAGTATAATTTGGCATAATAAATGCACCAATCACATTAAACAAACTGAAATGTGAACATTAATCTACCAAAATCAGCCATGAAAGAAATTAGGCATTCATTTTTTTTTATAAGAAGCCAACCTTCCATTGAAAAAAAATGAAAGAATACACAGGGCATACAAAAAAAAAATAGCCCACAAAAAAAGAGTCAACGGAGCCAAACTCAAACAAAAAAAGGCTCAAATCCAACAAAATAAGGTTCAACGGATAATTACAAAAGGCCTAATAGCTGAGGCTCAAAGGGAAACATGAAATCTAATCAGGGACCAAACATCCTCCTTGGACCACTCCACTCCCCTAAAAATCCTATGCTTCCTTTCAGTATGTGTTAAGCATAAATTGTAATCATCATCAATTGTTGAAGCAGTCCTAATTACTTTTTTTCCAGGCAGAGGCTAAGCGATTCAGTGTTGAACAAAAATAGACCACTATCATAATGCAAGTTGCAAGATATTGGACTGCTGATTCTAGTAATTTTAAAGTTCCGAGCAGGACATGGGGGTTAGAGTCATCATTTTCTGCATACTTGATTAAATAGGCCACCATATCAGTAAACAGTTGAATAGACGGTGTTGTGAGATATCTATTAAATAATCATTTCCCCCTTATCACTAGAAGCTTCATGGAAAACTAGAATAGACATTATTGACATGCAATTGGAACTTGCAAGTTAAATAAATAAAATGCATGGCATCTACCAGGGGACTGATGGTTGCCAAAAGCAACTAGAAAAACGTTCCCAAGAACAATAAAAGTAGTGGCAACCATTACCCTGCAAAAGAAGCAATACAGTCATTGACCATTAAATTAGAAACAAAAATGATGAAAACATGCTATGTGAGCCTTCATGGTTCCAAAGACATGTGTCACTACAGATATTTACATACTTAACAGTAACCATCTTGTGGAGTACGAAGTATGCAAAAGCAATATTGGACACAAACTGAACAGATCCAAGTGCTGCAAGAAGAGACTGCAGGGTAGGGATGGGGGAGAAGCAGGAAGAAAAGAAAATTAGACAAAAGTGAAACAGGAAATCCACGATAGATAGAGAAGCAAAACATCCAGTAAACATTGTAAAGAATAAACATCCACACGGATGTCCTTAAAAAGTGGGATATAGTAATCTCTACTAACCTGGGCAGCATATCCAAAGGAAATAAAATTAAGGCAATTTCCAAGAATGAAAAATGTAATACCTGTGCATCAAAGCTTATAATAAGGCTTCAGGTTTCAAATCTAGGCTTCTTCCGAAGAAGTATAGCATGTAATTGCCTATAAGGAATGTAACACCAGAAATTGACTTACCAACTCTCCAAGTCTGGAAGTATATTATGGGTTTCATTGGAGTCTTTCCATTACAACCATTGTTTTCTAGCATAAAATGCTTCTCTCTCTGCAAGAGTATATTCATTTAAAACCATAGGACATGTAACAAATATCAAAGTTGCAGCATGAAACAATGAATGCCATAAAGAAGACTTGAAACCCAGACAGTCTAGAACCAGAACACATTTCTGATAAAAGTAACCGAATAAAGTGGAATTGAGTCCAACCAGTTATTCAACTTAGAAGTTGAATGGACTATTACTTACCAAATCAATAGGACTACGGGTGTACAGCTTCAAAGAGAAATTTTGTTTTTTATTAAGAAGGAAAAGATGCATTTATGTTTTGTGATGCATGACACATTGACACCTGCCATTAAAGCTCTAATAGCATGTCTGCATTGAATCCTCAAGAAAAATTTGGAAAAGAAATGTTTTCTACTAAGAACCACGGCACTAACAAGTAGATGAAGAGCATTTAGCAAGTCACAGTGTAGACCAAGAATTATCCAAAAAAAAGAGAGATCTGTGCAAACCTCGTTATGGCCTAATTTAAGAAGGTTCGTCCCAAAGTTGATGGCAATGCTGCCAAAAAGATTGATAAAAGCTCCAATAACCCACTCCCCCATAAATTAGAGACGTGTAAGCGAATCTGCATACAGCTTAATACCCCAGCCAGTCGTTGAAGTGGCAGATGAGTAGATAACCAAATGATGAAAACGGTGAGACAATGTCAAATACTCATGAGGCTGAGCATGAAAAGTTGTGAATCCCAAAAGAACGAGCTCAAAAACCGATTCTCAAGCACGTCTCAAGGGGCTGGAAGAAATTAAATTCAGAGCAGCTACCTGAATTCTGAACTCAATTGGGGTAGGAAGAAAAGCATCAGTTCGTAGCCGTTTAAGCAAAATGCAGAATATCGATTCTGAAATAGAATGGGAATATAGCTATGCAACATAATACTCCCTGCGACCCGTGCAGAGGGTGAGGGGGGGGGGGGGTGGTCTTTAAAATTCACGCATTGACCAAACAGTTATCAACAAATTCAGAAACAAAAACGGACGTAGAGACAGAAATTGAGTGCACCCAATGCCCAATATGTAAATGGAGGAAAAGTGAAAAATGAAAACAGCTAACAAAGGAGGGATGGAAAAGAGTATTTTCCGATCAAGATCCGAAGCCGAAACTACGGATCTAAATCTAAAGAATCAAACAGAAAGAAACAAAATTGAGATTAGGGGAAAGCTGCAAGAATCAAGAGTTGGAGGCGGAAGGTTTACCTGTGGGTCGGAAGATCCGTCAGTGCAGATGGAAGGCAGTGAAGATCAAGTTCCAATTCCAAAATGGGAAGTCTGGTATTGAGACGAAAAATGGGAAATGGGAAGTGAGATAGAAGAGAGGGAGGAAATGGGTCGAAGGAAAAATTCGGAATGTAGAGAAACAGAAAAGCGTCGGAGTCTGTTGTCGAAGGGCGGAGACCAGGTGGAGCAGAAGGTGAAAAAAGTGAAGAAAAAAAAGAGGAAGAAGAAGATGGAAGTTGTTGTGCTGTCAATTTTGACGCTTGTGAACAAAGCCACGGCCGGCGTACTTAACTGTCGCCTCTTCGTTAAAATGGATCGGGTGAGCTCTCGACTACACTACCAAGAACCACCCTCTCTCATCCCGCACATAGTTCAACAATTGTGAGAGATTGAACAACAATTGCCTGATGAGAGATTGAACGATTTTTTAACTTTTAATTAAAATAGTATTTATGATAGGTTAACCATTCATGTTAATCGAGTCGCCCTTGGTAGGTGGTTGACCCTCCTTTTATAAAAGAGTTTGAATGGTGCATTCTTATGGTTACTTTTCGTCTCAACTCAATAACCCGCATCTATCCACTATGGGTTGAATTCCCGTATAATGACAGAGTTTGGTTTGGCTCATTAACCCTAACCTTTTTGCAGGGCGACTTTTACGTTGGGTTTGATTTCACTTCATAACAATGTCAATTCAAAATTAGATCGATAGATTATCCATTATCATCTCAAACGTCGATAGCTTAGTTCCTCTCCAAGTTAGATTGCTCTTTTTAGTTTCTCTATTTTCACTCACGAACTTATATCTATTTAGTCCTTTTTTAAAAAAAAAAAAGTTTAAAATCCAAAGAGGAAAGCATTTGAACTTTAAAAAGAAATATGACTCTAAAAGTTGGCAAACTTATAAATTGAACTTTTATATTATGTCATCCTCTTTAATATATCCGCTTGTAAGTTGTAACTCATCAAAATTGCCAAAATTCAATTGTTTTGAGATTCTTATTCAGAATCTAAATAGATTCAAGTCTTCAACCTCCCCACTGTCAATGGGTGGTAAAAAAAGATGCCCTAGGAAATTGGAGCCAAAATGAAGCACTATGATGAAACGAGTTTACAGGAGGCGAGATTGAGGAGTAGGACAACTACTACTTGAAGCCATCCCCATAATGCTGAAATTACATTACACATTTTCACTTGAGAAGGAGACTCTCCCCAACACTAACACAACCAAACAAGTGGAGTAGATCTAATTGCCTCACCTGATGAAGCATTGAGCAGATATATATATATATATAACATTAAGAAACCTAGTTTCATTTCCATTCATCAATTTGTATCCCAAAATTTGGAATATCTGAATTGAACGAAATGCTCGGTTCTTTCAAAACCGAGAAAAGACCATGGAGGACATTTTGGAACTCTCTCTTTACAATGCATTATATTGGTGTAAAAGTCTTCCTCCTTTTAGCAGCTACAACCTCTCCAATCTTATGTCAAATTGGAGATCCTTTTTCTAATCTTGGATACATTTGTACATTTCATTCATATCAATGAAATCGTTTCTTATCCAAAAAGAAAAATCTGAATCCCAAAATTGAACTTTTCATCAACATATAGAAGACATCAATCCACACAAAATATTGCCCAAAATCACAACATCTCCTCAGTTGCATCAACCATTTTCAGTACCAGGAAAATGAATGTTAGTTTTAATACTGAATTTGAACTTTTGATCCTTTGTTAGACAATCCCACCTGATAGTTGTTCCAACACAAGACCAAAACCAGCTCCAACCCAGGGGTGATTCGGGTCAACATGGCAATGTGAGGAACTAATGATAGGTTGAACAGACGCGATGGGGGGGGGGGGGGGGGGGGGGGGGGGGGGGGGGGGGGGGGGGGGGGGGGGGG
>JAOANK020000059.1:1781913-1794594 GCA_026257165.2 Telfairia occidentalis | reverse complement strand
AAGTCATATTAACAATGCTCGAAGGTTTATTCAACTACGAATGATTTGTCAAACCGAGAATGACTCAACTGATTAAGACATATCTTATCGACTAAAAGGTCGTGAGTTCGAATCTCCACCCCCACATTGTTGAACTCTAAAAAAAAAAAAAAAACTACCAATGATTTTATCCTCATTCATACCCACTCATCAATTGGAAAAAGGCATATCCAAATCCTAACCAACAACTTATCACATAAAGATAATAATGAGTTTTGAAGCCATCTACAGCCCAATATCAGATGCTACCACAGATCTGAATCATGCTGTTGGGTCTTTACCCCACCCTTTGCCAAGAGCCTCTGCAGATGCCATCATCATCACCTGTTATCTACACAGAACAATCATAATATATTTTTCTTCATAGTACTAAACATAATATATCATGCCCACTTCAATTAGACTGATGTGAGGAATGTTGAGTGCAACAGAGGGGCCTCTGCAGTTCTTTCGCAGGAACGAGTACCCGATATCTATTACAAGCTTTTTCAAATACGACGACGATCTTCTTGCCTTCACATATGAGTGTCCCATTATGTATGCTACACCTGCCTCTTTTGCTTGGATCAAGTCTACCAATTCTTCCCTAACTCTAGGGTCCATTGAAGGGCTGGGAGATAGCTGAAACCTCACTTGGCGCCTTCTTAGTTGCGGATTCTCATCCTCATAGGCAGATCGTAAACTTTGGAGCGTGGGGGATTTGCTGCTATGGATGGAGTTGCTGGTACCGACTTCTTCATGCCCCGATACTATTAAGCTCAGGTTTGATTGCGTACTCCGAGTGCTTATTACAGCCATCCTCCCATCGATTGAAGAACTTTCAGAGCTTGCGAATTGTGGTTCCTCTGCCTCCATTTGAATAAATTCTGCAATGTTTAGCAGCAGCTGATTCTCAAAGTCCCCATCATCCTTCTGAATGTCCTTGTAGCCATACCTCACTATGCACCGATACATGCGATATGGTCTAGGACAAACTCTCCCAATGAGGAAACGTTCTTCGGGTGAAACATATGGAACAGGAACAGACTTTACGCAAACAAAGACTAAAACTTCGTGAAATGCAGGGAGATTTGTCACAAAGTGAGAAAATATGGAAGGAACTCCCGTCGCCAATTCCGAGTATATGAGACCTATTCCCGGGACACGAACTATACCAAGGCTAGGACCTAAGCCAAGCAACCACTTCAGTGAAACTTTATTGTGTAGATCAAAGTTGTACTTCTTGCGAGTGCCATAATGCCAGACAAACATAACAATCATAAAAAAGGCTGACAGCACAAGAGGGACCCACCCTCCTTGAGGAACTTTTATGATTGCTGCTGATAAGTAGGCACCCTCAACAGCCCAGAAGAAGATGAGAAAAGGTGCAGCCAACAGGATGCTTTTTTGCCAAACGAATACTATGACAAGTGCCATAAGAAATGTCGTCGTGAACATAACTGTCATGCAGGCAAGCCCTGGACCACAAACAGAAAACACAATTATCAACAGGAAAGGCATAGTAGTGGCAAGCAGATAGAAGTTAAAATACCTTTCCCGCAAAAAAGGAACCAAGATAAGTTGGAGCTCAATTTTAATCAATTTTAATCACAGTTTACATGTTTCAGAAACGCAAGTTTATGATTACTATTGCATTCCTGAGAACAGACGAAACAAGTTTATGGTAATCAACTTTTACTTATTCTCCACTTTATATGTTTTATTTTATTAGCACTCCTCAGAAATCCCTCTCCATCAAATGTTATAATCAAAACAATTTCAAAGACCCTTATTCTGAGAAGATGAGGGCTGAGACGACAAAGGCAAAGATGAAGAAAGAAGTTCCTACAATCTAAATTGTAAAGTGGTGAAAAGAGGATGCGGTAGATGATAGACCCCTGATTCATTTAACCTATGGAAGAAGATGGAAGGAAAAGGAAGAAGAATTAAATGCATCTAAGCAGGCAGGAAACGACTAAGATTCCTGAGAACCTCAGTCAATTGGACGAAGGGTTGAGCTAGATGAGATTGTTATCGAGTTAAGATTGCAAATAGGTTAAATCGAGAAAGGCGTGGCAGCCAGTTATTGGTTTCCCAATGACCTGAGAAGAGGTATGTGAGAAGTTAGCAAGTCAAGTGAATGTAGCTCTAATATGAATTTTCACTTCCACCATCACTTTCAAAATCAAAATTCTCTTTCACTCATCAATGTAAGAGATCCCTACGAACAATAAGAAGTACAAATTAATAGCAATGCTCAATAGAGGTTCGATGCTGGACTCATTTAATGAGAGATTTGAAAACATCATCACTGAACAATTGATTTAACACATCAACTAAAATGGCTTTTGAACAAGACCAATCCGCAAGTAAAACATATCAAAGGCGTACAAGGCTTCAAAGAATGCAATAACCTTTATGTAGTTTATAAAACCCATCTCAGGTGGCAAAAGATGTGCAATTCAGAGATTCATAGTGCTAGGAATAAATTTTCAATATCTCAAAAAAAATTTAACTAAAAAGTGCATGTTTGGTATAACTTTTCAAAACAATACTTTTAGGTAAAACATTTATTATATAAACATTTTTTAAGAAAATTAATTAAATACTTAATTTTAAAAAGCTTTAAATGTATTTTTTATATGTTTTTACACATTTTCAACATTTTTATTATTAAACATCCTAATTAGCATTTTTAATTAGTTAAAAATACTCTTTGAAATTTTAACTAAACACTATTAATTTTGGAAAAAAATATTTTTTTCTATCAATAAACAGTTTAAAAGTCATACCAAACACAGTTTAAAAGTGCTTTACAGAATTTACATTAGTTTTGGCTACATTTTAAAGAGCGTCATTAAAAGAGTTGTGCTTAAAAACATCATCTCAAACTGCCATCCTTAACACACTTTACAAGTGATCCTATTACTTCCATTGAAAGCAGTTAGTAATCGTAAGCATGTACATGCATTGTGTCAAGTGACCCAAAATTTCAATAAAACCCTCCAAAAACTAATGTGTATCAGTGTATGTATGTGTATGCTTGCAGATGCAGGTGTGCATGAGAGAAAGTCTAGAGCACTTACCATAAGCATTTCCAATCAGTGTTGTGTCTCGAAACCCTATCGTAATGGAAAGAGTGAGGACCATTAATATCCAGTTTATTTCTGGGATGTAGATCTGCCCATATATATGTTTAGAGGTGTGGACAACTTTCACTCTTGGAAAGCAACCAAGGGCATGGCATTGTTTGACAATAGAGAAAGTAGCAGTAATGACAGCCTGGCTGCCCACAATGGCCGCAAGGGTGGCAATAACAAAAACAGGCCAAAATACAGGTTCTGCAAGAAGGAATAGCGGCAATGACAATGATTAAAATCAGAATACTAGAAATCTGAGTTACTGTTGAGGAAACAAGACTGGTAAACTAACCAGGTATCGAGTCATAAAAACTGTTTGGAAACAATTCGAGGTTCTTAGACAGAAAAGCAGCTTGACCCATGTATTGTACTACCAAACAAGGGTAGATAAGAAATGCAAATGCAAGCTGCAATATCAAAGACTCCATATTAGTTGCTTAAACCATTCATTAGTTGTTGCTAAATGAGACCGCTGGTCAATGGCTTAATGCACAGAGCTAAGATCAAGTCATTGTCACTGACTCACTATTATATCCCGAAAAGCCTGTAAGAATGAGCTTCTTTAATATCATGAATGATTCAATTATCTCTACAATTTTTTTTATTCAATGAGTGGAATGCAAAAGGTGTATATAGAATATATAAGTTCCTCTCAGCTATATGATGGAATTTGATTGCCCGAGTCTTATGTCTATGTATTCTGCTGCATAATACACAGATAGTCACGAGGCTCACCCTTATTGACAAAGCAGTGAAATGACCAAGATCTGCAAACATCGCCTCAGTACCTGAGGAAACCACATAAATGCCCACCAATCAGCTTGAATGAAGAATAATGCATAATATTATAAGATTTCTATCTAAAAATTTCACAACTTTATAAGGTTTCTAGCACTCAATTTTCTAAAGAAAACTAACACAGAAACTCAACTAATTGATAAGGACAAGGCCCATAATGCTAAGGAAAACAGAACTAAATACATATAATAATTCCAGAGTCCACATACCAGTTATGGACAGAAGAACCCCTCCGAGAGAAAGCCAACCATCTTTACCAGTGATGCTTAAGAACTTGATAACATAATGAGGAGAAATTGCACGAATAATACTTGGGTTCCAATGTATAATGTTGTACAGACCAATGGAGAAAATTGACAACAACCAGATGATAACTATTGGAGCAAACATAAACGCAACCTTATGGGTGCCACAATGCTGCAGAGCAAACAGACCAACCAATATGGCACAAGCAATCAAAAGGAGTGTCCCTACAGTAAAGATCATTTTAAATAAGAATCGGAACAGATAATAATGGTAAAAAAAACTTAATCTTAAGCATCACAGTAAGTCATTATCTATATAAAGATAATAGATTACCATTGGTCAATTTTGCTTCAGTGACTTGTAACCCTGAAACTGAGGATAGAACTGCAAGGCAAAAGACATAATATACATGAGCAGAAAAAATATAAAGACTAAATTCTCAGCATTCCAGATTTCAAAATGGTAGTACCAGTGTCGTAGAGAAGAATGTATATTATTCGTGTATGACACAAACAGGATCCTTTGTTCCAAGAAAGTGGTAAAGGTAAAAAAAAAAAGGCATGTAAAGATAAGTTCCTTTGGAAGATTTTATTTTCTCTTTTCAATTTGATAACTTGATTACTCAAGGTGGTAATATTGTAGCATGGTGATATACAGATCTCTAACCTTAGATTCATACCCACCATTTTGCAATTCCATTTCAGAAATTTTGAAGTGCATTGTTCTTCAGTGTTAACTTCTTTTATCTCTGCTTCTAGACAAAGGATAGGCTGGGGAAGCCAGTGGTAGGTTCTATTGAACCTATGACTGATAATTATTACTTAATAATAATCTATTATCAAATATTGGTCAAAAGAACATATTCTTTGTCTTCAATGTAGCTTACACACTCAGACGTGCATGTCAGACTGAAAATCTTTTGTTATTGTAAAAAAAAACAAAGTAGCTCACACACTCAAAAGAAGTTGTAGAAACATGTGTATTTAGAGAACATGCATAATACATTCTACTGGAATTAGAAATCTGCCTGAAAACTTGAAGACACGTGTATTCAGAATCCTTAAATATACTGAAAATAAAATGAAACACCTACTGGGTTTTTATAAACCTCACGTTTATGAAAAATAGTAAATACCTAACCTGAAATTGCAGGAGTTAGCACACCATCACCAATGACCATGCAAGCACCAAATAATACGACAAGTAGTAAGACCGTCCTAAGTGTTTTATGCCTTTCCAAAAACCGTTTTAGTTGAGAAGGGGCTACTGCATTAGAAGATGGGCCATATTTGTAAGATGAGAGCTCCTCATCAGCTGCTTGTTGGTTAGGAAGTAAACTCAACTTAGCATGTCGGCAGAGCAGGGAGTAAAGAGCAAATGTTCCTCCTGAAACCACAGAAGAGATGGTGTACAATAGAACCTTAAATCAAATCTCACGTAAATGAATGAGCTAAGTTCTGCAACTTAAACTCATACCTTCGCCATTGTCATCTGCGCTCAATACAATGAAGACATACTTCAATAATGGTATCAGTGTAAGAGTCCAGAAGATCAAGGAGAATGCACCAAATACTACTTCCTCCGTTCGATGTGTCTGCAACTTCCCTGCAAATATGCTCGAGTAAACGTAGAGGGGCGAAGTGCTCAAATCTCCATACACTACTCCAAAACTTTGGTATGCGAGTATTAGATTCCTAGTAAGGTACATCTGCGAAAGCTGCAAAAGCATAAAATAAGATTCAGTAAAAACTGAAAATTTAATCAACTTTAAGGAATAATCAAAGGTCCAAAAAAGTTCCCATTGTTCTATTGCTGGCAAAAAGATTGATATGTAGGGAAACTGGGAAAAAACAACAAAGATGTACAGGCAAAAGCACTTACAACATCAGGTTCGGCCTTTTACAATATAAAGTAGATGATATATAGGCGTGCTCTTAAGTTCAATCTACAACAAACAGTTCATTTAACAGATGTGCTGTATCTATGCGGTTAGTTCCACCACTGCACGCAACTGTTTGTGATGAGGAAAATATGCCTTGTGAATCGGATAAGTCAAGACCAAAAGAGTAAAAAATTAGGATGATGATATATTTCCCAAGTTCAATCAAGGTTATCCACTGATGAATACTATACGGTTGAGTTGACAAGAAGATATTGGTCGGTCACAAAATTGGAAGATTCTTCTAAATACAAGAAACTAATAGGAGCTGTACACTTTAACGTGCTTCCTATGGTAACTATCTAAGCTAAGAAAAGCAGGATGTCTTGCACCACGAAATAGAAGCCACTCTTCTTCAATTGTGATTACATATGTATAATGAAAGGCTAAAGTATGCGCTTAGACCTCCGAATAAAATTCCATCTAAATCATGACACAAGCACGCTAAAGTCCAGCCCAAAAAATATCATATTAGAAAGAAAACACCATCCAACCAAAAGGAACGCCTAAACTTATCGTTATCAGAAAAAAAAAAATTAAATAAATAAAAACGATGACGACAGTGATGGTAGTAAAATACTTGCAATAATTCTAATCAACGAAAAATGCTGATGACAGGAAGGAGTGGTAAACAAGTTGACCAAGAACAAATACAGGAAAGGATCAAAGATGAAGCCGCAAATCCCCATATCAGATAACAAGAGAACGGTAAGGATGATTTTCCGATTCGAAACAGAGAATCAGCACTAGCAGCACAATACCCAATTCACGAGTTTGAATAAAAACATCCATTTCCGACATAATCGGAGGCAATCTTTGAACAGAGAAAGATGGTAAAGAAGAATTCAGAGAGAAAAATAGGGTAATGGGGGGAATTCCGTATCACATGTATGAACAGAAGCAAAACAGGAACAAGAAGAAATTGAAGCGGAAAAAAAAATCTAGAGAAAACAATAAGCAGAGGCATCAACAAAAAAATGAGAAAAGAAAGAAAGAAGATGGAAACCTGAGAAGAGGTGGAAGGAGTGGAAAACCCAGATCCTTGCTCCATTGGAAACGAATTGGAACTCCAACTTGAGAGAGAAAGAGACCATCAAAATAGAGAGAGTCGGATTCAGGATGGCGCAGAACAGAAACCGAAACCAAATGCTGCCTGCTTGCGTTAATTAAATAATAATATAGTGTAAATGGTACAGACCACTCTTAAAGTATGGTAGCTGTTACAATTGCACTCATAAACTTTCAATTGTAAAAATTAAACCCTCAAGCTTTTAAAAATAAAAAATTGCTATCCCTAAATTTTCAATTGTAAAAATTCAACCCTCAAACTTTCAAAATGAAAAAATTGCATCCCTAAACTTTCAAGTGTAAAAATTAAACCCTCAAAATTTAAAAAGTGAAAAAAATACGTTCCTAAACTACCAACCGTAAGAATTAGACCCTCAAACTTTCATAATTGAAAAAAATTGAACCCTTAAACATTTGTTTGTAAAAATTAAATCCGGAAACTTTCACTAGGAAAAAAATAACATCTCTCATACACATTCAATGATAAATGAAAAAAATTAAGATGAATTTTACTCTCTTCATCTTCATCCCCCTCACAATCTTCATTCCTCCTCACAATCCTCATCATTTGGGTCGTCCTCCGACCCACCAAGCCCACTTTCTTCCTCCAAGACATCAACGTCTATGCCTTCAACGCCACTAGCCTCAGTTTCCTCACGACCAATTTCCTCCTCACCATCATCTCCTGCAACCCCAACTGCTGCATCGAAATCTACTACGACGAGCTCCACGTGTGTTTGGAAAGAAAACACTTTTCTTGTAATGGGTTTATTACGTTGGGTAGAGTAATTAATAATTAGTTGAGATTTTATGTAGGATATATGAGAGATTCAAGGAAGTGGCGACACTTGAAACTCACACCATCATGGCAGCATGTGAGTTAGAGCCCCTCCTAAATCCAAAAGCAATTCTTATGTTGCTCTGTTTGTAGGCATACATAAAAAAGCCAAAGCCAGCTTCACGGTTCCACTTTGATGCCAAATTGTTGTAAAGAATGTTTCCTCGAGTAATTCATTTTAATTATTTTCATTGTGATGGATTAATTTTTACCATTGAAAGCATATGAGTGATAAAGAAAAAATTTAGTGAAAATTTCATAATTTAATTTTTACAATCGAATGTTTAAGGGTGCAATTTTTTCACTTACAAAAGTTTGAAGGTCTAATTCTTCTAGTTTGAAGTATAAAGGTGCAATTTTTTCACTTTTTAAAGTTTAAGGATTTAATTTTTACAATTAAAAGTTTAGGGGTGCAATTGTAACAACCATCATACTTTAAAGATAGTTTGTGCAATTTACCCTAATAATATATAATAATCATGATGATGATATATAGATAGTGCAATAATATTAAATTATAAAAATTGGAGGAAAAAAAAATCATTTTTATATATATATTTTTTGTTCAACATTTGTAGGAAATTAGCAATAGGGGATCGAAGACCTCTGCAATGGTAATACATGTCTTTATCTACTTAGTTATACTAGGATTGACAATTATTTTTATGCTCTAACTTTCAATTTTATTCAATTGGACCCTTGACTAAGATACATGTTTCATTTTTAAACCTCTATTTAATTTTAGTCGATTCACCCATTAATTTTAACAAAAAAAAAGCAACGTAAAATATTTTAATAAACTCACTAATTTCAAAAAAATAAAGCATTATACAAAATTAAATTTAATTAATACACAAATTAATCTTTGAATAATTTTGTCAAAACTCACAAATTTTATCTAAAATTTAGTTAAAATGTCGGTTTTCTTTGTAATTCAATTCATTATGTTTCTTATATATATTTTATAATCATTAAATCCACATGATAATATTTTTTTTAATGATATTTCGAATAAATATTTATTAGAAGATAAAAATTAAATATTTTTTCAAGTTTAAGGTTAAGATTGCAACATTTATTTAAGTTTGGAATTCAATTGATGAAATTAAAAGTGTGGGAAAAAAAATCCCTAAAAATTGAAAGTGCGAATTGAATAATTTTCCCAATTGAAAGGGCATTGAGTTGGCGTCCTATTTCCACCGCATCCACGTTATCAAAGTTGGTTGGTCTCATTAACAAAGTTTGGTTACTGTGTTTAATCATCAAAATTTACTGTAGAGTGAGCACAAAGACAGTGTTTCAGATTGGAGTGCAACTAATTCTTTTTTTTTTTTTCCTTTCTTTCTTTCTTTTTAAAATATAGTCAAGTTTTGGATTAATTTATATTTACCTTGATCTCGATTAATTTTATGAGACAACCCTACAATATTTGTGTTGGTATCGAAATCTGAATTTACAATAATTTCATCGTAAACAAATTGGGAAAAAATAAAGTTGTGTGATGTAGGTTGCGTGTGAAGTTTCTCCTCTTATTTATAGAGATATTCGTCTAAGATTTCTGATTCACTCATTCTACCAATCACACTGCATATTCTGTCACCAATCTTATTAGTTGTTTAAGATTCTCGAAGGGTGATCGATATGGGCAAAGTAGAAGGTCATTCCCTCAAGATTTGCTCGGCCCATATGAACCAGTCCACTTGATTTTATGGGCCTCTCTCGACTTGGGACTCGAAGGTCGACTTCCAAGTCTAACTTTATGTTCGATAATTTAACTCATACAAATTTGATTATCAAAATATTTTGTAAGATTTTAATACTCTAAAGAATAGGTCATCATGAGATTTAAACTCATTCTCTCGAAATCTTGTTTCTTTTTTGAGTTTAAATCTCATTTTGATCTTTCTAATTTCAAAATACTATTTAATATTTATTTTTTTTTTAAAAAATAATGATTTTGGTCTCTAAACTTTCAAAAGATATCTATTTTAGTTCTTGAACTCTCAAAAGATGATCATTTGACCTTATATTGTTTTTTTAACGTAATATTCAATATAATAGTCGCATGACATGGCGATGGGCACTGAAGGACGGTCGAACCTTGGATAGTAGGGTAAAGTTTGAGGAACTACCTTTGACCTCGGGCAGTAAGAATCCCAAGTTACAACCTCGACCAAGCCTACATCGACCTTGCAGGCACGACAACCCCACTCATATATTGGCCCTGAAAAAACCACCAGTACTCTTGGATGACTACAAAAAGAGATAGGGGGCTCGATCTCAAGGTGAGCACAAATTCCTTTAAAAATTCTCTAAAATTGAGTTTAATTCACACTAACTTGAGCGTCAAAGTGTACAAGCACAACCCCATACTGGGATTAGATCATTGGCAGGGCACTTCGACTCCCTTAGTGCAACCTTGGCAAAATTCCTGCAACAACACATATTATCCAACATAACACCCGCTAACCCACAATAGTTATTTTAAAAAAAAATTGCAAGATTAAACTATATATTTTGATAGAATAATTTTGAAAATTCAAACACCTTTTTTTTTTTTAAAAAAAAAAGCAAAGTATATAATAATGTAATTATTGGGAGTGATATATCCCATATTCTATGGTCTCTCACTTCAAACTTATCAACATAACATAACATGTGACATTGCGACTTAATCCAATGAATTCCTCGTTTATTGATTACGTGTCATATCAAATTTCAAATCGCAATGCCCAATTCTTTCATTTACTACTACTGTTCCACATTCCAATTCAAACCTCTTAGAAAATTATCATTTTTGTGCTTTCGCATATTTCAATTTTAATTTTTATACTTTGAAAGAGGATTTTTCTTATGTTTATCTTTATCATTTAAGAAGCTCAAGTTGAGTTTAGGTTATGTCAAAAACTACTCTATAATAGATTGGTCCCCGTAATTGAAAGAAAGTTTATATACTACTGTCAGCCTCCTTCGGTGAGTTGTTCCTTAGGGTTTGAATCTCCCCGATCCAATTTTTATTTTTTTTAGTTCAACAATATGTGGAGGTGGAGGATTTGAACTCATGACCTTTTGATCAAGAACATATGCTTAAATCAGTTGAGTTATGCTCATGTTGGCAATTTTAATAAAATGTTGAACTATGTAAAATGATCGTGAATTATAAAGTTGGTAATTGCAATTATATGCTTCAATCGTTTTAAACATTTCATTTTAACCCCAACTTTACAATTTATCTATTTAAAACAAAATATAAGAAATTCAAAATCAAATCAAATGATACTACAAGATAATTACTAATGACAAATTCTTGAACTTTCAATTTCGTGTCTAATAGATTCCTAAATTAAAAAAAATGTCTAATAAATCTTTAAATTTTCAAATTTGTGTCTAACATATCATTAAACTTTCAATTTTGGCATTCAATAAATTATTGTTTCAATGACACTTTTTAAAATTCACGGACTTCTTAGACACAAAAATAAAAATTTAGGATTCTATTAAACACAAAACTAAAAGTTTATGATTCTATTGAACACAAAATTCAATTTTATGTCTAATAGATTCATTAATTTTAAAAATATCGAATAATATGTCAATGATTTATTAAATACAAAATTAAAATTTCACTGATTTATTAAACACTTTTAAAGTTCATAGATCTATTTGGAGGATCAAACCATCGAACTTTGCAATGATAGTATATGTCTTATTCGTTGAACTATGCTTGAATTAGCCACAAACTTGAAAGTTAAGAAACTAAATTTGTAGCAAATTTGAACATAACTTAACGGATAAAACATATATTATCACTAGGTTAATAGTTCGATCTTTCAATCTAACCATCGTGAACTCTTGTAATTTAAGGTAATAAATATATAAATGTTGGTAAGAAAAATTGAAGAAAATGGAAGTAAAGTGATACACGCATTGGACGCGTCTCACGAGAAACGCGGTGAAAAGGAGAGGGCTGCGGGGGAAAAAACGGAGACCCATCAGCCAATTGGCTCCGCACGTGAAGTCAACACAATTTAAAAGTCGCGTGACTCTAAACCAAACCCTAAACCCCAATTTTCCACGTCACCCAATCCAACCCCATAGGCCACAACCACAAACAACCACATTGCTCACGTCTACTTGGTTATTATAATATTATGAAAAAAAATTCGAGTAAGTATTCTTTTCGTTTCTAATTTGACATATTATTATCCAATTCATCGTAACTTAACTAGTTAAAGACATATCTCTGAGCAAGACGTCATGAGTTCAAATCCTCTTACTCTCACATTTTGTTGAAATAAAAAAAAAAAAAAAAAACTCTTTCAAATTTGATGATACTATTTTGAATTTGAGTTAATATGTATTAAAGATATTGGTTCCGACCATACTTACAAAAAAAAAAAATAATAATAATAATATAAACGTGAGGGTGAAGATTCAAACTTTTGATTCGTAAAGAAAATTACTGATGCACCCCTGCATTATATCAATAATGTACGTATTTGAATTTGAATAGTAAATAGGACAAATAACAACATTTTCAAATAAGAAATATATAATTTCAATATCTTGACCACTACTTAATTAGGTTTTCTTGTAAAATAATAATAAAATATAGGAAAAAAAATCTTTTGGTC
>JAOANK020000059.1:1722537-1741554 GCA_026257165.2 Telfairia occidentalis | reverse complement strand
TTTTTTTTCTAATTTAACAATTGCAGGTGGAGGGATCTAACCATGACCTTTGTAATAGCAATAGATCTCTAATCCACTATACTCAAATTAGCATTTTGGGTTAAATTGAAAGTTTGGTTGACAAATTTTCATAATTGTGACTATTTAGACGCTATAATTCAATAAAAGTTTAATAGATAATTGAACTCTTGATTTTATAACAATTTAATTATTATACTTTTAAAAATTAATCATAGTTTTAGAATTTTTTTTTTTGTTAGTTTAACTATGTTGTAACACGACTAAGAAGTCATGAGTTCAAATCCTTCACTCTCATATGTTGTTGGAAAAAAAAAAAGACTCTGATGTAGCACGTGACATTTATTATTGAAGATTACGTGGTCGATTCAACCTAAATATTACACTTTTCAGTCGAATTATGTTCATCTCGACTTTTAAGTATAGAGATTGAAAAAATGCCCATCCTAAAAATTTATGAACAGAGCTTATGTTCATCTCGACTTTTAAGTTAGAGTCTAAATTTGACTCATGATTATTAAATTGTGAAAGTAATAATTATTTGCACTTAATTGTAATTATTAAATTGTGAAAATAATTAATTATTTACACTTAATTGTGAGTAGACTTTCTTTTAATATTAAATAGCAGCTAATTAATTAACAGTTTTTTTTAGTATAAAGTAGATACTCCAATTGAGATTATTAATGCCTGAATCAGATAAGTTACTATAATTGGAAAAAAAAAAAAGCTTACTATAATTTAGTTCATACCAAATATTATACTTTGGTTCTTTGTAAAAATGTTTTAATTCTTATCATTGAATTTTAGTATTGAATTCACAACAAGTTTTGCATATTATCATATAAATTTAGAGTATGTTTGGAAGTGATTTTAGAATGCCTAAAATTACTTTTGTCATGATAAAATTTAAGTTAATTATTTTATCATGATAAATTTAGACATGAAAAGTGATTTTAGATATTTTAAAATCTCTCTCAAACACACACTTACTTATTTAACTACAAGTGGTTCAAATTTATGTTAATATGCAAAAGGAGAATTCGATAACAATAACCAAAATAAAATTCCATAACAAAAATGAAAATTTTGAAAGCATAAGAATCAAAAACAAAATTAGAACGTGTATAAAAAATTCCTAAAAAATGTTAAACCTGCTCCATTTTATTCATTGATCAATTAGTAATAAAATTAAATAATTAAATCACTAATAATTTTAAATTCTCATTCGATGCCAATTAATTATTCTTTCAAACTACTTTTTTGAATGTCTATATTAGTTAACACTTATTTTTATAAGTGAGAAGAAAGCAAAATGATGTGGAAACTGAACTCCATTTTTTATGGTTGTGAAACAAGTTCGAGGTTACTAGGTCAACTGGACCCCAATTATGTATTACTTGAATGATGTTTTTCACAACTTTAATTCTCTGGCCATCGAGGAGCTAAAGCAAGAGGAACTAGAAATTTTCACCATTGCTTTGTGAACCATTTGGAGTAGACGAAACTTGATGACATTTAATCAACGTCCTCCATCGTCTGTGGATGATCCTATCTCTCTGTCTGAGTCATATGCTGACAAATGGAAGAAAAGCCAATGTCGCCAAATCTATGGTTCTATGCAAGCGGAGGTGGACTTACACATACCTCTTGACGTGGAGAAGTGGAAATCCCCAGCTTCAACACACTACAAGATCAATACTAATGCGGCGCTTCTTGGTGGGTTAGGCTGAGTTTGGAACTCTGATTCGTGATGCAGAAGGCAAGGTCCTCTTAGCTGCAGGAGAATCACGACATCTTTGTGGTTCGGTAGATCTTGCTAAAGCAATAACCCAAAATGAAGGTTCCACTTTAGCACAGGAGCAGGGTATACGACCGTGTTGGACGAAAACTGATTCACTGGTGATTTGGAATCTTATTCATGGAGATACAGTCTGGATAATGAGGTTCAACTAATTATGAATGAGATAAAAGCTAAATGCATAAATAGGGAGGTGGAGGAAATTCTTTTTGCTAGTCGACACCAAAATGAGGTTGCTAATTCCCTGGCTCGACGACAACAATTCAGCAGCATTTGGATTGAAGACTACCCACAATGGGTTGCAAGGCATACATGCCGATATTTCTTCTATCATTTAGTTTTTTCTTCCTTTTCTAGTTTTTGTACTAAAAAAAAATAACAGATTACGTAAATTCAAATAACTCGTCCCGATAAAAGAATGGATTCAAAAAATAAGAGTTGCAGAAATAAAGGAATAACTATTTTTTTCCCTAACATTCATGATTATTGAGACTAGCTTTCGCACACCTCAACTATTCTTATAGGATAATCACATGATCTTACTACATTTGGTTTTCAAGGTAACTCATAGGATATTAAATTTCTAGATAGATGACCACCATTGAACTCATTTCATTGAATTTTTTACTATTTATATTGGCTTTTACTGTCTACTAGGCCAACTCATTGTGGTTAATAAATAAATAACTATTATGAGATGATAGAACCTCCCAAATTGAGAATATAATTGACGATCTTCAATTTTATAAGCTTGCCGCGTTATTAGAACATTAGTGACATAAAAAGTTAGATTAGACACAATTTGATGATCATTTTAATACTAGACTTCATCATACAAAATATCTCTATACTTTATACCTTATTTCAAAAATACTCTTCTTTCAAAAATTTTAATAGTACTCTTCACCTTTGCTAAATGTTTTAAAAAATAACTTTAAAAAAAAAATTTAGTTGTATGTTTGATAAAAAGTTAATGTATCTACTAACATATGAATTACATGAATACAAAACCACCTATGTGACAACTTAAGTAAAAATAATACGGCATTTTAAGATTGATTTGAAGCTTTAAAATAAAATAAACATTTTAAAAAAATCAAAATAAGCCTTTAAAAATGCATGCAAAAACAAACATATGCATTTTTTCAGTTATTATTTTGTATTCATGAAATCCATATATTAACACGCATGTCAACTTTCTGTCAAACATCGAACTAAACTTTTCTTAAATGATATTTTTTAAAATGTTAAACAAAGATGAAAGGTAGTATTAAAACTTTATTTAAAAAAAAAAACTTTTGACATAAAACCACCACTTATCCAAATTAATACCAGAACGGTCTTAAAATATATACCCAAATCAAGTTTGGAAACACATGGAGTAACATTTCTATGAATTCAGAAGAGGTAAATACATGAAGCAAACTACTCAGATTATATCACTAAACTATTGAAGTGGAAAATTTTCTAAGCAGCAAATTCACTTGTTTTGCTCCGCCGGCATATATCTACAGTTGCAATTAAAACTACTACTGCCTCATCCTTTATAGCTAAGATTCATTCTGAAATAAGGGAGGAGGAGGAGGAGGCTTGGCCTTTTCATTTCTCAAGGATTTACACCCTGCCTTGCTTTCAGGACGAGCTCCTCCGTAGTCGGTCCTATGATCTCGTTTGCGCGTTTTAATCCAACGCAGTAATAACGTCCAATTGTATCCTAAATTCAAAGGCAATGAAGAAAGAATCAGATGAAGATGATAGCCACCCTCCACATGCACCACACACTATCCATTTATTATCAAAATATTGCTTCATCCTTATTCCAAACATAGAAAACCATGCTAGGAAATCAAGATGTATTCAATATAATCAAGGCAGTGTCTATAGGAGCATGCTGATTCCCTAAGAAGCAACAACGCTTTAGTTTGGCTAACGTATCTGTGTCTAATATTTAGACACTCCAATACTTGTTGGATGCGTATCATATACTCGATAGCACAATAGATATGCATAAAACACTAGTGTAGAAAATCAACATTTGTTACACATATCTAATACTTGGTTTAAGCATAATAATAGACACAAATAGTAATATATGGAAAAAAAAAATAACAAAATTTGAGAGCAAAAGACATCAAATTCATTTTTTTAAGAATATAAATACATAAACTTATTGACTTTAATTAATTAAATGCGTCATTGTTACGTTCATGTCCTAAATCTTTTAAAAAAGATGTGTCACTGTGCATGTGGCGTATCTATCTCTCATATTCGTATCTATTCTTCTTAGCCGATCCTTCCCGCACTTAGAAGCAGAGATTGTACGATGTCTTCTTGTTTCTATTGAACCATTTTCGATAAACAATAGTAATGTCTAGTCATATAACTTACTTTTCCTCGAGTTGCTTTCATGCATTTTTTTTTAAAACACCAATTTTCAGCAGTAAGAAATGCGTTCGTGACTAACCCGCGCAACGATTCCCAGTTTCTCCAACTTTTGAACTGCATCGTCCACTTCAAAGTTGCAGTGCTCACCAAACTCTTCTTTGATCAACTCCTCACACCGTAAATCAAGATCCTACTTGCCAGTATCATAAAATCATATTTCACCACAAAATTTCACGTACGTCAATATTTCAAACACAATCAAAGAAAGCAAAATAAAGCAGAGATAGAGATAGCAGATACATACTTCTAAAGTAGCTTTGCCTTGCTCCATCAGTATAAAGAATGAAATAATCACCTCTTTAACCTTCACACCAAAGGGAAAAAGGGCATTATAAGTATTGACTAACGGCTTACGCTATCATATACACATTCGCGGTTTTCTCTTTGTTACTCGACATTCACCAATTATTGCCTAAACCGATCAAAGGAAAAACTAAATCAATACAAAACCGTACGGGAGAAAAATCCCTCAGAAAAACATGTGAGCTACTTGGCTATATGATTGGCTTATTGGCTTTTGATGTGATTCCCTTTGACTTAACCAACAAATACCTGAAACTACGACTGTATGCAGGTAGTTTTATGAGAACGGTCGGAAGCACTCCATTTTTCTGGAGTGTCGGATCCTTTCAGAGATTCGGTAGAGATGGACGTAAAAAATGGGTCAAATTACAATTATAGACTATGAAGTATACTCTTTTTTCTCAAATGTAGAAAATAATATGCCTAGCTACAATATTCACATTTGACAGACAAGAAATTTATAAAATACTTACTTCCTGTTGGATCACATCATCACACAAATGAAGAAGTGTACCCCTTCCACTATCCAGCTGTTTGTCATACATTGATTGTGTAATTAAGTTCTGATATGTTGCCAAGTTTTGCTGAAACCTAAAGGTTTAAAAAGAATGGCCACAGACTATAACAAACGTTTGAGAAGTCGAGAAAGTACTAAACTGAAAATCAGAGTGAGCTCATAATTTGCAATAGCTTTCCAGTTGCAAGTTATACGAGTGTACAACACGTTGAAAGGGCTCAAGGGCTATTTCAAGATCAAAATCCATTATATCTGCAGCTATATTTAGCATTGGGAATGAGCCATAATCTGACTAAGGTACACAATCTTTACCATATTACTGCAAAGGAGAAACTATCTTCCTGGAACCATCCAAGAAATGGTGAATCTGATATCTAGACTAATAAGAAAGCAGGTGCGATACTTAAGTTTACAAATTAATGATTTATATAAAATATGCATCTAACAGAGAAAGGTACTTAACGTGAAATATGTCTTTGCACAGTAGCCAATAACTGTAGAGAGAACAGCGAAAATGACCCAAAAATCAGCCTTGGGCATTTCAATTGAACCCACAACAGCAACCTATAAATATACACACAGTAAGAACAAGTCAACAAAATATTAAGAATATAAGCATAACAATAATCCATTACGTAAATTTCCTTGGAACTAACCAGCCCAACTACAGCAGATACAAGGAACTTAACCCAGTCCATTGGAGTCAGTCCCGGATTTTTCTTTTCAGGCTGTCACAAAAAGTTTAAAATCAATCTCATCTATTATAAACAAACTTTTCAAGAAGCAAAAGAGAATGATAATTAAAATGGAGGAATTAACTTACAAGTACTATTTCCATATCAGCCATTGGAATGTTTTTAAAATGCTTGACATATATTCCATGCTCAGATTTGGACTTTGTACTTGCTCGCCTGAAGAATTACCATTCCTTTTACATGTCAACGAACTATACTTCAGAATAATTCAAAAACACATTTTCTAATGAAGAATCAGTAGAATGGCAATAGATAACTCTTCCACAACAAATCTGATAAGCTTCCTGATTATTAATAATAAAACTCCAATGAAATTTCCACTAATATGCAACTGATAATGAACAACATTGCTATAGCAAGGCAAAATCATAAAATTATACCCTTCATGTCAATAAAGACTACAAACTCCAAATATGTATATTTTAAAATGTAATTACATACATAGTAACTTCTAAATATAATTACAAATATGGTACTTTTAGAACTTATAAATCATTGATTAACTAAGATAATGACAACCAATTTATTAAATTTATGCGATAGTAATTAACAAAGCCTACAAATTCCACAATGTAATTAAATAGATCCATCATTCAGTCTGACCTTGAACCAAGACTTCCAACTTATTTAGCCAAAAAAGGATGAATCATGGTAAGCAGATCCTACTCAACTTTTTTTAAAGTGTAACTTCAAAAAAGAATGATGCACCCATAGTTCAAAGCAATAGAGCCGTACCTGTAAACTACAATAATCCTATCAAAGGTAGGTTCTTGAATGGTAACCTTGCCCAGCATATTGCGAGCACTGTAAAGGCAGAAAGTTTTAAAGAGATAATATTCCAGAAGGAAAAAAGAAGAAGGTTCAGGTGAAACAAGATGAAACTCTATTTTCTCTTCCTTTTGTAAGTCATTAATCCTCCATTCGTGAAATGAAGACATTAGGATATCATGTCTGACCTCAAGTAAGTAGTACTAAGAAGAACAAGGAAGTTAACGAGTAAACTATGATAAATTTTTTACTATCATTGTTTTTTCATTTAATTATTTTATTGATGAAAAGTTATGATTCCTTGTCAAAAAGACATATGTCCGTAATAACAATGGATATTGGAGTATACTTCTCCATTGTACAATTCATACACCAAGTAGTATTTATTTCTTATTTTAAAGGGAAAAAAATACCAGTAGAGAAAGAATGGAGTCGAGATCCCAATTTAAACTGCTATATATTACAATTCTAAAGAAAGTTAAAGCCTGCAAAATTGATACAAAACTAAAGAAAGCAACGCCTGCATGATAACACCACAAGAATATCTATGATATTCAATGGTCTAAAGGGTTGATATAACATTAGAGGGAACAAGTTCAAGCTTCATTTATTCAATGAGAATGGCCACTTTGAGAGGCTGAAACTTTGATGGCAGCCTGGAAGGTGTCAGTCCAAAGGGTCTAAAAATTTCAAGTAATAGAATACAAATTTTATATAAATAAGCATGATTAACTGTAGTCAGGCATAAGTGTAAGAAACTATGCACAACCTCAGTTCCATATTCTCAAGACGAATTCGTTCAACATTTAGGTCATCTTTATCAGCATCAGGGGAAATCTCATCATTCTTCTTCTTATCTTCCCTACGTCTTATACTTGCCCGTCTAGAGAAAATCTTTTCTAGCCTGTAAGAAGACAAATTAAAAGGACAAAAAACAGAAATACTTTGAATGGTGTTCAAGCAGAAGCAGTAATATGGTAATAGATAGCCAATTTCATCAGCTGAATTGATCTCCTTTCCATGATACCCAACTAGGAACTATTGATGATGGAAAAATCTTTAGCCTGTTCTAACGAAATTATGCAACATAATTTAGAGACTTTTAAGTGTTTGACTAATAAAAAGAAAATGTTTGAATTAAATAGTTATCCACAGGTCTAAAACTGAAACAAGGTAAATGAAATAAATATAGATTTCAAGCATTAACTTACCTCGTTAACCTTAAAAGATATGCCCAAAATCTTCCAATAAGCATATCTACTTTCTCCATGACAAAGAAATCGGTCGTTCGATCAATTCCAATTCCTCGCCTAAAGATAACGTACTGACAAAAAATGATTAAGATGAGAGAGAGAGAGAGGCCTGTATTCATTTACAGTGAGTATAGGGTTAAGCAGTTGCAATGGATTATACCACTCATGAACACCCCATGCATAAAACTAAAAACAACATTCCCTACCACCAAATAGCTCTAGTTTCCCTAGGAACGTCCATTTGTAATACCAATAACCTAACCATGAACAACACATTTTGCAAACCATACGACGACCCTTCGTGGCCTCATGAACAAAACAAAAGTTCAACAAAGGTAGTTTAGAACTATGATTCTAGCCTGATTTCCATTCCAATGAATCTCTGCATCAATAGTCAAACCTAAGAAAATATGGGGGTTGAAGGGAGGAAGTAGAGAAAGACTTTGGCACCCAAATCACAGACCTAATAATTGGAAAGCTCAAGAGTCAAGAAAAGAAAAACAATATTTAATTATTAAGTTGATGAAACTTCAAAGCTTCAGAAGCTATGTACTAATTGAAGTACATACCTTATCGACAAATTCTGGTAGGTTGGCTTGAGGATGTGTAGCGAAATATTTCTTTAAAAGAACCTTGTCGAGCTGCAAAGTAAAAGGATAAACATGAGATTCTAAACAAAGAAGATAATATGAAGAATATTATTGTATTCACGCTCAAATTAGAAGATTCCACCAAGATATTCTTCTAAAAATGGTTGTCTACCAAAAAAGAAATAAATAGATACTAAATCTCGAAGAAAAAATATAGTACGAAGAAAATTATATTCAAATCTGAAAATAAATTTCTGCATTTTTTTACACCTTAATTTCCCATTTGAAATCTTAAAACAAGCATGATTAAATACAAACCTTGGAGTCATCAACTGTAATAGGAAGATTTAGGAGATACTGCCCTGAAAGTGCAATTTCAATCTCCTCATCACTTGTTATCTTGAAATTGCTCTTTTCCATAACCTGCATAAAAATTTAAGAGACTTCTTGAAATTTCCCAACATGTACTATTATCTATTCAATATGTATACGTATACATATATATTTATAAGAATATTCTACAATATATAGACATGCAGAGTTATTATTCGACTGAGCTATACTCTATACAATCAATCTCAATAACATAATCGACCTGCAGATCTCCTTCATGTCTCATAGCCCTTGAGCTTACTCTTGTTTAAATATTAAAAGAAAAATTACTGAGTTCAACTCCCTAACTTGAATTGAGAACAAGGCTCAATCCTACTTGGATGATTGAGTAAATACATTAGGAGTTTTTTAAACATAAATTTTGAATTCGATATGAGAATTTTTTTCCTTGTTTTAGTTATGGTCATATTTAAATATTTTAAACATGTGATGTAAAGACCTCTTGTAGTACATACACCAAAACATGACAACAATTTTTTTTTTAACATCAACAAGGGTCTAGGCTAGCTTATGTGTACTTTGACTAATCTTACAAAACAATCATATGATATTATAATATTTGGTCTATCAAGAAACTCGTAGGATTTTAATATCCTAGGATTTGATCTCATACTCTCAAATTTCTTCACTTCTTTCACATGTTCCAATGCCCCAAGGCCAACCAAGTGGTGGTTAGCACATGACAATAATTTCACATTATAACCTAAAGTCTTAAAACCTTAACCAGAAAGCATAAACACCAATCCAGGCAATCCAGGCAATCCAACCTTTTTCCAAGATTACATCACAAATTACCACTCTTATAGAAACCAAACAAGGCAAGCTCAATCCATCGTCTGACAAAAAAAATGCTTTTTTCGGTCTATAAGCGGCAGAAATTTTACTGAAAAAAATGTACAAAGATATTTACATATAGTCAGAGGCCCGAGGCCAGAGGATAAGACATCCGTATGAGAATAAGCTAATTAAACACATTCCAACCTCGAAACCAAGAAAGAAGTAGAACATGTAGTGAGCATTCCTAATTCATATAGAAGCCACAAAGCTCTTTCCGAAGAAGTTTTAAAGTCCTTAAAGAACATAACTTTGGTTTCCATCAGAATGTCCAAAAAACATTCAAAACACCTCACTTTTCAAAGTCTACTTATCACTGACACCTTCCTTCAAAATCATCCTTACAAGATATTGCAATAATATTATTAAATACCAAATCTTAATCCAAGCACAATTGAAATGAAAAAACAAATGATTCATCGTTGGTTCATCACTTCTCCAAAAGATATTTCATGAGCAAATATGAGGACCTGTCCTTTGCAGAAAGTCACGTGGAATGCACAGGTACAAGTTTGAAAGCAGCAAAAAGCAAATGCTTAAAATAAGAACTAGATGAGAACTCCCTGGATGAATCAGGACAAAAGAAGTCTATCATTAAAAGAACTATTGATATCAACATTTAGAAGCAGTGTTAAGGGGGCAACCCCATCAAGTTGAACGTTAGAGAGATTTCTACAAAAAGATGACGCCAAAATGTCGATCATGTGAAGCAGAAACTAAAAGAACGGATAAATGCATTTCTTAACGAAAACAATGTATATATGTCCAACTACAACCATGAATCAAAAGCCATACTTTGTCCCGGTTAACCATTGGAAAAATCCCAACTCGTTAGTGGGGTGTATAACATTGCACTAATGCATTTATAGTTCTCCTTCACAATATTTGTCAACCATTATTTCCAATTCCTTATACTCGTCATTTCAATCCGGACAAGATTTGATCTGCTAATCAGTAATCACACAGCCATTCAATTCAAGCAAGGAAAAAATAATCACATGTCTATCTATGCAAATTTCCATTCTTGAGTTAGAAATGGCATAACGTAATGGGATACAAACCATCCAAATAACCATGGCATATCAAATATCCAAATACTTGCAGAATTTCTGGTCCATACTTCATCATCAGTAATTGAGCAATATGTTTTTTAATATCCTTGATTGTTTGGGTCAACTTAAGCACCTCCAATAATTTTATAAGACAGCTACTTGACTTTACAGCATTTAGTTGTCAAAAAAACGTGTAGAGTCTTAATATCTTAAATAGGTGGCCACCACAAGGTTTCACTAAGTAAATCCATGATGGTTTGGAATAGAAAAACTGATTATCACCACAAACAAAATGGAAGAAGTAACGGTAGTTTGCAAAAACCTGAAATAAGTATGCAAGAAAGTTTTGTTCAAGCACTTGAATTTCATCAGGGGATAGATTCTGCTGCTCCAACTTCTGGGTTCCATGAACAGGATCAAAGAGAGAGTAGAGTTGCTGAAAGCATAACAGAAATATGTGTCAATTCAGGTTTACAAGCAGAATAGTAGCAGTGAAATGAAAATCATTCAACCTTGGAGACAAGGGAAAAACACAGAAAAGTACCATCAAATCCTCAAATTGTAGAAGGTACCAAGCTCGAATTGTGTACTCGACTCTCTTGCAGAGTTTCAAGAACTCAGCCCGATCAGAACTATGTTCTAGATAACAAGTAAATAATCAGCAACTTGAAAGCTGTATGTTACGCCAATTACAAATGGAACACGATTCTCAAGGATGTGTCGTCTCAGTTTAGGACGTAGGTCAAGGAAAAAAAATTAATGAATAGTGACCATTCTTATACCTCTTCTTGGGTACACTCTTATTCCAAAACGAAAAGTCATGGGCCAACGAAAAGGGTTCATATCAAAAGCATCATGGACAATAATATTAGCAGTATAAACAGCACGCACGCACCAGCCTACTCAAAATGAATGTTACAAAATTGATAGAAACAGGCAGGGTTTAGATTGCAGAGAAACCCAGGCAATGAATCAGACAATGGCACAGCAGACCGTCGAACAAGATTAATGATGTGGATAACCATTATGGAAATTTAAAATTATCTAAAAGCTATAAGCTGAGTGAACATAACACAACCTAGAAATCAATGCAAACCCATAAAATTCGAGAAACCCCAAGAATCATATATCACAAAATAAATATTGGCCGAGCTTAAATTTGAAAAAAAGAGAGAGAGGAGGCTCCAACCAATTAGATTAGCCAAGGTCATTATCAGCTTCGGCTTCAAAACCGGAATGACGGATTCGCGCTCCAGCCGAATTACTTCTTTACTCTTCTCCATTGTTAAGAATCAATGAAATAGACGAGCTCAACGAGTGTACCCCAGTGGCCAAAGAAGGAGCGAACCACACCGACAACAATACCTGAGAGAGATGGCGGATTACTGAAAACAATTTCGTAAAAGCAAAAGACAATCAGATTCGTGAAATCGAACAGCTGTATTGGGATGAGAATGTCCAATTGATGATGCCTTCAAAAACAAGGCAGAAAAAAGGGGAAAAAAAATATAGAAACCTCCAAATCAGCAAACTGTAACGTCCGAAATAGTGTCGCGAACAGTCCGAGTGGATTCCAAAAGTAAATTCATGGTTATGATGAACAGATGGGGATTATCTTCTCAATAAAGACAAATAAACACTGCATTTTTGGCTTTGAATCTCAGAATTTTTCTCTCCAAACAGTACAAAAATTCTCCCGAAACCGACCGCGAGGCCCGCTCTCTTCGGAGGGAAATGCCGTTTTGTATTTTTTACACAATTTTTTTTTTTTTAAGCGAACCGCCAAATGACACGGCCTTTCATAGTTGTTGTTGTTTTTTTTTTTTTGGTATTGCTTCTTACAGTAAGTGATTGCGTGGATTTTGCTTAGCCATAAATCCAAATTATGCGATTTTGATGAGTGAATTGGTGGGTCAGGCTGACAGGCCGACCGACACAACCGAGGTCGGAGGGCTCAAAAAAATTCCCCAATTTAATTATTCAAGCGTTTATATTTATTATGAAATGACTTCTCTACCCTCGCCTTTCTTCTATTATCTCTTTAAGACATTTTTTTCCTTTTTTTCTTTTTTTTTCCAACCCCCATAAGAATAAAATTGGAAATTCGAACTTTTGGAATTTTTTTTTCCAAAAGTGATAAATATTTTAACCAATTAAACTATCAAATTAACTCAACTAGTTAAGACTTATTTTTTTTTAATAAAAAAAATTGTATGTTTGAATCTTTACTCCTACATGTAGTTGAATTAAAAAAATAAAATAATTATCGTTCTACGTATCCTCCACCAAAATTATATTATTAACACGTCCTCCAGTTTGAAATATCATCAAAATTCAAAAACTACACTTTAAGCCATTGAAAACAAATTTCACTTTTTTTTTTACAAAACAAAGATCACCTTTTAGTTTTTACTCTTTATAACTTCTTTGACTTTGGTGAGTGGGTCAAATTTTATTAATAAAATACCAATTTCATTAAATTAAACTTTATATTTGGATAGCTAATGTAATTTTACCTTTCCTTCAATTTTTAATACATACATCTCTTATCTCTTAATTTATAAATCTTCCTAAAATCATTAATTTCAACAAAAATCAATTTCAAACACAAAATCAAGTCTAATTAGTGTATAAAATCAACCATTGCATCAATCTTCCTAAACTCAACGATTTCAATATAAATCTAATCATAGTATCAATTTCCTCTGAAGCCTCATCATTTTATACAAGATATATATTTTATAATTCATTGAATGCATGTAGAAATATTTTTTTTTTTGTAATTTTTTGAACAAAAATATATTTGAAGATAAAAAACTAAAATGCTTATTTAAATTTAAGATGAAAATTGTAAAATTTATCTAAGTCTAATATCTAATTTGATAAAGATAAAAGTTTAATAAAAACTCGATATGTCTTGTCGATCATGACTAAAGATTAAAATTTGTCTAAATTTTATTTTAAATGTTAATTGTAAATTTAATTAGAAACGTTTTGTTTATTTAGTTTATACACTTGAACAAAAATGAATTAATAAATTTTCAAATTTGTATCCAATAATTAATAGTTGTGCCCAATTTGAGAATTGTGTCGCATTATTCAATCAAAAAATCGTGTAATGCAATACTCAATCTCCTAAACGGTTCATATATATTTTCTACTAACTAAGAGTTCTAACAACTCAAAAAGAGAAATTCATAAAAGACAAGATTATATATGTGGAAGCTTCTCCATTTTTTTTAGAAAACACGTGGAAGTGAGGATTCGAACACATGATCTTTTGGTCAAATGTATATACCTTAACTAGTTAAGTTATGTTCGGTTTAGTAAAATCTTCTCTATTTAGTGCATGTTAGATATAACTTAAATAATAATAATAATAATAATAATTAAATATTTAATTTTAAAAACTTAAATGTTTTTTTATATATATATTTTTAAATTATCGAACCATCGACCTTTACAATGGTAGTGCATGTCTTTAATCACTGAGGTATGCTCGGATTGACACTAAACACTATTAATTTATAGAAAAAAAAACATTTTTTTTCTATAAATTATAATAAATCGTTTAAAAGTATCAAACACACCATTAGATATTGGTCTCTAGACCCAAAATTATGGTGAGGGCTTTTCGAAGCCACAATCCAATATCATTATCATGGTATAGAAGTGTGGACGGGTAGGTCGAAGGGTATTTTTAATATTTAAAATAAAATAACAAAAAGAGTTTGGTTTGGAGTACTTGAAAGGCACGGATGTGGGTTGCTTCAAGTTAATGACTAGGCCCTCCCTTGCTTTAAAGGCCACACTTGTTATTAAAGCTTTAAAGGCCACACTTGTTATTAAAAATATATGTATGGGCGTATGAATATATCTATATATAGCAAAAGCAACAGGCAGGAGAGTTAGCGCATGAATAACTAAACTCTCTCACATTCACTCATATACTTTGTCTTATTGATGGATTCAAACTTCGGTGTAAGGAGGTGGAGGCGTAGCTTGGTAAGGCCTTTCGAAGAAATTCCTGACATCATCCTCCATTTGTCTCACATCGATCAGTTGGCTGTGTTGAGATGCAACGCTCGCACTCTCCATGTCTTTAAAGATGCACCTCCAGATGGGGCAGTTGTGATTAGAGAAGCTTTGTCGAGGGCTTTGGTTCATTACTACCCTCTCGCCGGACGACTTAAACCTTCGTCCCACCAGAATCAATATTCCTTTGAAGAACTTGAACTCGACTGCTGCTCCCAAGGCGTTTTATTTGTGGAAGCTTCTTCTATCTCCACTCTTGCCTCTCTCAATTACTTGGATGACCTTACCTCTATCCCTTTTCATCACCTTCTTCCCGATCAAGCTGAGGATAATGAATTTGAACCACTCGTTCAAATGCAAGTCACGCAGTTCGCGTGTGGAGGTTTTGTGATGGGTCTGATATTTTGTCATACGATCTGCGACGGCCTTGGAGCCGCCCAGTTTTTGAATGCTGTAGGGGAGCTAGCTAGAGGGGTGGGCCTTGATCTTAGCGTCACGCCAACATGGCACAGAGATTTCTTTCCACCAAATGCAAATGCAAATAACATTAATTTGTGCTCAATGCCAAAACAAGTGGTTCCTCCTAACTATGGACTACAACACTGCAACATCGACATTCCAATAGACCGCATTAATCGCTTAAAGAAACAATTTGAGGAAGCAACGGGAAAAAGTTGCTCCACCTTTGAGATTGTGGCTGCGAGTTTTTGGAGGTGTAGGACACGAGCAGTGTACGAGAAGGGGAATAATAAGAAGGAAGAAGTGAAATTAGTTTTCTTTGCAAATTGTCGACAAATGGTGGAGCCTCCATTGCCAAAGGGTTTTTACGGGAACTGCTTCTTCCCAGTGAGAATCAGTGGGTGCAGTTGGGAAATTGGGGAAGCTTCCATAAATGAGGTGGTGAAGCTGATACAAAAGGCGAAGAAGAGCGTAGGAAGTGAGTTTATAAAATACATGAAGGGAGAAAATGGAGAAGACCCTTTTGCCCCGCCCCTCAACTACTCCACTCTCTTCCTATCGGAGTGGGGGAGGCTTGGGTTTAATGATGTGGATTATGGATGGGGCCCACCTATACATGTGGTTCCCATCCAAGGTTCGCCTGTCATCCCCGCCGGAATACTGACTTCTCTTCCCTTCCCCAAAATAGGTTTTCGTCTCATGACTTGGTGTGTTCAAGAGCCTCATAGCCCATCATTTCTCCACCAAATCTCCCTAACTCTTCCTTAAATTCACCTTGTAACTTCTTTGAATTCCTAACTATAATATAATATGTTTAAATTTAGTACGCTCCCTTAGGCTCCCTTCGACTCTGCTTAGCCAAGACTACTCGCTACAAACTTCATCAAATAGTTTAATTTATAAAATGTCATTGTACTTTTAAGGGTGAAACATAGTTTGAGGGAGAAACACAGTTAAAGACATGTTTGTTAACAAAAAAAATTCTTTGCGCCAAACGCCGTCTGTGGGAATCGAACCCACGACCACATGGTTAAAAGCCATGCGCTCTACCAGCTGAGCTAAGACGGCTTGTTGTTGAAAGGTGCACAAACAACTTAAATGTTCATTTTTATTTTTTGAGTTCTTGTATGCATCTACGTTTTAAGTTTTTTTTTTTTTTTTTTTTAAAAAAAAACATACAAATATCATAAGGCTAAATATAAATTATACATTTTATGTTGATGAATGTTAAAATTAGTAATAATAAATTTAGACAACACGATAACGTATCGATTTAACATAAATTTAGAAAACGACTTAGCCCATTTAAAAGGATAAAGGTTTAATTTTTTTTTTTTTTTAACTTTTAAGAATTTTGAAGTAGGAATTATAAATTTCTCTCTTAGTTGACTTAATTTCTCTTTTAAATTTATATCAATTTATTAAGTATAGTGTCATGTAAATAAATTATTACGAACTATTTTAACTTTCTTTAATAAAAATTGTATAATTGAATAATATTTGAAACTTAGGGATAAAATGGGAATTTCATTAAATGGAAATCAAATTGTAAAAACACTCCAAAGAGCAAAAACGTATCCTCTTGTATGCCGCAAAATATATATACGTAAAAAGTTAATTTGGTGAATGAAATCCATTTTTCCATCAACATTATTTTTTATTTTTTTAAAGTCTGCATGACACATTGAGAGGGAACAATAAAATTCTATTAAGAAACATACAAACAAAACATAACTCAAGAGTGGGTACAAAAGACAATTAAGCCATCTCAATTAGTTTTAAATTAATATATATATAGAGAGAGAAACAATTTTCATCTCTTTAAAAACAAAAAACAAAACAAACTTCATCTTGATCTATTCGTGCTAAGTAGTAACTCATGAAAAGTTTTTAAATTAGGATGAATTTGTATAACTCAAAAAACAAAATTGAAGTTGCATTTGGTATGTGAATTTACCTGATTTAAATGGTTGATGCACGAAATTTTTCTGGAAAATAGTGATTGGATTTTTAAGCTATGATGACCAAGGTAACGTAAGGAGCCAAAGTAACCTGCAAGGTGATCTTGCTTTGATATAGTGCTTTGCTTGAACACTATATGTAAAAATTTAGTTCGACTCTAGAGGATTTAGGGAGTAATTGTGCCTACCTTTGGCGGGAGAGTGTGAAAATGTATTTATATCTTCCATTTGAGCATTAGGAGTGTACCGTAAGGCATCTCCTCCATTTTTTGTGGTACATTGGGCTTAACTCCTAAATGGAGGAGCTTCCGCCCGTTATGCTGCCTACATAACCATTTTATGACTACGATGCAATTCCAGCGAGAGAGACCTTGAGGCGCGCCTTTCCTTTTGATAGGTCAGCGGTAACGAGGCTAAAATGGATCTCGCAAACATCTCTCTCTGGAGTCTGACCATACATCCCTATATGGCCACCACGTGGCTACGTCGGATTTTACCCTCCAACCTAAAGAAACTTCAAACACACGTTAAATAGGTTTCTATACATACTTTTCCACATCCAAACACACATTAAATAAAAAAAATGTTAGGAAATAAAACAGGACAATCAAGAGCAAACAATCAACAAAGAATTGAGGGAAAAAGAACACTACGCCGAAATTAATGTTGGTTCATTGAATATAGACTAAAGTCCAATTTCAACTACCGTTACATGTTTCAACTGTAATGGACGAATAGTACTGCAAGAGAGATTACATATTTGCATTGAACTTAGCATGGACCGAGTTCTTGAAACACTTAATCATTTAATTCACTTCTCATTAAATAAAAACGGCTTAATTTTCAAAGAAAAAGAAAACCCAACCCAACCATGCCCAAATGGTAAGAATTAATACATTTCTTTCCCATCAAACCAAATATAGTTCAACTGTTAAAAGCATATTTCCTTGACTAAGAGGTCATGAGTTCAAATCAATCCACCCCACTTTGGTAATACCATTTGGAAGCCGATTAGTATATATTTGACATTTCTTTTCAAGTGGTTGTTAATAGTTAAAAAGAAACTTTTATTATGAATTCTTGCTCATATGGTATGAAATTGAGAAAGTGGTTTGAGTGTACATTTAATATGCTACCTTACTTCTCTGAAACAACTACTTTTATTATTGAACTAAATACTTACCTACTCACCCAATTAGAAGACATCTTCTGACTAACCACCATTAAGAATTGGACATTTATTTACTTTCAATTTCATCGCATCCATTTGGTCGCATGAGTATCCATGCCAAAAATGGATTCATTCACACATAGACTACAGATTTTGTGGCGGCATATATAAATACTACTACGATGGATATATTGGTATGTAGGAATCTTTCTATATATACACCAATATAATAGTAGTTTGTAGGGTTGTCTTGGCCTTAGCACATGGGTGCTATTGAGGCGCTTCCTTGGATAAGTGATAGCACACAAAAATATGTTATCCTTAAACTTGATTTTAGTTAGTTTTGTTCGTTAATTTCAGAGCTTTCACGTGTTTTTGTGTTAATTTGTAGGTACCGAGCTTAATTTGATAAAAATTCGGGGTTGTTCGGGTAAAAAACGAGGTTAAGAAGACTAATTTTGGCTAAGGGAAAAAGAAATGAGGCCAAAATATATGTAGACCCGAAGAGGCAGTGTTGAGACGCCATGCCAGGGTGTTGAAACGCTGGAATTTGCTGGAAAATTGAGGTTGTGATGAACAGTGTCATGGTCATGCTTGTCCAAGGCATGTCGCCCATGGCCGTATGCCCATGACAACTGTCTTACCCCTAGTTTCACATGTTA
>JAOANK020000059.1:1709607-1722134 GCA_026257165.2 Telfairia occidentalis | reverse complement strand
CTCAAATTCACTATACTAAAACTGACTCGTACACTGTAGTAAATCGCACACCGTGTGTTGCGACCAATAAGACTCATTAAACTCATTCTTCTTTTGTTCTTTCCTCGTCTTTCAAAGACACGTGTGCTCCTCATTAACAACAAATGGTGAACTTGGTTCTAGCTTAAAGAAAATAGGTAGATTCATGATCGCCTCATCTTTTCCTTTTCTAAAAGGATTCGTCCTCAAATCTAGAATGTTACCTAGAGTAAGTTGGTGATTTTGATAATTATGCTAACCATAAGATTACATTAGATAAAGAATTTCCAAATGAAATTCTCCTTCAATCCTTCAAAGTAACTTCCAAGTTTCTCTTCAATCCTACTATTTGGTAGGGTGAGTCAATTTATTTCTTTTGCCATTAGATCCTCTCTTCAACGAGCTCCATCATATGGTCAATCCGTGAGACATGGGTCAATTCTTTTCCCTAACAAGGCAACACTAAGGAAAACAAAATCAAGCATAGAGACAAGATTAAACATGAAAAGTAAAGGTTGTTTGAGTAGAAATAAACACTTAGTGGCTTTCAAAAGAACCCTAAAATTAGATGAATGAAATAGTAAAGTTAAAGAGAGAAGGCAAAGAGAGTAAAATAATTAAAGAAAGTGACGTGGACCCATAAAATAAAGAACGAGAATGAAATTAATCTATTTTTAAAAATGAGAATGCTTTTTTTTTTAAGTGATTCTCAAATTTGAGATGAGTCCCACTTTTTATTCTCATTCTTTGCTAAACATCATGAAATGAACATTTTAATTCTCATTATTTTGGATAAGTAAATATAGTCTTAGTGTTATTATTATTATTATTATTTTAATTTAGCGTTAAAATAAATTAGAAAGAGAATAATGTTGAGAAACTTTGAATTTCACTAGAGCATCATTCAAACGTCCCAAAACTTTTTCATAATAATAATAAAACTAAAGTAGACATAGTTTTACTACATCAATAAATGTTTTTATTATGAATACGTCTTCCAAATTACTTTACCTGGTGAATTAAATGTTAGATTTACAAATAAATGAAATTTTCTTGAGTGATTAAATTTACTAATGAGTAATGGAGGAGATTAAAATAAATTTGTGGATAAAGTTTTAGAATTAAATGTGTTAAATATATGTTATAGTCTTTAATATTTTAGTTTTTTTTTTCCAATTTAAATTTTTTTAATGTAAATGTTTTTCAATATCTTTTGTTTTAAAATTGGTTGACTATAAACTTACTTGAAATAATATTTGTGGGGTTGGAAGATTGAACTATAACAAAAAATTATAACTTACAAGTATACGAGATCAAATTTTAATATAGTAATTAATGATAAGAGTCTTGTCATCTGGATTGAGTTTCTACCTCACTTGAGAATAATAGTTACAATCTCTCAATTTTATTTAGAGAATTAGAACAAGTTAGAACGAGTGACTAAATTAATACAAATAAACACACAAAAATAATGAATTCTACGAAATTAATTTCACCAATTGAATTTATGAACCTATTAACTAAACTAATTGAACTATTAATCTTATATGTGGATATTTAAATTTGTCTGATATTTTATTTAATTATTTATTTTATTTTTATTTAATTATTTAATTGTTTATTGATTTTATTTTCTTAAAAAAAAAAAAGAAAAAAAAGAGAAAAGGTCTGTCTTATTTATTTATTTATATTAAAGGGTTATTGATGTTGGAAAATAAAATAAATTTTTTGTTTGATTGTGATTTTTGATAATATAGAAAAAAGGGATAACGACATCATTTAAAATAGTTAAACGATTTTTTGTTTGGACAAATGACCAACATAAAAATGAAAGTGTTTTAGCTAATTTTTTGGGTACGAGCTTCAATGAAGATTTTATCAAAACTCAATTTTATAAAAAAAAATTACTATAACAAAAAAATACCAATAATTTAGAGAATACAAAGAGAAATATTAAAAAAAAACTTAGAATGCCTATAATCTAAGAATTCAAACGAAAAAAAAAAATAGAAATTTAAATCAATGTAAGATATTCAAATTTAAAAATTTTTCAACAACCCAATCAAAACCAAATAACTAAAAATAAAAAATTGAAACATATATGATTATTTAAAATAGATATAAAAATTTGAAAATTAAGAATTAAAAGAAATAATCTTTAAAAATATAAATAATATTTAAAAATACACAAAATTGATACGAGGAAATACATGTACCATCTCTTTTATTCCAGAAGTATTCTTAAATACTATTTACTATTTTAAAAAAAAAAAAATTACTCTACTATTCCAAAAATTGGAATAAAATATACTATTTACCGCGCGAGAATAACTCACTTTTAAGTTGCAGATATAAAAACAATTGTTAAGTTATTCAAAAGTATTCTCTAAATATTCACTAATACTCTTGCTTTAGCTATTCCAAAAATATGGTCTATAAATAATCTAAATATTCTCTACTATTCCCAAAATACTATATTTAAATACTTTAAATACTCTCTACTATTCTCAAAATAGTTTTTTTTAGCTTGAACTATTGAAATAAAAATACTTTTTGATGTTGTGTATTCGTCACATTATCTCCATATGTTAAATACTCTCAATTATTCCGAAAATACTCTCTTTGGACTGCTATGTATGGAGATAACCAAACATGGAGATGAAGTCGATGACTTTGCCAGAAAAAGCATGTTCTATACTCATCGTACCTCTTGTGGAAATGAAAGACGATGTCTTTGCTATGAGAAATAGAAAAAGTCATTTTGTCTATGTCAAATTGAGATGTTCTGACAATGGACGAGAGTTTTATAGATGATGAAGGGAAGATAAATAAATAATATTATTCGATTGAAAAAAAGAATTTAATAGAGAATTGCCAAAAAAAAAAATAGAAAAAGATAAAATCAAGGAGAAATATGAAAACATTTATTTTGAATTTAAAAGGGATAACTAAATAAAAGAAAATAGTAAAATGATTAATATTAAACTAAAATGAAATCACCATTTTTTCATTAGTTTAGCCCTTTTTTCAAAAGAAAAAGGTAAACAATGACACCTACTCCAATTCTCAAGAAAAAAAATTAAATTGAGCCCATTCTCTTTGTTCTTTTGGGTTGATTGATTATTTAAATTAAACAATATATTATTATTCTGAATTGAATTTTGGTTATTTACTTAGCCCCATTTACTTCTCTTCAATCAGAATCAAGGAATAAGAATGAAAATGTTCATTTTGATAATATTTACCAAAATTAAGAAATAAGAATCAAACGTGACATTCACCTCAAATTTGAGAATCACTCTCCAAAAAGGGACAATCTTATTCCCTAAAAAAAAAGCTGATAAATCTCATTCTCATTCCCTATTTCGTGGGCCCCTCCTCGTTAATAATTGTCATAGCTTTTTAATTGCTTAGAAATACAAAAGGTTATTTTTGTAATCATCAGTTATATGATTCCAATTCTAAATGAAAGTAAACAACATGAATAAGTTTTTTATTCTGATTCCAAATAACTTCTAGTAAACAACATAAACAAATAAGATCCTCATTCTAATTGATTTCATTCCGATTCTTCTCCATTCTGGTTGAAGGGAAGTAAACGAAACCTTAATTAAATCAAATTTTTATATATATTTCAATTTTGTTTTCATTTGTTGTTGTGATTTTTTAACCAAATCAAATATTTATGTATGATATGATTTCATTTTCCTAATTTGGTGAATTTGGTGGGTTTGAATAAGCTACAAATTTGGACCATGACTCAATTGTTAGGGGACACCAGAACACACATGAAACGAGAGCAAAAAAAATTCCTAGTCACTTTCTTTTCTCTCATCCTCATCTTCTCTTTTCTACACAAACTCTTAGTTCTTCATCTCCATCATCCTTTTTTATTCCTCTTCTTACTCCCATACAAAACCCTAACCACTTTTTCCCTCATTCTTTTCTTCATCTCCATCATTCTTTCATTTTTTTTCTACCACTTTTCGTTTTCCCTCGTATTTTTTTTGGTATAGTCAAGACATAAACATTCACAACCACCTTTAATTAGTGAGTTTCAACTTTTATCTATCTCTCTCTACTTTTTTTTTTCACTAATTACCAAATAGGCTTAGGTCCCCTTTACTTTTCTTCAATCGAATGTGAATAAAACCATTTGATAGTGTTTACCAAAATTAAGGGTGAGTCTCACCTCAAAATTGAGAATCACTTCCCAAAAAAGGGCAACCCTATTCCTTCAAAAAATGTGATCAATCTCACTCCCTATTTTGTGGAGCCCACACCATACTCATTAATTATTTTACACATTCTACCTCCCTTTCTCTCTTTAATAATTGTCATAGATTTTTAATTGTTTAGAAATACAAAAAAATTATTTTTGTAATCATCATTTATCTGATTTCGATTACAGATGAAAGTAAACAGTATGAATGAGTTTCTGATTATGATTCCAGACAACTCCTATAAAGCAGCATCAAAAGAATAATATTATCATTCCAATTGATTTTATTCCGATTGAAGGGAACTAAACGGAGCCTTAGTCTTTAAAGTATAGCGCTCATTTCATTTGTTTACATTATATGTTTATTTGAGTTGTTTGTAATATTGTAACTTCTTGAATAATGTTGTAAAGTTCTTATTTGGTTAATTGATTTTTTTATATTTTGATTTTATATGTTAATGTATATTATTTGGTTAATTGATTTTTTATAGTTCACCACTTCCAAGGTCCCAAATAACACCTATGAATCCTAGAAGATTTCTAAATCAAAACTGATGATCCATTGATGAGCGACATTCTCTAAATCAAAATTGGTGGCGCCTCCATTTTTCTCCCATTGAAAAGTTAACTCTCAACCACCTTTGCTAATTAAAAACCAAATATATATGTGATAACTTGGATAGACTTTAATAAATAAGTCTTTTAGGACCTCTAAGCTCTCTAATGGTTTTATAATTGTCCAACAACTTTTCTCCCTCAAATTTCCTCTCAGACAAATCCTAATTTATACATCTACTTAAAAACTGGCTCGATACTCGCAAACATAAAAAACCAAAGAATGGTAGTAGGTGTCGTTAACTTTAGTTGAGGCATGTAATTATTATTATATTTGCTGAACATATTTTACATAATATTTTTCATATTATGATTTTCACCCCACTTTCTCGCACTCTATAAAAATATATATTTTAACCAAGAGAACATAAGTTCAAATCTCCTACTCACGTGTTGTTGAACTAAAAAACAAAAATTATTATTATTATACCTAAATCAAACATTTTATTTTAATATTTAAACGTGGTATAAAAAAACAATTATTATTAATCTTCAATTAAGAAACAAACTAAGTAAATGGACACAAATTTTATTAATTTAATCAATAAATATTATATTAGGAATAGGTGTACAATACCAGATAGATTAAATCTTAGATTTACAATTGAATGAATTTTATTATATGATTAATAGAAATTTTTTTTTAAAAAAAGATTAATAAAAAAATTAAGGAAGAAATAAAAACAAATTTGTAGATAAAGTTTAATAATTAAATAAACTTAAATCCTATTTTGGTTTCGTTTGTTTAATTTTGGTCTCTAAACTTTTAAATTTGTTATATTTTAGTCTTTAAACTTTCAAAATGTTTGTTTAATCTCTAGACTTTCAAAAAGTAACCACTTTGGCCCATATTTTTATTTTATTTTTAACAAATGAATGATATCACTTCAAATAAATAAATATGATAATGTGGAGTATACATTTAAGCCACATAAGTTGAAGACAAAGAACGCTAATCCAAGCATAGGTCAATTGATAAAAGCATATACTACTATCGCAGATGTCGATAATTCGAAATAAATAAATATTAGATAATAAAATTATATACAAAAAACTAAAATAATTTTTTTTTATACATTCAAGTAACTAAAATAAACATTTTAAAAACTTAAGGACAAAAATAGAATAAATATGAAAGTTCAAGAATGAAAATGAAAATTTCAAAAGTTTATGAACTAAAACAGAAAAAAGTTAAAAAGTTGAGGTACATTTAAACCAATTAAATATAACTTCCAAAGCAACCGGTTCAGACGGTGGTTTTACTGTTTTTCATCATCCATGTCGACCGGCTCTCTCTGTCTTCGAGGAACTAAAGCTTAAGGGGCAGGACGATCAAAAAAATGGGAAGCGGGAATGGCAGAATTTGGCACACAAAATGCAGCGCCAAACTCGCCTATTTACCAATCAGAAATCAGTGTCCGTACATCCATCGGGACTGCAGCTCTAGAAATGAATACCCCCACCGCTTGCTTTTCAAGCCTCGCGCCCACTCACTCTCTCAACTGCTCGCGCCATTTCTTCTTCCATCTAAATCCCTAAAATCCTTTCTTCTTCTTCCTCTTCTGATTCTCTTTCCCTTGCATTCAACTCACTATCCACCACTTTCCGTGCGTATTTCCCTTGTCTTTTCTGTTCTTTAATGGCGTCTTTCACTTTCCTTTCGTTTGTTTTAGCTTTTCTTTAGTTTCTTGATGTTGTGCTGTGTATTCTCGCAGATTTATGAATTTTTGAACTGAAACATGGTCGTCAAGTCCCGGGTCCTTCGTTCTGCCGCTAATGGAGAGCTGCATTCTCCAGTTAATCCTGAGGAGAAGCCGAATCGTAAAAAAGTTCCTACGCATGGGCGAAAGAATGCTAAAGTTGCAGCACTGAAGGGAGATGCAGAGGAGCCATCTCCCCAGAGGAGGACTAGTGCTCGAATCCAGATAAAGCTGCTGGCTGAGAAGGAGCTCCTAGTGCGTCAAAGAGTAGAGCTCCTCGATAAACCTGTCAGCGCGAGCAAAAGGAAGAAGACGAACGGCCAGGTAAAGAGTACGCGTAACACTGTGAGTGTTGGGGATGAGAAGGTGGAAGATAAGGCCGACGCTGTTTTGGTATCCAACGATGTCAGTAAATCTGTACAGGGTGATGAGAGTGAGCCAATGGAAATGTGTGCGCCGGAAAAGAGTAGAACCGGTGATGATGGTTGTCCGGCTAATTTGGTTGAGAAGAGTGACCATGCCAAGGTGAAGGAGACTCTCAGGTTGTTCAACAAGTACTATCTTCATTTTGTACAGGTTCGTCGCCTGGAAATGACACTTCGTTTGGAGTTACTTCAAAATGTTTGCATTTTGAAGTTTATAGTCAGCTAACTCATTGTTATTGTATGTTCCTTTAAACCAAAAGGAAGAGGAACAGAGGTGCAAAAAAGCCGAAGTAGCTCAAAAACCTTCCAAGGGGTCAAAATCTAAGGTAGGCCTTTGCGTCGGCCTTCTATAATTTATGCAAGTAATTAATAGTTTTTGTCCGAGTGTCCTACGGAAAGACTTGTTTGTCCATTTGGCGAAAAAATGATATCTATATCAATTGAATAAATGGCTGCCTTCGAATTCTCTCATCTCGCATTACCTGTCGCATGAAAGAAAATCAAAGCACCGATACTTTCTATGTACATCATTAATCTTTGAATTCAGATTTCTTTGGTGGTTTTTGTATCACTCTCTCATTTCTACATTTTGAATTATTTGGAACTGGCCTTCTTTGTCTGAATCCAAAAATATTCGTCTAAGCAAGACAATTTATGATATGACCCGTCAGCATGATTTTTAATATTTATCTTATTACTCGAAATTTGTACAGAAGGGAACTCCTGTAGAAGACATAAAAAACAAATCTAAGCGACCTGATTTGAAGGCAATTTCTAAGGCAAGTCGTGATTGCACACATTAATCTTCTACAACTTTCTTGTTATTATTTAATGAATCATTATTCAAGACATGTAGTGTTCAATTGAAGATTCTATTAGTCAACATCTAATTTTGGCTTGGCTTTTCTCCCTTTAACATTTAGTTCGGTGTGCTGGATTTTGCTAGACTGATTTGTTGCTTTTGCACATTTATTTATGGGCTCCCTCTCTCTCTCAAGGAAACAGGAAAATATCATACAGAAGTATAATTCTTCCTGTTGGAATTAGCAGAAAAAGGCATCAGTTTGATATTTATTTATTGTATATATGAGTTGCATTCCCATAATTTCTTTTTTCTGCACTGTTTGTTTAATAGAAAAATAATCATATTATTAGAGTAGCTATTCAATGAGTTATTGACGTGAGCTGAGAGTGAAAGGGGATGCAAGAGCATTGTAGAAAGAACTTTCTACTAGTCATAAGGAAAGGAAGGGAAATCAAATGTGAAGAGGGCCTTGAGTTAATGTTTCCCAACCGGGTGCAATTAAGTTTAGAACTATCTCGAACATCATCCCTATCTTCCCTGATGTCATTGAAAATGAATTTGCTTTTTAACTTTCAAACATTTGAGAAAATGGCAGCCATAATATTTTTCCAAAGTACCACTAACCAAAATATTGTCATTATTAGTTGGAGGAAAGAAAATTGGTGGAGAAACCCATCCTTCATAAGGAGGCAGCTCCCTTTGAAATCAAAGGACTATAAGTTCTTCCAAATTCTTATGAAGAAGTACCCATGGATGGATGGATGTGCAATCTTCTCACCATCTCTCGCATAAGGCACATGGCTAAGGTGCATGTAGGGTTTCTCTATTGAGTCACGTTATTAGCATTGATATTTTCATGTGACATACACACTACGATCAGTTTCTAGTTTATTTTTCAGTTATGCTTTATGTTTTTATGCATTAGCCACCATCTATAGTTAGAATCAAGTTGTTTGACTTTGTGAAAGACAATAAGCTCATGTGGTAGTGAGAGATTACTCTTCAAGGGTTTCTAAAAGTGCTCATAGACTTAATCCCTATTGTTTAAATGAGTCTCATATTCACAATTACTTGATGGCACAAGGATTTTAAGTTTTGAAGGGAACTACCGGAACCATTTAACGAGAAGGGCGAAATTCTTACTCTTGAAGTTCTCAATCCCTAAACCACCTTCCTCACAGGGTTTTCTTTTGATACAACACTCTAATTCACTAATGTGACCTCCATCATCTTTAATCCTGATAAAAAGTATAACAGAATTCCACTCATCATTGACTTCTTGAAATCTTCTCTTTCTTGTTCGAGATCATCTTATTTTGTCATGCTCTAGCTTATAAAGTCTATTGATATGACTAATCAACCTAAGGTCCTTGTTTTTTCGTGCTTTAGCTTCTTTTTAGAACTCAAGTATGCAAATGTATAACCCATATGACATATCTTGTACAAGTAAGGTGTGCTCTTGCCTCTAGCTTCTTTTTTGTTGTTGTGTTTTTTGTTTTATTTTTTCTTTGATAGAAGACAAGTATATGGCTGCGGAGGTTAGTTCTAGGAGGATACTTGGCTTCAAAATGATTCCTCGATTATTTGTTTGAGGGGAGAGTCCCTGTCTTTTACTTTTTGCTCATGTAGAGCGCTTCTTGATCCAAAGATGGATGAGTTTGCATCAGTTTTATCCTTTATTCAATTCCAATTCTTTATTTTGGTTGCAGTGATTGTTAAATGTGGTCTATTCAAGTTGCATGGAGCATTCACTAGCAAGTTGTTCTACTTTTGGTCGATTTCACCTCCTTCCTATTTGATGGATTTTCTCTTTCTTTAAATTGTGGAAGTTGAAAATCTTGAAAATGATTTGATCCTTTTCTTGATTAGTAGCCTTGGAGAGGATTTTTTTTCTTGATAAATAATTTTATTAATGAGTGAAATTATAAGAGAGAGAAAAAGATCTCAAATCAAAGGAGCTATAATAAACTTCTCCAATGAAAAAAAATGAAGTGAAACTATAAGAATGAAAGAGAGACGATTACCAAAAGATTGGAAGAAATAAGATATTATCAAAAAAGAGGCAATAGATTGTTCTGTCTATGAAAAGATGTTGGTTTCTTTTGATCTGAATCAACCGTAGGAAAGCCCAAGTGATATGCATCAAAAGGAGCTTTTTCTCTCTTTTGAAAGGATGACATTCCAAAGTAAGAGAGATAACGCCACGAGGGTCTAATGGGACAGCCACTTCCCTGTTGAAGGAGGAGATGGTGATGCACTAAAAGTGATAAGAATAAAGGTAAGTGATAGAAAGATGGCCTTGTGTCCTTCCTTTTTGCAAAGGACACACCAATAAGAAGAAAGCTTCATAGTGAATATTTGACATTGTAGAAAGTCTTGCATGTTGATGGCTTCTTGAGATAACTCCCACAAAAAGTACTCTTTCCAAACTCCACAACCAAACATCTCTGAACAGATTTAGACTAATCGAGGCCAAGAGAAGGCTTACAGTTGCCCATTCATCAATCTCTTTATCTTTGAGGTTCCATGTTAGTTTGAGGTTTTAAAATTTTCCATCCTCAATCCAAACATCCTCGATAGATGCTTATTTTCCATTGGAGATAGAGAAGAGGCGAGGGAAGCTAGCAGCCAAAGGGGAGTTATTCAACCATTTATTGTTTCAAAAAGATGTGGATTCCCTGTTGCCAACTTTGCCAACCAGGTGATCAAGGATTAACACCTTAGAATTTTAGTAAAAAGTTGTTTTGGGTCTAAATTAATGTGCTTTGTGTAGGTTTGGTGCAAAGAATTCTAATTTCCTCTCTGGTTGTACATTTTTTTGTGGGAAAGGAACCAAAACCTCATTTCATTAATATAATGAAATTTATGAAAGGCTAATGGGTTACAAAAATCCCATCCAATTAGCACACATATCTCTAAGTGAGTAATAGTTTATCTCACTTGCGCTAAGTGATAGTTGTTCCTTTTTATTCAAGTGTTTCAAAGGAAGCTCCTAATCAGAGTTAACGACGAGGATTTTGAATACCTTTTGAAAGGGTGAGCCACCATAATTGTGAAGATTGTTTACAATTTGTTGTGTATAGGCATGGACCATCCAAAAGCCTGACTGGGTACTTTCATTTATTAAATCTAAAGTGGTAGCTAACAGAAGTATGGTCTTGAGACTCACTGTCAAGCTTGCAGCAAGAGCCAATATTGGGGAAATGGCAATGGAGGAACTTCTTTTTTGCGTATAATTGCATGCTATTGACCTTGCCCATGACCACCTCCCACGTATAGATTTTGATTTTCCTTCTTTCCAGATAACTCTATGGTTGATGGAGGCATGGAGGGATTCTTGGTAGCCAAAAAAAGATGGAGAGACTTGCTTATAAAGGAGCCTGATGAGTCAAGAGGCCAAGTTCATGAGTTAGAGTGGTGCCTAAGCACCTAACCATCAAATCAAGAAGAACCATTCTTTGTATTTATCATCTATTAAATTTTTCCTAAGCTGAATGTTTTTGGAGCTAGTGGTGCTATCCTAAAGGGTTGCCATTGTCTCATTTGTAATAACGGAAATCCAATAGAGATTTGGGAAGATGGAGCACATGGTGGACGAATCAATCCATAGATCTTCCTAAAAATGAGTGTTTTGTCAATTTCCAACCCTATAGGAGACAACCTTTGGTGTTACCCTTTTTTCTTTTGAATTATGAGGTTGTTTTGGCAAACTTTTGATAATTTTATGATTTATCATTTAGAGTCCAAATCATATGAGGAATATTATGGTGGTTTTTTTTTATCATTTATTTATTTATTTTTCTCTTTTTTTGTGGTTTATATGTTTAGGGAGAAAGGTCGTGTACTTTAGCATGTTGTTTTTTTTTTCTTTTCTTTTTTGTGGTTTATTTGTTGGGAGGAACTGAAGTGATTCATGAGATTAAATAGGCCATCGTAGGAGGTGGGAAAGTTGGTGCATTCTAATGTCTCCATGAAGGCTCACCGCTCAATCTTTTTTGTAATATATCTTATCTTTAATCTCTAAAAGTTGGGGCTGTAGATCAAAGGTAAAGAGTATAGGATGAAAGGTAAAACGTTAGATGCCTTTGTGGACGAGTGTTTGGTTGATCAACCTTTTTGATTTAATACCTTGTTTCTATTATTGGAATGAAGAGAAAACTTAGTGAAGGTAGATTAAAGAACTCCCTTCCCTTCCCTTTCCACAATCACTCTATTCAAATAAGTAAAAAGATACTACCCTAACCATGTTAAGCAAATATATATAATATAAATATTTCTAGAACACCCCTCTATAACGAACTAGGGCTTGCCCCTTTATTACCCTTTTTAGAGTAAACCATAGTAATTGGGGGCTTATCACTTTCCTAGACGTTAGTGATTTCGAGGCGAGGCCAGGCGAGAGGCGACGCAATCCTGGCCTCGTGCTCCTCAAATAAGGCCCAAGCGAGCGCCTTCAATAAGGTGCTTGCCTTGTTGCGCCTCAAGCTTGGTGAGGCGAGGTGAGCGCCTCTTTTTTTATTTTTAATGTTTTTAAATTAAAATGAAAAGCAAACCTAAAGGGTAAAACATAAAAAAAAAAACCTTCCTACACGTACGCCTCTCCATTTTTGCCATCAGTGGTCTGCTTTGCCCTCCTTTGTTGCACGTTGCCGTGCGCCGCTCGCTGCCCACCGCTGCTCACTGCCTCCAAGTGACTCTTTTTCGTGGGTTTTCTTTTCTACATTTTTTCTACTTCCCTTTTT
>JAOANK020000059.1:1689755-1709507 GCA_026257165.2 Telfairia occidentalis | reverse complement strand
AAAATATAACCAAACACTTAAAGAACGCTTTGATCTAAAAGATCAACTTGATCCAATTTCTTTGAATCACATTGATGGGAGTAATGAATGGTTGGTTGGAACACTTGAAGAGGAAAATAACAAAGAAGCTGAAGCTGAGTTGGTTTTTGATGATGACGACCTTACATGGGGAGATGTAGCCCGTGCAAGTGGTGTTGTGAAACCTATAGTTTACACTAGATCTACAATTGCCACAACTTCTAAAGGAAGGTCCCATGCAACTACTGCAACTTCAAGAGTTCGAAGACCAACTATACCGATTGTTAATGATGACGATGTGGAAGAGGATGAATTGGAATTGGACCTAGAAGATCATGAGGAGAATGACCAAGAAAGACTATTAGACCAGACCTTAGACTTAGATGCAGAGGATGATGATGATTTTAGTTTTTGATGTTGCATTTTTCATAATTAATGACTTATAGAACATTCCATTATCAATTTATCATTGTATGTTTTTAACATTTTGTTGTATTTCTTATATAGTCTTTTGGTGTTTAAGACTTTGATATTTTGTGAGTATATTTATTATATGCTATATATATTTATTTTAATTTATTTATTAAATTGTGCCTCGCTTCACTCGAGCCTTGCCTTTTTATCCCCTTGCCTTAAGGCGATCAAAAGGTTTGTCGCCTTGAGGTGTGCCTTGCGCTTTGAAAACACTGCTAGACGTAAACACCTTGGAGGGTCCTATAGAACAAAGGAAGAGCAACCCTCCATGCCAGATGATTTTTCTTTCACCAATATGGTGGCGATCTCTTTGTGGAAAAATAATGTGTATTAGACCCCATCCCTACCAAAAGGTAAATTGACTGGTAAAGGTAGTGTTGCGAGTTAGAAAATGTTGCAAAGAGCTTAGAAGCCTCATATCCACTTGGGAAAAAGAAGTTGAGGATGAAAAAGAGAATAACCATCTATAGAAGAGAGTCCTATAGTTTCTCATTCATAATGATCTGTTGAAATATTAGAGGAATGAGAGCTCCTCCGAAGATCTCTTGAAATACTTACCTAGATGGTTAATGGGTGATCAAGAAGATCCATGGCCTAGGTTGGTGACCATCATTGCACTTTGGAGGGGTGCTCGCTTAAGGTTTGCCCAAATTGTGCCCATGTCACAATTTGTGGCAGTGGGGCCTGTGTTGTGCGGCCCCTCCTATAAAAAAGAATCAAGTTTGACATAGTTTGCTTGCTACAAACCAAACATAGCTTGACGAGTAGAAGACTAATTAAATTTGTTTTTAGAATGCTATCATCAATGCAAGCCTTAATGAGACTTATGTTTGTCTTATCCCAAAGTGTACTGATGCTAGAACAGTGAAATGACTTTAGGTCCATCAGCCTTACCTCATGTATATACAAAATTATTGCAAGGGTTTTCTTTGATGATTGAAAGCAATCATGCCTTCTACTATATCAACATACCAATTTGCATATGCCCATGGGCATCAGATTCTAGATGCCTCTTTAATGGTAAATGAACTTTTTGAAGAATACCATAGGAAGAAGAAAGGAGTGATCATTAAGCTTGTTATTGAAAAAGCATATGATAAAGTGGATTGGGGCTTCTTGGATGTTATCAGGAAGCTAATGGATTTGGTTCATTTTGGAGGAAATAAATTTGCGGTTGTGTATCATCGACAAACTACTCTATTATTATCAATAGTCGTCCCAATAGAAAAATCATTGCTTCAAGAGGTCTTCGACAAGGTGATCTGCTATCCCTTTTTCTCTTTACCATGGTGACTAACTGCCTAAGCCGTATGCTTACTCTAGCACATGAACAAAATATGATCAAAGGGTTCATGATGGGAATAAGCCTGCATGTTAAGCACCTTCTTTTAAGTGATGACACAATCCTTTCTCCCCATGAAGAGATTGATTTAAGTAATTTCTTCAACATTGTCAATACCTTTGAATGGATATCGAGTCTCAACATAAACGGCACTAATTGAAATTTTTGAGAATCAACTGTGATACCCCTTGCATTGAAGCTTTAGCCTCTCGGTTTGGTAGCAAATTTGTCTCTTGGCCTGCCACTTATTTGGGGCTCCCCTTGCATGCCAACACAAGGAAAGACATTTTCTGGTTGCCCATTATTGAGAAGTTTGAAAGCAGATTGCATAGTTGGAACCACTCTTACGTTTCAAAGGGAGGTCAATTAACTCTCATTAATGCAATGCTTTCCAACCTTCCTATATGTTACTTATCCCTTTTTCATCTTCTTAAAAAGGTGGCTGTTCAGATTGAGGCTCTTTTTCACTGTTTTCTATGGTCGGGCTGCTTGGACAAAGCTAATTAGCATCCATCTAAGGTGGGAGAGAATTAAAAAATCCATCCAGGATGGGGGCTTTGGTATCACTGACATCCGGCTTGATAATCAAGCCTTAATGGCAAAGTGGCTCTGGAGATACCATTTGGAATCTAATGCTCTCTGGTGCAAGGTGATCTTTGCTAAATTTGGGGTAGATGATGTTGAGAATATGACTGATTTGAGTAAAAAGCTTCTGCAAAGAGACCTTGGAGGTTTTTATTTTTTGATAAGAAAGCACACTTTCATTGAAACAAATGAAAAGGGTCCTTGGAAGTCTATCTCTAGCCATAGTAAGCTGATTTTACACAATATCACTCACAAGGTGGGCGATGGTAGGGGAACCAAATACTGGCTCAACCATTGGATCACTCAGCACCCCTTATTTCTATTTTTCCCCTTCATTTTCAGATTGACCAGCACCAAAGAGGCTACCATAGCTGATCTTTGTGACCAACACAATCTCTTATGGAGACCCAATTTTAGAAGACATCTTAAGGAAGATGAGATTAAAGAATGAGCTAACCTTACAGCATTGATCATGGCTTTTGGGCCTTCAAACCAGGCTGATCGTTGGGTGAGGAATTTGGAAAAATCTGCAGACTTTTCTACTAGCTCCTTGGTTAGCTTTCTTCACAACTCTCTACCTTCTTGAAGCGGTGAGCTATACATAAACATTGCAAAGACCCTTTCCCAAAAAGTTTAATTTCTTATATTGGAGATTAGCCATCTTTGCATCAACATCCATGATACGCTCCAGAAAAGATGTCCTTGGCTTGCCATTTCACTAAGTTGGAGCTCTCTTTGTAAAAAAGACAACGAAACTGCTTGCCACCTTTTCATATGGTGCCCATTTCAGCAGCTATATGGTCTCGTTTTGCCTTTGCCTTTGGTTGGTCGGTTGTTTTCCTTGACTCTGTTATGGATTGGCTAAGCCTCATTTGTGTGGATCATTCCGTCACCAAAGCCAGGAGAATTTTGTGGAGCAACCTCAACAGAGCTTTAATTTGGATCTTATGGAATAAATGGATCTTATGGAATAAATGAAATGCATACGTCTTTCTTGGATAGGAAAGGAGCATTTCCGATCTTATTGATTCTATTCTCTTTTTGGCTTAACACTGGTGTAAAAGAACTACACATTTCAATTTCTATAGTCTCTCTACACTTGTGCAAAATTGGATAAATTTGTTGTACTCATTGAGGTTTACCCTCTTTTGTAACATTTCATTCTATCAATGAAATTATTTCTTATTAAAAAAAAGAACATTAATTTTTCAATTATGAAAGCTGTTTGATCTGAAAATTCTTTTGCTTAGTGACCTCTTCATCTAGACAGTTGGGTTAATGTATAGAGTTGATTGGATATTTGTGGAACCATGCAAAGCAAGGTAGTCAAGCTATCAAGCCAAAAAAAGTTGAGATACTTCATGAAAGAGGACTACAGTTGACATCAATAAAATGGACCATAATTGTTTTGATGGGGTATACGAATTAGGAGCCTGGAATCTGGTAGGCTCCCAAATTCTCTACGGCTTTTAAGTCCTCGAAAATTTTTTGTTCCTCTTCACTCCATCTCTCCAAGCATAGCCTTTACTGCATTATACCAAATCACTTAGCTTTACCATTAAATTTTTGCCTGCAAGTAAATGGAGCATGGTTTCATTACTAATTGTAGAGAATACCATTGCAAGTCAAAACATCTTCGTGAATTGATAAAGAGATCAGAAGCAGTAAGGATAAAGTGGACGACCCTAATCTTCCAAACAGTTCTTACACATCTGTTTGAGAAAAGAAAAGCATAGGATGTATTCATAGTTTCTTTCTAAGAAAAGTAATTATGCAAGCATGACAAAGAAAAGTCTCTGATGTAATTTAATGCCCCCTCACTCATTTTGCCTTTTTCTTGTTTTTAAAATCTATGACAGATGTTGGAGGCAAATGAAATTTTGAACCATGAGAAAAGAATTGGCAACGTTCCAGGTTGTTTTTTGCTCTTTGAAATATTTACTTTATACCGTTACTTTGTCCTTGTTTGTGATGTGTGGATGACAGTGGATATCATTGTGGTGCACGTGTGAAATGTTTAGAGAATTGAATAATTATTATGTTTTACTTTCATTTTGAGGCAAAATCTAACTTGAATATAAGAGGGCTATCCTTAATTTTGCTTTTCCGTGCTCCACTAATTGGACCATTTTTTTTTTAGGTTTCTTCTTTTGTACTTTATTTGACTTAATGACGGTTAATCAAGTAACAAATAGTCTAAGTAGAACAAAGTAACTAACAATGACCATACATTGACCCTATTTAGAAAGAATTCAACCCCAAGGTAATGAACTTAGCAGAAACTCATTTAGAGTAAATTATTCACAAGGTCAATGAAATATAAGGTATTTGAAATAATTCAAACATTCTAATCTTATATTTATAAGCATTGGTCCTCCCTTCCTCCTTCAGAAACCATTCTCATCAAGAAACGAAGAAAGATAAAAGAAAACCAAATAGGATGGGAGAAGACATCCGCCCTTAGGCCAAAGGAGTTTAGCAAAAGATCTCCTGTTGGCATTTATAAAAAAAATCATAACTTATGGAAAGTTTAGAGATAGTATGCTAACTAGAGGTAAAAAAGTTGGTTGGCTCCCAAATATATTTCATCTTTCTATTTTGGTCTTTTAAAATTCATTGATTTGTTATCTAGTCTTGGGAGAATGAAATATTCTATTATATTAAATATGTGCAACATAGGTCTTTTTATATAGATGAAAGACCCATTGCAAAAGGGGAAAAACTGAAGGCAATACAAACTTAATAATGACAACTAATTTACACATTTATAAATATTAAAAATTCCAACACTTCCTCCTCAAGTTGGTTTCAAGATATCTTCTATATCCAGCTTGTCAATTAGTTTATCAAATTACTTCTGTGGAAGTCCCTTTGTCAGTACATCAACAATTTGCTTGATTATCGAAAAAGGAATGCATTTTTCTCCTTAATAAAATGTTTGTCGAACTTAATATGTTTTGTTTATCATGTAGAACTGGATTGTGAACTATAAAGATGACAATCTTATTGTCACAACTTACAATTTGTAGCACCAGAGTCCATGTTCCATTTGAATGAAGGATGAAATACATCACTTACTAAAGGATGATGCCTTGAATGACTAATGATATTGTTGTAATTTTGTAATCCCTTTCACAGAAATTGTAACCAACTTTCCAAGGATATCATGAGTGGATGCAACATTAGCTTATTAAAATTTCTAATATTTATTCAATAGAATCCTACAATGGATCTTATGGCATGGCTTTCGGCAAGATTGACCCACTATTCATCATGAAAATTATCTTAAATTCTTTCTTTCTTTTTATTTCCTTTGTATTTATTTGTTTGATTTCCATGTTTGAGAGACGGGGGCTTTGGCCATCTCAAATGGAATTGTAAGTCTAGTTAAGAAAACTCAAGTTTCTTTTGGATGGAAAACCGTTTTTTCATTGAAATGAAGAAAAGAATACACACAGACAATATAAAAAAGGTGACTCAAACTCCGTACCTTTGATTGTTGGGTGTGTGGGCCTCACACACTCGAACAGTTTGGTTTTAAAAAAAACATGGTGCCAACTTGAGCATAGTTCAATCGGTTAAGATATATATTCTTGACCAAATGGTTGGGGGTTTGAGTCTCAACCCATGTATTTTTTAACTTAAAAAAAGATCATAGGTGTGTGGGGTGAAACACAGATTTTGAGCTGGGTGTGTCTTGCACTCTAAAAGTTCGATGATTCAAAATGACTGATTTTAAGATGTTCCTAGTATGGGTGATAATGACTAATTGTTATCTAGAAAAGGTGTCCTAAACTCCAGATCTTAGATTTCATTTAAAAGAAAATACTAACTGTGGTAGGAAAAAATAAATTCCTAGTGCCCTGATAGCATGTAGTCAATGGAGGTTCAGGAGAAAAACACCTTACCATTCCCTATTTACTAGGCCTAAAATAAAAAAATGTAAAATTGAAACCAATAGAACTAAAGGACTTCTGACCAAACTAGTTTTAACAGCATATGCTTATTTACATGCTATAACAGGTATCAATATTGGGCATCGATTCTATTCAAGGGCTGAAATGGTAGCTGTTGGGTTTCATAGCCACTGGTTGAATGGAATTGATTACATGGGGTTGTCATACAGCAAAATGGTAAAAGGATTCTCCAATTTGCTTCATTTGACAATTTATTTGCATTATGAATCTTCTAGCAGTCTTGATATCCTCACTGTTGTCACATCATATTTAAAAGATTGTAAAATTTATAACATTTCTTTTGAAGTAGAATCCTTAAAGAGAGTTGTTATCATCATTAGTTCTTTTTAAATTTTTTTTTTTTTTGAGGTAAACATATGAAGAAACACTGGATATATTCAGTATTTCAGTTTGTTTGAACTCATTTAAGGGATGTTTGTTATTCGTGTTTGAGCTATGAAAATGTAAAGGGCATGAGATTTAACAGCACATCATATTGCCTTCTCAAAATTCATTGTTTTCAGCCGAAGAAATGTACATTGCATGGTGTTCTTAAGCAATTCCAGCGTTAGAAACCATTTGTGTGCTCATTTAAACGAAGTCTTTCTAATTCTAGGCCTTCCACATCCATAAAACAAATGTCTAACATTCTCACATTGCATTGACTATATTTATTTAGAGGATGGCTTTCAAAATGTTATGAAACCATGTAATTTACATCAAAAAGGAAAACACAAAGTTTAGATGAAAATTTAATTAATGTTGTGTGAAAAGAATAGTTTAATAAAATGGAAACACCAAGAGAGGCTAGGAAGTAGTCTTAATAACTTTTGAAAATGGACTTATTCCCAAGTCCCAAGAGAGACTAGGAAGTAGTCTTAATAACTTTTGAGAATGGACTTATTTTAAAGTCCCAAGGGCAACCTTGTTAGTTAAGGCTTCCAGTCTTTGAGTAACGCCTACTCAAAGGTCACAAGTTTGAATTTTTGGGTGAGCTTAATTAGGAAAATCCTTGATGTCTTCAAAATATATGTGATTGAAGAAAGACTTGGAAGAAAGTAAAAGATAAAGATAGCAATAACATAAATACGTGCAACTGAGATATGAAGTTAGTTTGAAGTTGTCTTTCATAGCTAACTTGTTTATTAGTTTGTCAGATTGCCCTTTTGGAAATCATTCAGTGCATTAGTACGTTGTTAGAACAAGAAGGATGTATATTACCTTGCATCAATCTTTTTGTCTATGAAATATTTGTCAACTTTAAAATGCTTTATCCTATCATATAGGATTGGTTGAATTTTGAGCTATAGAGTTGGTAGATTTGATGTCACAGTAAATATGTCTAAGTGTTTTTTAAAGAACTTCAATTCTTCGAGCATTCTATATTTAGTAGATTAGCAGTTTGCTCTAGTTGGAAAATAATGGATATATATAACCTATATTAGTTTTTTCCGTTTATGGAATGTTTGCCTACTTTAATATGATTTGTTGTATTATGTAGGATTGAATTTTGATGAGCTATAGAGATGGTAGACTTGATGTCACATTAAATTTGTATAGGTGTCTTTTGAGAGAATTTTTTTTATAAGAAACAATTTCATTAATAGATGAAATTTACAAATGAAGAGGGTAAGAACCCAAACCAAAGGAGTTACAAGATACTTCTTCGATTGCAAAAGAATATCAAAACTATAAGAATTAAAATGACAAATTTACACCAAGAGGTAGCTAAGAAAATGATATCCAAAATGCAGTTGAAAGGGAGTTCTTTCTCTAAAAAAAACTGATGATTTCTTTCCGTTCACATTACCCAAAAGAAACTCTTACAAGTTCAACCAAAGGATTCTCTTAAATTGATGACCCAAGAGAATGAGAGTGAAAGTCCCTTTGAGAGGAAAGGCCACCGACCTGCTAAAAGGAGGGAGAAGAGTGTTTCAAAAAGCCAAGGCAGGGGGCAAGTGTGGAAAATGTGGCTTTGGGACTCGACATCATTCTTGCTAAGGATATACCCGTGTGGAGAAATGGCTTTGTATGACAAATGGTGCTGAAGAACATCTTGGGTGTTGACCATTGTGTGCAAGCTCCCAGAAGAAGAATTTGACCTCTTTGAGTAGGGATTTCTCCAAATCGAAAGCCACAAGAGGAGTTGTCTACTTTGGATTAGGGTTGTTAATCACAAATGAGGGATTTGATGTGAACATGCCATTACTTTCAAGCTTCCACACCAATTTATCCTCCGAATGTGTATGAGAAACAAAGCCAAGGGAATGTATTAAAGCTGCCATTCATGGATTTTGTTGTCATTGAGGTTTCTTCTTAGATTGAAATCCCATATCCGTAGGTCTACCCTTTTTTCAGGGATGCTGAGTATAGAAGGGGCATAACAAAGCTAAGGATGATGTTGACAACTAACAATTTTTCCAAAAGGAGGTGGAGGCTCCACTTCTGACCTGAATGGTGATTGGGATGTGGATGAGACCTTGGAGCTTGAGGATGTTTTGTGAAGGACCAGGGGAAGAGGACAATTTCTTTTGAGAGAACTATATATCTTTAAGTATTCTTTTGATCAATATACTCTCACAAGTTCCATGGACTAGCCTTAAATTTTGCGTCAACACTTCTCCTAGCCCTATTTACATATATATTTATTTTGCCATAACTAGGTTCCCTCCAATCAAAAGAATAGTAACAAAAGTAAAAGCTACTAGAATCATTTACCTTTCCTCAAGGTTTCTTTTAGATATCTCAAGATGTTATAAGTAGCTTCAAAATGAGTTAATCATGGTGAGTCGAAATATTGTCTTATTGTAAATCTAGTATTTGGTCATGTGTGAAACAAATAAGTTAGCCTTCCTACAAGAACTGTTCGTTTTTCTTTTGTGGCCAATAATTTCAAATTTGGTTTAATAAGAGTTTCTAGTATTCCGCATCAACTTTGTAGCTTCAAGTAATCCAATGTGTGGAAAGCATTATATAAAGCATTCTTCTTTGTAAAGTTTCATGAGTGTTGATGGCCTTGTGCGAGAGCTCCCAGAGGAAGAATTTAACCCTTTGTGGGTAAATTTCTTTCCATACACACCTTGGCTAAGTGGGGATCAATGACCGCATCTTTTTTGCTTTATCCATGAGGGATCTTGTGGTGAACGATCCTTGTGGTTCTAGCTTCCAAGCCCAAACGCCTTCACCATTCACAAGATTAATGGATGATAGAAAATTATTCAATTCAGCCCATTTAATGATTTCTTCATCTTTGAGATGAAATTGTTTCTTATTAAAAAAAGAAAAATCAATGTAATATCTTTTTTCCTATCAAAAGGAAAAAAAATTCAATTAGCCGTATCAAAGGTTTGTATCCACGGGGAGGCAATGGAAGAATCTAAATTCCAGAACAGAAAAATTTATGACTTTTGACGTTTTATATAAAAAAGTGATCACAAAATGGATGCTAGATGAAGTCTTTTCATGTGAAAAGGAGCCACAGACACCAAGTGGCCCAAAATGATTTAGAACTGTTATTTAAATGCACAAAGAGGAATGGCAAAAAAAAGAATAAATAATGATGAAATAAATGCAAGAAATTGAAACAAATGTGAGCTAACATGAGCATCTCTCAATGGTCAAGGCTTCTATACCTTCCATTGAGGTTGAAAGTTTAAATCCTTACCCTCACATTTGTTGTACTCGAAAAAGAAAAAAAAAGTTTTTTTTTTAATAAAAAATGCAAGAAATTGAAATATAGGGTGATCATTTGATTTTTGTTTGTGTCTCCATACATTTTAAATCTCTAATATATTGATTAACTGACTTTAGAGTATGATAAAGAATATCCATTAGGAATAGGATCTTTTCGTTTGGATGATTATCAATGACAGTTTTAGGTTCTTTTTAAAAATAATTGCAGTATAGTAATTACTCCTTCCCACTAGCGGTGGCCATTGTTTTATCGGGCATGTATGAGGATGACTTGGATAATGCTGAGGATGTTGTTTACACGGGTCAAGGTGGGCAAAATTTAACTGGCAACAAACGTCAAATCCGGGATCAAGTAATGGAACGTGGTAATTTGGCTCTCAAGGTATGTTCATCATGATTTTTTTTTCTTTCTGTCCTTAATGGAAACATCATATCATTTCATTGATGGGATGGAACGAGATACAAAAGCCCATCCAAGGAGTTACAAAAAACTTCTCCAATTGGATATGATAGTTGAAAAGTTGTAATAACAAAAGGGAGGAATTCCTTTACACCAATATAAAGCTAAAAAGAGAATACTATCAATAAGAAAGCTTTCACTTTTGCCACAACCCTTGAAGATTCTAGCATAGCGTTCATCATGATTTTTTTAAAAAGAGAACTCTTATCCTTTGATCTTATGTAATCTCATTAGGTCCAGGTAGTTAATGAAATCTAAAGAGTGGGTATAGTTTTTTTCTGTTAACAGAGGAAGGTGTTAACTATATTTGATTAAATGGGAAATTGTTACAAGTTAGAAAATGACGGTTTGGAGAACTGGGAATTGGTTTGTTTCGGAAAGAGAATTCAGGGCAATTGCTGATTGAGTTTTCTAGAATTTATTTTTCTTTGAGTTTGTGTAGAAAGAAGTTTGGAATTCAAAATAGTAGGTTGAGTTGAAAAATCATCATTAAGAAGTTTTTATACAGTTCTTGGGAATGTATGTGTATTTCTAGGTATCAAGTCTGCATGTGATGTTATGGGGAATGGGATGAAAATTTTACGTTTTGAAAATATCTTGGCTAAAACTTCGTCTCTTTAATCTCTTTTTCCTTGAATTTATATTTATATTTCTTTGAAAGATGATGATTTGTTTCTTTAGCTTCTCTGTTGAATAGAAAACTTTCCTGTGGGGTGTAGGTGTTATTTTTTTTAGAAATTCTTTAGTTTACTTATGTGTTGGATATTCTAAAAGATGTGCCCACTTTTAATTCTGTAAAGATAGGAGGGCTCAGACTTTGGCTTCTGGTAGATTGTTTTCAAATTTCTGTTCTGTTGCATTTTTCAAATGTTTCATGCTTTAAAATCCGGTTAGTTCAAAATTTAGTTCTTTGTCTCACTCTCATCGGTTTTCCACTGAATCCAGAATTGTATTGAGCAAGCTGTCCCAGTTAGAGTGGTGCGGGGGCATGAATCTTCCAGCAGTTACTGTGGAAAACTTTACACATATGATGGCTTGTATAAGGTTTTTCCCTTTTGTTTTTTAAATAAATATTTTAGGACTTTTTTTATTAGTTAGGTTCAATAGTCCTATGACATCGAGGTGTTTTTTTGAATTAGACATCAAATAACACTACTGCGATCCTACCATAACGTATTGTAGCAGTATTGAGTTTCGGTTACGTTCATTATTTCAATATTATTGGTTTGTGCTATACTAGCATGCTTTCTTGAATACTCGAACTTTTCAGTGTTGCGCACAACTTATTTAAAATTGTAATATTTACCATTAATTGTAAATGTTATTTATTTCAGAATCACCTACTATTAGATTTTGAAATATTTTTCATCTGCTGTTTCAATACATGATATTGAAGAGTGTGTTTGGTTAGTGATCTAAAAATCGAAATTTAAACTAAGAGTTTCAATGGAAATAAAGTTATATTATATATTTTCAGATATGTGTTTGGTAGTAGCAAATTTAGAAATTTGATCTCAATTTAAAAAGTTGTTTAGAGCATGTATAGTGATATATTCATAAACAATTAAAATAGTAATTGTTACTAACTAAATATTTAGTTCAATCTCAAATATTAATAATTAGTTTATTAACATATTTTATGTTATAAATTTTGTATATTTAACATTTCACAATATTATATATTTTATTATGTCATACATGTTTCGATTTTAATAAAAATAAAATGAGTTGATAACATATAATAGTATATATATCATAGTTTTTTTCTTGTTCAGTGTACTCATTTTTTAATTTAAAATTTAAAAATTTGAAATACTGGAAGCATAAAAATGTTTTCAGAATTTGTATTGTTTGAATCACAAAATTTAGGAATAGATTTAATAAATAAACTCACCAAATAGATATTCATTGAATTCATTTGATTTAGTTAATTTGAAAATAAGACATAAAAATTGAATTGCATGGGAAACATGCCCTAATTTTCTCACAAGGATTCAGGTAAAGGTCCTGTATGTCTCGTAGTATTGTAGTTTTCACTTTTCAGTTAATGCATTAATACAAATATGGTCTTGTTATCTGATGATTCCTGGATTGGGATGCTAGATATATATGGTTTTGCCATGCTCATTAAACCTCTTCAAGAAGTGAGTGTATGTCGTTCAAATACAAATAACTTGAGTGAGTAAAACATATCAGTATATGCTGCTACTAGGTTGTCTCCGCTGGGCTTTTTTGTGGGCTTTTTTTTTTTTTTTGGTATGTCCTTGTGTATTCTTTCATTCTTACTCAATGAAAGTATGGTTTCTTGTCAAGAAAAAATGTTGCTACTAATATATATCAGTCTGTACCAAAGCTGTAAGTTTTTCTAATGTATTAACTTTGTACATTGAATTTACTGGAGATTATGGAATTCTGTCGATACTTGGAAGTTATTTTAATGGTTCTTATGACATGGAGTTAATTTTTATCAATCAATTGATTCAGTGCTTTGTATTTTACAGGTTATACAGTATTGGGCAGAAAAAGGTATTTCTGGATTTACTGTGTTTAAATTTCGTCTTCGGCGGATAGAAGGACAGTCATTGTTGACTACGAACCAGGTCTTTACTTCTCTCATTTAATAGCTGTCTTGTTTTGAAGAATTTTTTGACGTAGTCTGTTACAATACTACTTTCATATAGTGCATTCTTTATCAAGCTTCTGCAATTAGCTCCTTGTCTGATTTGTACCAAGTGGAGTTTCTTTAAAAACTCCTTTAGTTTGAGCCTTGTCTTCTCTTTGGGATAGTTTGTATCCTTTCGTTTTTCTCCAATGATAAGTCCACCTTTTCTATTAGAAAAGCAAGAATTGCTATCATATTTTACTCCTCAACTCTGTCAATTCCAAACCAAATTTTCTTTTAGCTAAGAATGTTTGAAACTTCATTATACAGGGGAGCTTTTATTGTGACCAATCATGTTTTTTGTGGCTCTCTCCTTTTTGCATCCATATTTGTTATGTGCACTATTGTGTCTTCATTTAGCTACTCTTTTATCATTTTTTTTCTCATCCTATTTTGTCTATTTGCTTTTCTGTAATCATAGCCTACATTCCTTTTTTCAAAAGGTAAACCACGCTCTCATAAGATATATCAATTCCAAACATGTTATAAAAATACACAAAAAGAATAAAAGCACACTACAAAAGGAGCCTATGGTCAGCGAGATCCCCTCTAATCCTCAAGTTCCATGTGTTTTGATCAAGATTCCAGCATTCTTTCGCAGAGGCATCCTTCTTTAAAGATAGAGGAAAAATGAAAGGGTATTTGATCATAAGAGGAGATTCCCCAATCTACAAGTCTTTCCATAATAGGGTGTGTTCCCCATCATTCACCTTGCTAGATACATGGTTGTTGATAAGATCTTGGAACTTGAAAATATAATGCCAAGGGTTGTGGGATGAATATAAGGATTTACATCCCACTTTTTTGTCAAAATGAGAGGTACCTTATTTTGCAGCAATGCTCTCCTCCAAAGGGTCATTTTTTGAAAGCAAACCGCTAAATCCATTTGACCAGTAGAGATTGATTTTTGTGCCACAAGCCATATAACCCAAGCCTTCCATGGCCGATAAGGAGTTGTTCCTTGTCCCATTTAAGGAGGTGATATCTCAATTTGTGACATCCCTCCCTCCAAAGGAAATTTCTATATAGCCTTTCAATGGACTCGACTTGATGACTTTAGTGGCAATGGGAAAGAGGAAAAGATAGTATCTAGGTAAGTTGGAAAGAGTGGCATGAACAAGAGTGAGGCTCCCTCCCTTGGGGAGATATTTGTGTTTCCCCAACCATGAAGCCTTTTTTCCACTTTTTCATTGATAAGTGCTCAAAAGTCCATAGTATGGTGGTGGTTGTTTAGGGGCAGCCCAAAATAAGAGGTTGGCCAACAGCCCAATTTATAGCCAAAAGAACTAGCAAGCAAGGCAACAGAGGGGGGGTCTATATTTATGCCCAAGAACTCAGATTTATCGGGGTTGACATTGATGCTTCTTCAAAAACCTATATGGTGTGAAAAAGGCGGCTAAGGTAATACTTTTCCTAAATGAAAAAAGTATAGTGCCATTTGCAAATTGTAGGTGAGAAATAATATCATTATTGATATCAAACCCCTTAATTAAACCTTTGGATGTTGAATGGGAGAGTATCCTACTCAAACAGTCAACCACGGGAATGAAGAGGAAGGGTGATAGTGGATTTCTAGCTTGGAGAATATTATTGATATCAAACCCCTTAATTAAATCTTTGTGGCTCTCTCCTTTTTGCATCCACCTTCACCATCAGTATCTGAACCTTAGCCTGGAGAATAGCATCAATGAAATCTCACTTGTCAAGGCCTTTTCGATGTCGAGCATTATACCAACCCTTTTTTATTTTTCCTCTTCCATTAATCAATGGGCTCATTAACAATCAAGGAGACATCGAGGATTTGTCTACCAGCAACAATGCAGATTGGTATTCGGAGATAGTGCTATGAAGGATCTTCTTTAATCTGTCTGAACTTAAGCAATCACTTTGTAAAGGCATGTAGTGAGGCTAATAGGTTTGTAATCAATCAACGTTGGAGTCTACATTTGTGGGAATGGGGCATAAGTAAGTTTCATTAAGGCTGGCATTCCTTAGTATGAAGTTTATAAAGCGCAACCACTTGAACTTGTTGCTTAGTACGAGAATGGAAAGATTTGTAAAAATTTGATAGGATTGTCATTGTAGTAGTTAAGAATATTATTCTCTAATACTATGATAACTCTAGGTAATTTGAGATACTTGAAAACCCTCCCCTCTTGAGTGATCTCAAGTCTAAACTCATTAAACCATTGCCTAACTTCATCCTCTCCCACTCCCTCAAGTTATAACCAATTCCTGCAAACTAACACTTTGTCTAATTACTATTATGTTCATGCTATTCTAATGATAGTTATAACTACTCCAATGGCAAGAGAGGAAAGTCTCTACAGTGGTTGTTGCAATTACACAAACTTTTAATTATAAAATTAAACACTCTAACTTACATAATTGTAGAAGGTCGGTCCTCTCTTTATCCTTCATTAAAAATTCCATTAGATGAGATAGAAAGTCTCCGTTTCTTTAAATATGTCTCTAACTCTTGTATGAAAACAAAATTTTTCATTGATTAAATGAATAATTTCAAGGAAGTAACCCCTCACTTTCATGAGAAAAAAGATAGAAGGAGACAGGCCACAGCAACCCACCTAAATGAATCAAATGATCAAAAGACCTGGCAAACCAAAAGTATTTCGACTAAAACTAAAGACCAACGCAAAGATATTACATTACAAACCAAAAGATTAAACTATATCTGGCAGCTTCGAGAGCTATCCTACCAATCTTCTAGGCCCCTTCAAAACCACAAACTCTTGGAGAAAATTCAAATTCTTCAAACACCCTAGAAATTGAATCTCATATAACATTTGAATTTTCTATTTGTGAGATACCTGTTAAAATACTTCTTATCGGAGATCTTGATTTGAAACATAAGAACCAACTAACCCAAATTTAATCTCATAAACTACCCACCCACTGTCGTACATGAAAGTTATCTACCAAACATTAGTATTTAATCTCATAAATATTTATTCTAAACATCGCTCTTTCTCTTTCTACCACATTCTTCTCTCTTAAAAAATTTCTTGTTTCTCTATTTACTACATTCTTCTGTCTAAAAAAGCCTCTCTATAACACACTCTTCTTTTTTAAAAAGTTTTCTTTCTTTCTCTAATACACCCATTTCTAAAAAATTCTTTCCTTTTAACAAGGGTTTTCTCTAAAATATTCAACCTTTATCTCTTTAGGTGAACTCTGGTTTGAGGAGGAATGAGAGATTATTTTTAGATAGGAGTGGGTTAGTGAGATATAATTTTTTAGAGGGAGGATTATGTTTGAGAAAGAAAGATAAACTCTTTTTAAAGAGAAGAATACGGTAAAGAAACCTTTTCTAGAGAGAAGTGTATTAGAGAGAGAGAGAGTCATTTTTAAGAGCAAGTCATTTTTTTTATAAGAAATTGGTTTTCATTGAGAAAAATGAAAGACCAAATTTTACCATAAATTAAAAGTGAGTGCAACTATAGCAATAACTATGCTCTTTGAGTGGTTTGTACAAATTTTCCTAATTTTAATTATCTAGGTTAATTCAAGTTTGAAATTTGGTGATGTACTTTATTGATCATATCTTTAATGAATGGAAGTGGGTTATTCTTCTTTACATGTGCTTTGATCAATATAAACATTTGCTCTTGTGGCAGGTTCAATTTATTTATGGTCGGGTTCCCAAGTCTGTCTCAGAAATACGAGGGTATGATATTAAATAAGCTTATAAAGATGCAGAGACGTTATACTTTATTTCAATATTAAACAATCTTTTTATGTGTTTGTTTAATTTAAATGATCCAAGGATGGTGTGCGAGGATATCACTGGGGGTCAGGAGGATATTCCAATTCCAGCCACTAATTTGGTTGACGATCCACCTGTGGCACCCACAGGTAAATGAAACGTTTGATCTCATTAATGGTTGTTTTGATCAATGTGCTATAATTGGTTGGGATATTCTTGTAGTAGACTGTTAGTGCATTTGGTATATTCGAAGTTGTTTCATCTGTCCGTTCTCTTCCTAGGTTGGAAAGCAGAACAACATATTGACTGGGTCCTTTTTATTTTCATCATCCTTTAACATTGCTTTAGCTCAATTTGAGAGCATAAAAATATATTGTTCTATTCAAATATGTGTAACTTAATCACAAAAAAAAGTCTAAAAAATGACAATATGTGCAACTTAGGTCTTCTTATATAGGATAGAGACTCATTACAATATAAGGAAGAATGACAATAAATATCAAATATTGACAAATAATATTTCCACCATGATATTGATAATAGTTAGAAATTCCAACCGTTTTTTGGTTTATTTTTGTAGCATTCACTCACAAGATACATTTTCACTCGTACTCTCATCCCTTTCTACTTACATAAGCATGCTGGTATGTGTAGCTACTTCTCAGTCTTTTATGACACGTAAATATGATGTCTGAATATAAATATTTTTTTCATCATTATATTTGCCATATAAAAGTTTTTTCCATCAAGAACTTATGTTCAACAATAAACCAAGGATATTTGATATTATTCCTTGGCATATTTGCTTTCTATTATCTCTATCTTGAAAAAGTGCATTTGAATTTCTCCCATTAAGTTTTTTTGCATGCTTCAATTGTAAAGTTGATTTCTATTTTGAATGCATGCACTTGTAACATTTCAGGTTTCACTTATTGCAAAACTATTAAAGTTGCCCACGGTGTGAAGCTTCCTTCAAATGCTAATGGATGTGACTGTAGAGGCTCATGTATAGCTTCAAGGACATGTTCCTGTGCTAAACTTAATGGATTAGACTTCCCATATGTTCATCGTGATGGTGGAAGGTCTGGATTCCATTAAATCTTAATCAGATATATTGACATCTCTCTAGCTTGGATATTTTATCATGATTCTGAGAGTGAATTTTTAAATTTTAGACTTATAGAAGCCAAGGATGTAGTTTATGAATGTGGTCCCAATTGTGGTTGTGGTCCGGGTTGTGTGAACCGAACTTCTCAGAGGGGAATCAAATATCGACTTGAGGTTTGGATGTTGCATATGCTTACAATATTCGTAATTTACCTTTCCAATTATAATTATTGAGTCAGATTTTAAATGATATAAATCAAATATTGTATCTTTTGTGAGCAGGTTTTTCGAACACCAAAGAAAGGATGGGCTGTAAGGTCATGGGATTTTATACCTTCTGGTGCACCTGTCTGCGAATACACAGGAATACTTACAAGGACAGAAGATCTTGATCATGTGTCTGAGAATAATTATATTTTCGACATTGATTGCTTGCAAACAATTAGGGGCATTGGTGGACGAGAGGTATAATGCAAGATGCCTTTAAATGCAACTTTTATTCATGAAAATAAAATCTGACTGGATATATTTTTCTTCAAATTTCAAATAGAGCATCAAACAAGCGGGAAGGGATGAGGATGAATTCCCCATCTGCATTCTTGTGCCCTAAACATTCTACATTGTTGCAGAATTTTCCATTTAAAAATGTGGGGGATGGGGTATCTGTACATGGAATTTGCTTGGATTGTTTTTATCCTAATCTAAGTTGCAATAATAACATGTTTATCAATTGTAAACCTATTAAAATTCTCATTTTTATCAACCATGACGAGAAAATATAGAAAATCACTTCAAGCCTTAGTCAGTGATAAACAAAAGGAAATGTTATTTTTGAGAATAATAATATTTTGTTATATATTAATATGTGCAACTTATGTCTTCTTATATAGGAGAGAGATCTATTATAAAAAAGGAAAAAATAATAAGGACATTAATACCAAATATTGACAACTAATATTTACACAAATATTCATAAACACTAGATATTCCAATGCTCTCCCTCAAGCTAGTTTAAAGATATCTTCCATAGCCAGCTTGTCAAGTAGTTTATCAAACTGCTTTTTTGGTAACCCCTTAGTTAGTATATCAACAATTTGCTCTATTGTCGGGAGATGGAGAATACATATTACACCATCATCAATCTTCTCTTTATAAAGTGCTTATCAATCTTAATATGTTTTGCTCTATCATGTAGAACCAGATTATGATTTATAAAGATGGTAGCTTTATTGTCACATCCTAAAGGTGTCTTTTGCGAAAACTTCAATTCTTCAAGTATTTTTTTTTATCCATATACTCTCAAAAATTCGATGGGCTAAGGATATAAATTTTGCTTAAGCACTAACTCCTAGCCACCACATTTTTATTTTTTGCTTCGCCATGTAACCAAGTTTCCTCCTACAAGAGAACAGTAACCAGAAGTAGATCTTCTATCAGTAGTACTTTCAGCCCAATCGGCATCTGAGTACACTTTTACTTGGAAGTGATTGTACTTTTTAAATAATGTCTTTTTTAGGAGGTTTTTTTTTTTTTGGGAATGGAAATAACCATTTCATTGATGAGATGAAACAAATTTACAGAAAAATTTGGGGGAACCCATCCGAAGATTACAAAAAACATCTCCAATTGGATAAGAGAGTAGAGAAGCTGTAATTACAAAAGGGAGAAAATCCTTACACCAGTGTAGAGTAAGAAAGTAAATACTGTCCAATATATCTTCGGGTGATCGGG
>JAOANK020000059.1:1654955-1673489 GCA_026257165.2 Telfairia occidentalis | reverse complement strand
TCTCCACATATATATTTAAGTTTGTCATTGAATAACCTTGGATCTTAGTTTATTGGATTGATTCTAAGCACACTAAAAGTCGAATGAAATAACTCTTATTTTATTAATTAAATAATTTGAATAAAATTACAAGACCACGAAGGTTTAGGGCATCAACCCCAACAACTACACCATGACCTCCCTCCTTAATGAGCTACAGACTTTTGAATCACTGATGAAAGTCAAGGGGTAGAAAGGAAAGGGATAAGCAAATGTTGCTTCTTCCTCCAAGAAGTTCCACAGAAGTTCAAGGGGTAGAAAGGAAACAAAACTTTCCCCCAAGTATTTGGTGGAGAAAAAGAAGGCCAAAGAAGGTAAATACGATTTACTTGTGTTAGAAACTTGTTTAATGGAGAATGATGATTTTGCCTGGATAATTGATTCAGGGTCCACTAATCACCTTTGCTCTTCTTTTCAGGGAATTAGTTCCTAGCAACAGCTCAAGACTGGCGAGATGACCATGCAGGTTAGTATGAGGCAGGTTGTCTTAGCGGTTACAGTGGGAGACTTGAAGTTGCTTCTACATAAATCTTTCATTTTATTAGAAAATGTTTATATGGTTCCTGGTTTGAAAAGGAACTTAATTTTCGTAAAGTGTTGGATTGAACAATCTTATTTTATAACTTTTTCTTTAAATAAAGTGTTTATTTACAATAATGGTGTTTATATTTGTTTAGCAAACTTAGAAAGCAACCTGTATGTGCTAAGACCATTAGCATTAAAAGAAATCCTTAATAGTGAAATGTTCAGAACTGCAGTAACTCAAAATAAAAGATAAAAGATTTCTCCCAAAGAGAATGTCTATCTTTGGCATCTAAGATTATGTCACATTAATCTCAACAGAATTGAGAGATTAGTTAAAAATGAGCTTCTAAGTGAGTTACAAGAAAACTCTTTACCACTATATGAGTCATGCCTTAAAGACAAAATTACTAAAAGGTCTTTTACTGAAAAAGGTTATAGAGTCAAAGAGCCCTTAGAGTTGGAACATTCAGATCTTTGTGGTCCAATGAATGTAAAAGCTCGAGGAGGGTATGAATATTTCATCCCTTTTATAGATGATTATTCAATATATGGGTATCTCTATCTAATGCAACATAAGTCTAAAGCCCTTGAAAAGTTCAAGGAATATAAGTCTGAAGTTGAAAACTTATTAGATGGAAAGATAAAAACACTTCGATCTGATCGAGGTGGAGAGTATATGGATTCGAGATTCCAGGACTATATGATAGCAAAATGAAATAACATCCCAACTCTCGGCACCTGGTACACCTTAGCAGAATGGTGTATCAAAAAGGAGAAATAGAACCATGTTGGATATTGTTCAATCTATGATGAGTTACGCTCAGTTACCTGACTCGTTTTGGGGTTATGCAGTATAGACTGTAGTTATATCTTGAACAATGTTTCGTCCAAAAAGTGTTTCAAAAATACCTTGGGAATTGTGGAGAGGTCCTAAAGGTAGTTTACGACACTGGAGTTGCCCAGCACACGTGCTTGAGACAAATCCTAAGAAATAGGAATCTCGCTCAAAGGTATGCCTATTTGTAGGCTACTTCAAGAAAACAAAAGGTGGTCACTTCTATGATCCCAATGAAAATAAAGTATTTGTATCGACAAATGCTACATTTTTGGAAGAGAACCATATCAGGGAGCATAAACCACACAGTAAGATAGTATTAAATGAACTTTTTAGAGAAACTACTGAATCTTCAACAAGAGTTGTTGAAGAGACAACAACGTCAACAAGAGTTATTGGTGTTGGTTCACCCAGTTAGGTACATCCACCTCAAGAGTTGAGGATGCCTCGACGTAGTGGGAGGGTTATGAATCAACCTACTCGTTATATGGGTTTAACAGAAACCCTAACCGTCATATAAGATGGCGATGTTAAGGATCCATCCTTTATAAGAAGGCAGTGGAGGATGTAGACTAAGATGAATGGTTTAAAGTCATGGATATTGAGATGGAGTAGATGTACTTCAACTCAGTCTGGGATCTTGTAGAGCAGCATCATGGGGTAAAGCCTATTGGTTGCAAGTGGCTCTACAAGAGAAAAAGGGGTGTAGATGGAAAGGTGCAAGCCTTTAAGGCTAGATTGGCGACAAAGGGTTACCCAAGTTGAAGGGGTGGACTATGAAGAAACCTTCTCACCTGTTGTCATGATAAAATCTATATGTATACTTCTGCCCATTGCCTCATATTATGACTATGAAATTTGACAAATGGGCGTCAAGACTACTTTTCTAAATGGTAGTCTTGAGAAGACCATTTACGTGGAACAACCAGAGGGATTCATAGAGCAAGGTCGAGAGCAAATAGTTTACAAACTGAATCGGTCCATTTATGAATTGAAATAGACATCTCAATCTTGGAACATAAGATTTGATAATGCGATCAAGTCTTATGGCTTTGACCAGAATGTTGATGAACCTTATGTCTACAAGAAAATCATCAACAATACAATAGCATTCTTAGTTTTGTATGTGGACGATATCCTACTCATTGAGAATGATGTAGGTCTACTGACTTCGGTAAAGCAGTGGCTGGCAGCCCAATTCTAAATGAAAGATTTGGGAGAGGCACAATATGTTCTAAGGATTCAGTTTATCAGGAATAGTAAGAATAAGACGCTAGCCTTATCTCAGGCATCATATATTGACAGATGCTTGATCAATATTCGATGCGCAATTCCAAGAGGGGTTTACTACCTTTCATGCATGAAATTGTATTATCTAAGGAACAGTGTCCTAAGACTCCTCAAGAGGTTGAAGAAATGATATGGATCCCTTATGCATTGGCTGTGGAAAGCCTAATGTATGTTATGTTATGTACTAGACCTGACATATGCTATGCAGTAGGGATAGTCAGTAGATATTAGTCTAATCCAAGATTTGATCAATGGACAACTATTAAAACCATTCTCAAGTATCTTAAGAGAACGAGGGACTACATGTTCGGATTTGATCCTTACGGGATACATTGACTCTGATTTTCAGATCAATGCGAATTCTAGGAAATCCTATTCGGGATTAGTATTCACTTTTAACGGAGGAGCTGTAGTATGGAGGAGCACTAAGCAAGGTTGTATTGTTGTCTCTACCATGGAGGTAGAGCATGTTGCTGCTTGAAAAGCTGCCAAGAAGGCTGTGTGGCTCCGAAAATTCTTGACAGACTTAGAAGGAATTCCAAACATGTCAAAGCCCATCACCTTTTATTGTGATAATAGTGGTGTTGTGGCAAATTCCAGAAAGCCTAGAAGTCACAAGAGAGGAAAGCACATTGAGCGTAAATATCATCTCATCAAGGAGATAGTGCATCGAGGGGATGTGATCGTCATGAAGATCGCTTCAGAGCACAATGTTGTTGATCCATTTACAAAAGTCCTCACGACTAAGGTGTTCAAAGGTCACCTAGAGAGTCTAGGTCTACGAGACATGTATAGACTTGACTAGAGCAAGTGGGAGTTTTACTGGAGTTTGTGGTTTGTACCCTAGTTTATTGAATTGATGTACTTAGTTCGTATTTGTATTAAACACCCACTAACTTTAGGACAAGTGGGAGATTGTTGGGGTTAATACCCTAATCTCATGGTCTTATATTTTTTACTCAAATTATTTATTTAATAAAATAAGAGTTATTTTATTCGACATTTAGTGTGCATAAACTCAATCCAATAAACTAAGATCCAAGGTTATTTTATGAAGACTTTAACATGTATGTGGAGACATACAGGTGGATCATGTTTAAGAAATAAGCTAAATGGTATGTAGTATACGGAAAAAGTTGGGTGTCTTATCCTGGTGACACTACGAATACAACCCGCTTTGTGATTGTTACAAGTGTTGTAAAGTGTCACAAGCATTTTGATCGTAAGCGTTCATGTGGAGACATGTGAGTAGAGGTATCCTATACATGTGAGACATATATAAGACCAAACCGCGAAATGATTGGTCTCTCAATATAACACTGTTGCTGAAAGAGACTTACTTTTCGCTAGGATGATCATAGGTGACTCGACCTTAATCCTAAGTGAGTCGTGAACTCATGCCTGTGAAGACAATCCTTTGATTAGTATGGGTGAGAGTGGCCAGATTCGCCGACTCAATAAGCCTAACCTTTTGGGATTTGTCTGAGCAGGGAGCTGGAAACTCAACTGTACAAAATTGGAATTCATACATTTAGAATTGCTCTCTTAAGAACTGATACCGGGGCTTGAACAATGAGGCTCCTCACCCTCTTCCTAGCTAGAGAGGGGTCTAGCCATAGTTGGACTATGACTATATTGTTCATTAGAGGTATCAGTGGAGTGTAAGAAGTTAGAGGTAACACAAGGGTAAAACGAGAATTTGACTCAGCCGTGATTATGAGCAATTGTGAAGGGTCAACTTACTGTTGACTGATTATATCCATGGACATAGAAATATATCTACAATAAAAAGAGTGCAGTTGTCAGTCTTTAGTGGAATGCCCGGCAGATAATGAATGTTGATTAATTTAATTAAAGAGTTTAATTAATTAATAGAGCTTCAAATTGATTGGTCAATTAGGTCCACTTGCTAGCTCATATAGGGTAAGATGACGGTCAATAACTTTGGTTTAATTTGAAGTGTTCAAATTAATCTAAGGGAATTAATTGTATGAGATACACTTATGTAATGTATGTTAATACATTATAATATAAAGTTAATTACGTATGAGATGCATAATTAAACTTTATATTATGTGGGATTATAATATTTAAATTGGATTCAAATATTTACTATACAAATGAGATTTATATAATAAGTTTTTAATATGAATGAGATTCATATTAAAACTATAGGTTATGTGAGAGATATTATTTGAATATGATTCAAATAATATTTGTTTTAATTAATTAAATGTTAATTAATAATTCATATATATTAAATGAGATTTAATATTTATATTATATATTATTTAATTTTATTTAAAATTAAATGATAACCCCCATTGGGAGTTATCACATTGGGAGTGGGAGTGAGAAGTGACTTTACTCAACCCACTTCCTTCCCTCTCTCACTCTCCGATATATGAATAGCAAAAGAGATAAACTAGGTTGCTGAAGAAAGATATAGATCGTTCTGCATATTCTCTCTACTAAACTCTCCCTCTCAAAAAGACATATTTTCCCTACCAAATTATTCAAGATCACGCTTCCAGGACCTGAGATCCTAAAGTATAACTGGTGATTACTTTTGGTGGAGTCCATTGGTGTGATCGTGTTGTGTTTTGGAAAATTCGTGACCAGTTGGGAATTACATGAAGAAGAGTTAACTTCAAGGGTAAGTAAAAAATTGTTTCTTCCCTTTAATTTTCTTCCCCAAACTGCATGCTAATTTATATGTTTATCCTGTAGTTTTGGTTCTCTATTTTTCTTAAAACTCGAATTGGGTTAAATTAAAATCATGCAACGTTCAATCCGCTTATGTTGGGGATTCAATCCCTTCAAAAGTACACTTATAAAACACAAAATCACTAAATTAGAAGCCCTAAAATAGCACTTGTTGATTGCTATCAAGTGCCATACTACAAAAGAAGCTACCTCATAAATTAAAGGACCCAAGGAGTTTTACTATCCCTTGTACTATTCGTAGCATTTATGTAACACGTGCACTGTGTGATCTTGTCGCATCTATTAATTTGATGTCTCTATTATCTACAAGAAACTGGATCTAGAAGAGGTGTAGCCAACCACAATTTCTCTACGACTTGTAGATCGGTCATTAACCTTTCCTAAAGGTATTGTAGAGTATGTTTTGGTTACGGTTGATAAGTTCATATTTCCTGTAGATTTTTTTATTCTGGATATGGAGGAGGACTCAAAGGTGTCCATAATCTTGGGTAGACCGTTATTGGCCACTAAAAGAGACTTCATAGATGTTCAGCAAGGTAAACTCACCATAAGAGTAGATGAGAAAGAGGTAATCTTTAAAATTTATCGATTCATGCAATACCCCGATGAAGTATGTACTTGTGATAAGATAGATGTTGTAGATAGTACCATTGCTGAAATTAGAGAATTGATGATGTCTTCTACTGATGAGATTGAAAAAAAGCATACTAAATTTTGACTGTGAAGAGCTGGATATGTGTGATGTTGATGATTTGTATAAATCTGTGGATGAATTGACTATTTTCCATGTTAAGCATGATTGTTTACCATTAGTGTCTGTCCATGAATGTGAAACTGCTAACCACCTACTGTTGAGTTGAAACAATTGCCTGCTCATTTGAGATATACATTTCTAGATGAATTCTCTACCTACCATGTGATTATTTCTGATAAGTTGAGTAAGGTGGAGGAGGATAGATTGTTAGAGATCTTGCATGCTCATAAGTCTATTCTAGGATGGTCAATTAGTGATCTTAAGGGCATTAGTCCTTCCATTGTCATGCATAAGATTCTTATGAATGATACATTTAGCTCATCTATAGAACACCAAAGGAACCTTTCTATGAATGAGATGGTTAAGGCAGAAGTGCTTAAGTTATTGAATGTAGGAATTATCTATATTATTTCGGATAGTTCATGGGTAAGCCCTATTCAAGTAGTGCCTAAAAAGGGGGATGATTATTGTGAAGAATGAGAATGATGAGTGCATCCCCATTGGGACAATGACTGGGTGGGGCGTCTGTAATTGCTATAAGAAGTTGAATAAGGATACTAGGAAAGATCACTTCCCATTTTTCTTTTATCAATCAAATGCTAGATAGGCTTGTTGGATATATCTATATTACTGTTTCCTTGATGGTTTTTCAGATTATAATCAGATTTTCATCGCTCCGAAGGATCTAGAGAAGAAACACATTCACGTATCCATATGGGATATGTGCGTTAAGAAGGATGTCATTCGAATTATGCAATGCTCCAGCGACCTTTCAACAGTGCATGATGGCCATATTCCACGATCTCATCGAGGATATAATGGAGGTTTTTATGGACGATTTTTCTGTATTTGACTCTTCTTTTTATATTTGTCTATCTAACTTGTCTCTAGTTTTGGAGAGGTGCCAAGACACCATCCTTATCTGAATTAGGAGAAATGTCACTTCATGGTCAAGGAAGAAAGGGTCAGTGAAAGGTTTGGAGGTAGATCAAGCTAAAATATTTGTGATTAAGCAGTTTCCATCACCAAGGAACGTTAAGGGAGTATGTAGTTTCTTAGAGCATGTGAGGTTTTATCGTCATTTCATTCATGATTTTTCTAAAATATCAAAACTCATGGGCAATTTAATTGAAAAAGACTTTGTGTTTATCTTTAATGATGCATGTCTAGCTACTTTTAATGCTTTAAAAGAGAAATTAACATTTGCTCTTGTTATTATTGTGCTTGACTGGAATGAACCATTTGAAATGAAATGATGTGTGATGATGCAAGCTATTATGCTTTAGGTGTTGTTTTAGGACAAAGACGTGATAAGTTGTTTAAAGCCATTTATTATGCAAGTAGGATACTTGATAGTGCACAACAGAACTGCATCACCACTAAGAAAGAGATGTTTGTTGTTGGGTTTGCTTATGATAATTTTAGACCCTAACTACTTGGTTCAAGAATTCTAGTACACAGTGATCATGCTGCCCAAAATTTTTGTTTAATAAGAAAGATGCTAAGCCTAGATTGATAAGATGGTACTTCTATTGTAGGAATTTGATTTTGTCATTAAGGACAGAAAAGGGTGTGAAAACGCGGTAGCTAAATACTTATTGAGGATTGAGGATGAGAACATGCAGCAAAACCATCCCAATAGCCGATGATTTCCTTAATGAGAGACTTTATCAGGTTGATGCTAAATTACCTTGGGTTTATGACATAGTTAACTATCTTGTTGTAGGAATGTTACCACATGATTTAAACACCTAGCAAAGAAAGAGATTTCTACACAAGGTACGATTCTATCTCTAAAACAACCCTTTGTTATTTAAAATTTGTATTGACCATGTTATTAGGCCTTGCGTGCCTCTTGAGAAATTTTCAAAGATCATTTTTTAGTGTCATTTTTTACCATGTGGAGGGCACTTTGGTCCTTCTCGTACTGCTGCAAAGGTAGTATAGTGTGGTTTCTTTTGGCCTACTTTGTTTAAGGACTATTACATCTTTGTTAGAACACGCAATAGGTCCCAACGAACAGGTGACATTTTTAAACTCCATGATCCACCTTCGACTTCTATTCTTTAAGTTAAGTTGTTCAATGTATGCAGTATAGATTTTATAGGATGCTATTTCCCCTCTTCTCATGGTCATTTATACATTCTTGTTGCTATAAACTGTGTCTAAGTGGGTAGAGGTGGTGACCACTAGGAAGAATGATGCATGAGTGGTCTTGAAATTTTGCAAAAGAATATTTTTTACATGTTTTGGCACACCACGAGCGATCATTAATGATGAGGGGTCACACTTTTGTAATAAGATGTTTGAGTCTCTTCTGGCTATGTATGTGGTTAGACATAACATATCTTTAGCTTATGATCCCCAAACTAAAGGTCAAGCTAAAATTTTGAATAGGGAGATCAACTAGATGCTTGAGAAGACTGTGAGGATGAATTGGTAGGATTGGTCCTTGAAGTTGGACGATGCTCTATGGGCATGTAGGACTCCCTTCAAAACACTCATTGGTACGTCACAAAACAATTTGGTAGTTAGAAAAGCTTGTCACTTGCCAGTGGAGTGGGAGCATCGAGCTTACTAGGCCATCAAAAAGCTTAATTTCGATCTCCAGAAGACGAGTGAGAATAGATTGCTTGAACTCAATGAGTTAGAGAAGTTTAGAAGCCAAGTCTATGAGAATGCTACACTTTACAAAGGATGAATCGCAAGATGGCACAATCAGTGTATACTCCACAGGTCCCTTCTTCCTAGTCAAAAAGTACTTTTATTTAACCCACATTTGCGTTTGTTACCCAAAAAGTTGAAGTCTCGATGGTCGAGCCCCTTTGTGATCAAGGAAGCAATTCCTTATGGAGCGGTTGTGTTGCAATTTGATGATGGGTCGATTTTCAAAGTGAATGAGCAGCATGTAAAACCATATTGTGGGGATAGAGGAGCGACATTTGGAGGACACATTCCTAAATGAATCCTTGTAATTTGAGGATCGGTTTAGCTAGAAACACTAAACCAAGTGCTTCTTGGGAGGCAACCCAAGTGTTTTTAGTTTTCTTTTATTTTAGTTAGTTAGTTTTCCCATTTCTCATGGATTTTGTATTCCTTGCCCGTTGATTTCATGGACCATTTCACTCTCTAGGTCAGTATTGCTTACTGTTTGTACTTGGTGTTTCATATATTAACGACAATGTATCATTTTAGGTTTGGGGTAGTAGTTTGAAGTAGTTGGGGTGTCCTGAGTACTTTGTGTTGTTAGTCTTGATGTGCTTAAGATGTGTGTTGAGCCCTTGTGTTGTTAAAAATGGATTTTCGATTAAATTTTTTCAATTTCTAAGAATTTAGGATGTGAATGTTGATTGATTATGCTGAATTGTTGTGGAACGTCTTTTGCATGTTGTTGATAATGGATTAATTACTCTTCTTTGTATGTGGAGTTGAAATAGGTAAAATGAAAAAAAAGCATACTTCTAATTCAAGTCATGTTTAAATTTTTCTTGGAGTCCCTTGTAATTGAGCACGTAGCCCTTTTTTTAAGGTTCTAAAGGTCTAATAGTGTCTTTAGGAGGAATTAATTATCTGAGGAAGTCTTTGAAAGAGGTTGTGGTATTGTTTAAGTGATCCATGTGCATATCTAGTAGTCCTTATGCTAAAAAGAAATTGAGTGAAATAGATTACTCCTCCTTTCTTGATGTGTGAGTAATCAAGGGTATGCATGACACCCATGGTGTGCATTTGCAGGAAATCATTGAGGGAAAATGAGTAAGCTTAGGCCCTAGGATAGATGCATTGCTCGTAGTTGGATACCCTTCATCACCAATGTGGGTAAGCCAAAACGAAGATGATGCATCTTGAATAGACTTCCCTTCTAGAAAAAAGAAAAAGAAAGAGAAAAAGAGAAATAAAAAAGGAGAAAATGAAAGAATAGATAAAGTTTGTAAATGCTTTGCTTAATAATGCCATAGATTGAAGTAAGAGAGTTGAGGGAGGTTTCTTTAAAGTTATTCCTGGCTTATAAAGACTAAAACGAGATGGGTTGTACACACACACGAGAGATGAAAAGAATTGGCTTTAAAATTTCTTGATAATAGAATATAGTTTGTAGTTTCTTCTTTTATACCCATGACATCTTAGAAGCAATGAAACTAGAGTCATAAGCATGCAAATGTTGAATTTCTCATATGTTTTGGTGTTTTATTTTGCTCGAGGCTAGCAAAACTCTAAGTTTGGGGTAGTTTATAGTACTAAAAAATTATATTGCTATTTTAGAGCCTTTTATTTAGTAGTTTTGAGCGTTTATTGTGGTTTTGATACTTTGATTTGTTGAACTATGTAGGAACCGAGCCTTTGAAGAGAAAATATAAAATTGAGGATGTTCTAGATGAAAAATGAGCCAAGAAGGTGCAAAAATTGGCTAAGGCATGGAAAAGATGAAGAATTTGGTGCAAAAACTCGAGAACATGTGTCTCAATGCCAAAAGGGGCATTGAGACGCTCCAAATTAATGGAAAACGCTCTAGGCCAAGCTCTAGCAATCATGATGTCAAGATATCCAAAATCAGTAGTAATTAAGCATAAATTCCTTCAATTTCATTCAATTACTGTCATAACTAGAATAATTCAACAATATAAAGGTTCTCAAGAGTCCTAGATGCAAAATAAAGATAATTCAAGCAATTATTCTATGAAACAAAGGCAATTACTTCAATAAAGAGATAAAATCCAGCCTAAAAGACTCCTAATAACTCACTTTTGGAGAGTTATAAACAACGTCTCGACACTGCCACATCTGGTATAAAATAGAATTCACTTGGAATATTGTGCTGGAGCTAAGTAGGTGATTCTCTTTTGTTCGGGGGTAAAAACCAAGAGCTTGGGTAGCAGTTTTGCAATAGAAATGACATAAAATCGACCTAGGAGTCCCTTATCTTCTTCTTTTCATTTAGAATTCTAATATATATAGTTTTCTAAGCTGATTTTGATGTCGAACAGTAGCTAATTTACTTTAGTTTTAAGGTGTTGATAGTTAATGGACACTTAGTTGTATTCATTTCTCTTGATAATGCATTTTATGTTTATTACCTTCTAAATTTTCTACCATTAATGCTATCGATTAATTAGCAATTAGTTGATTGTTAGGTATTTTGTTGTCTTAATTGAGAGAGAGGGTTTTAAATTAGACTTGAAAATTTAGACCAGTACACTTGTATGCATGAAAATGATCGGAGAGGGTTTGAGGTTGATTATGAATGAAATTAATGCCACTTTTAATTTCTGATTGAAAGAAATTGAATTGAAAATTACAAGAGTTGGTTGAGCTTGAAAGAGGAAACATGACTTAAGAAATTCTAAACGTAGGTAATTTGACATGAAAATGCATCTCATGAGCTAATTAATCGATTAATTACACCGTTAACAACACCAACACCCTAGAACTTCCCTCTATTAATCAAATTTTCCACTGTTTTAGCGTGTTTGTTTGAATTACTTCTCGTTTTAGAAATTATTGCATGAAATTGGTATCCCTAGATAAAATTGAGAAAATTAATCAATGATTCAAAGAATTAGAAATCTGATCTCCTATGGATGATACTCGGTCTTTTGGCTGTTTATTACTATGATTGACTTGTGCACTTGTGATAATGCATAGTGAGGTGCGATTACTTGTAGAACCACAAAAATCCACTCATTTATTTTAAGCCTTCACCTCCTTATCCACAAAGGCTCAAGCATAAAACTCAAGAGGTTTAATTTTAAAAACAATTTAGAGGTTCTTAAATAATTTCATATAAACATACATTTGGTAAAAGCTTTAAAATTGTCTAATTATGTGAAGTTTCTCAAGGATATTTTGATTGAGAAAAAGTGATTAGAAGAATATGAAACAATTTCTTTGATAGAAGATATCTTGAAAAACAGGCTACCTCTGAAGGTTAAGGCTCTCGATCATTTACTATTCCAGTTTTAATTGAAGGAAAAGAATTGAAGAGAGCCTTGTGCGATTTTGAAACTAGCATAAACCTCATGCCGTTATCTATCTACAAGAAATTAGGAATGAGAGAAGCTAGACCTACCACTGTAATACATCAACTAACTGAAAGGTTAATCACATATCCTGAAGGTAAAATTAATGACATTCTGGTGCAGGCAGACAGTTCATATTCCCAGTCAATTTCCTAATTCTGGACTATAAAGCTGAAAGAGACGTGCCCATAATCTTAGGAAGAACCTTCCTAGCCACAGGTAGAGTATTGATTGATGTTCAAAAGGGAGAGTTGACCAGAGAGTGAATGACCAAGAGGTAAAGTTTAGTGTTTTGTATGCCATGAGATATCCCGCTGAAGTTGAGGAATGTTCAGTAATGCAATTGCTAGAGGAATTTGTAAAAGATGCATTTGAGACAGAATTGCAAGAGCAACATATTCAACAGTTTGGGGATGATATGATTATGGATATCAATTGTGAGATTAGTTGTTCTGACTTAGCAGATGAAGAGGTATGTGAGATTTCTCAATATAAGAGAACATTTGAGACACTAGATTTGAGTGACAAAAAATCTCCACTTATGAAGTCATCTATTGAGGAACTACCACAGCTTGAGTTGCAACCTTTACCATCACATTTGAAGTAGGCATATCTAGGTGAAAAGGAGACACTACCAATTATTATTTCAGCAAAGTTACTGCCTAAAGATGAAGATCAGTTAATTAAGTTGTTGAAAAAGTAGAAAAAGGGCATTTGTTGGACATTAGCAGACATTCAAAGAATTAGTCTATCTTTTTGCATGCATAAGATCAATCTGGAAGATAGAAATTTCAAGTATGTTGAATAGTAGAGAAGGTTAAATCCAGTCATGAAAGAGGTTGTGAAGAAAGAAGTCATCAAGTGGTTATATGCTAGAATTATATACCCTATAGACAATAGTTGGATGAGTCTTATTCAGTGTGTCCGTAAGAAGGGTGAAATGATTGTGATTACTATTGACGTCAATGAACTTATTCCTACAAGGACAGTGGCAGGTTAAAAGATGCGTATGGATTGTAGAAAGCTAAACATAGCTACTTTTAAGGATCATTTCCCTTTGCCCTTTATTGACTTGATGTTGAATAGGCTCGCAGGTCAAGCTTGCCATTGCTTTTTGGATGGTTATTCTAGTTATAACCAAATTAGTATAGACCCTTGTGATCAAGAGAAAACCACATTTACTTGCCCTTATGGTGCATTTGTGTTTAGGAGATTGCCCTTTCGGTCTCTACAATGTCCTAGCAACTTTTCAAAGGTGTATGATGATTATTTTTTCTGACATGGTTGAGTCCATCATGAAAATGTTTATGAATAACTTCTTAGTTTTTTGGAGTTCATTCAACACATGCTTAGACAATCTTGGTAATGTTCTAAAAAGATGTGAAGAAACAAACCTGATTTTTGAATTGGAAAAAATGTCACTTCATGGTGAAGAAAGGCATTGTTCTACGACACAGGATTTCTGGAAAAGGGATAGAAGTGGGCAGAGCCAAGATTGAGATCATTGAGAATATAGAACCACCAACTTTAGTTAACGGCATCATGTGTTTCCTTGGCCACACAAGAGTCTACGAAGATTTATAAAAGATTTTTCTGCCGATAATGTCACTTCATAGTGAAGGAAGACATTGTTCTAGGATGCAAGATTTCTAAAAACAGGGATAGAAGTGGAGAGATCCAATATTGAGGTCATTGAGTATATGGAACCACCAACTTCAGTTAAGGAAATCAGAAGTTTTCTTGGCCACACAAGATTTTACCGAAGATTTGTATGAAGCTAACAGATCATTTGAGTTTAATGAAGATTGTTAGGAAGCCTTGCATGTTCTGAGGAAGGCAATGACCACTGCCCCAATCATTTTATCACCTAATTAGAGCTTACCTTTCGAGTTGATGTGTGATGCAAGCGATTATGCTGTTGGAGCAATGTTGAGACAGAAGCATGACAAAGTGATTCATCTAATCTAATACACCAACAAAACTTTAAATGAAGCACAACTAAATTACACAACTATATAGAATGAGCTATTAGCAATAGTCTTTGCTTTCGAGAAGTTTATACCATATTTGGTAGGTTCTAAAGTTACCGTGTTGTAGATCATGCAACTATTCACTACTCACTGTCAAAGAAAGATGAAAAGCTAAGGCTTATCAGATGGGTTTTGGTACTGCAAGAGTTTGGCGTAGGGATCAATGAAAAGAAAGAATCAGAAAACTATGTTGTAGATCACCTTTCACAAATTGAGCAAACAAATCAAATGAAGCAGCAATCAGAGATACGTGACTATTTCCTTGATGCGCAATTTTTTACGGTAGCTCAAATTACAAATGTTGAGATACCTTGGTTTGCCGATATTGCCCAGTATCTTGCTTCTGGGTTATTACCTCTAGAATTGATGAAGCAACAGTTAGAGAGATTTCTTCATGATGTGCTCTTCTATTTCTAGGATGATTCATTTGTTTACAGACAGTGTGTTGATGGGATAGTGAGAAGACGTGTTTCCTAGTCAGAAGTTCCAGTTATTTTGGAGCAATATCACAAAACACCTAATGGAGGAAACTTTGAAGGGTAGAGGACCGTAGCAAAGATACTACAATCAGGATATTTTTGGCCATCAATATTTAAGGATGCTCATTTTTTTTAGCAAAACATGTAACAAATGCTAGAGAAAAAGAAATTTAGGAGTAAAGGATGAGATGTCATTAACATTCATTTGGAGATAGAGTTATTTGATGTCTAGAGAATTGATTTTATGGAACCATTTTCTCCTTTGAATGGTAACTCTTGTATTTTCTCGTTGTTGATTATCTATATTATATTAAAAGGTGCTATGAGAGGATAATTTTTAACTTCCTATTTTACCCTTAAATTTTTCTACAATGCATATCTTACCCTCACATCCATTCACAAATCATAGTGTTCGGATGGCAACCTATTACGTAACTCTTCGTGTTTTTTTTTTTAAATGAAATCACTTCTTCTACAATCGACGACAACCCATTCCCACCTCTTCGCTTTTCTTTTTCTTTTTTTCATACCAATAGATCCACAAGTGTCGTAGAGGAAGAGAAAACTTGGTCCAATTAATTGGCTATTTCTCTTATTTAAAATGAGACATCAAGTAGAAAACATAAAAAGCCTAATTAAGTTGAAATTAGACAAAACGAGGTAGAAAAAGAAGAATGGAATACGAGCGAAGACTTTTAATCCCAGCCAATTCACTAAACACTTTATAAAATATATCATAGAATAACAAAATTTTAAATTACGGAGATAAAATTTTTATTTTCGAATTTTAGCAACCATTGGAGCCTTCTAATCACGAGAGAAGATTTATAAAAAGAAAAGGTCACCGCCTTTGAGAAATGAATCCAATGAGAGCGAATTTAGAGTCGCTTTTGAGTCAATTTCAGAGTTTAGAAGCTTTTTACAGTTCTTTGCACTAGGACTGAAATCAAGGAGTTGAAGAAGAAGTTGCAGAACAAAATATTGTTAGTAAAGGCTGAAGCAAAAAAGAGGATTCATTCATAATATTTATTGGAGCATAGAATTGTGCCTTATTTTTTTCTTTGTATCAATTGTCTTTATGAACTCAATGTTATCTTTATTAGGTTTTTTGTCTTGTCGTAATTGTAGAATGAACTAATCACCTTTAGGTAAGAATCAAAGGTGATGTTATTGAATTGATTTAGAAATTAAGTAATTTTTGTTCAATTGAATTTTTTTAAATGTTTTCTTAATTGTTTAATATTTATGCTTGTCTGGTCACCTCGCATGAATAACTTTTCTAAGTTCCCGAGAGAAATAAAATGAAGTAGTTTGCCTTGGCTTTAAAATACATTAGCCTCTTGATTAGGTTAGTTGCTAGCTAAGTGGGGAGGTTAGGAATAATAACCACTCACCTAATGCACTAATACAATAAGTTGAATTCACATAGGTTAATGGGAATTAACTTAAGATATTTAGGAAATCTGTGAGAATATCAAGACTAATATTGTGTGATTCGATTATGCAATTCATTTGTTTCAGCATTCTATCTCAAGAAAAATAGAATTATGACTTAATCTGAATCTATTCATTCATACCATTATAGTTTCGAAAGCATTCTTTTTAGTCTATCATTTAATTTAATTTAGCATTAGTATAAAAACCACAATCATTTACTTGTTTACTTTGAATTTAATAAAAGTTGAGTTAAAATAAGTTAAAATGTACCACTAATCCCTAAAGAGACGATATAAATACTTATCACTCAATGCTGACTGTGTACACTCTCACAACCTCAGTGTAGTTATCATTATATATTTTAATTTCACTATACCAAGCAATAGGGCACAACTGGCTACTACCCCAACCAAGCTTGATTCAGGTGGTAAAAGAAAGGATGTTGGTCGACATGCTTCCGTCTACCAACACTTGAAAGACCTTGACATGGTCGATCTCAGCCTTTATTACTAGTGCCTCATTATGGGAAATATAACACACTTCGAAATCAGTGGCGTACAAGGTAATCGCCACCAGTTGCACCTTGGCTACAACGAGGAAAACTTTTTGCCTTGCTTCTCACACCAATGCTTTCCTCTTTTGTCCAGAGCTGCCGCCAGACCATTCATTAAAAATGGTGTGGATCTCAACCGGTCGGTCTGCTCTGGGAGATTGAGATCGTTTGTGCTCTACATCCTGTGAGGCGCTCGATGTGGAACCTTGTCGAGCAATGAACTTCTTCAATCTGCTCTTTCAACTCGAAGGTGTCCATGATATTGAGCCATGATCTTTATGGAACTGGTAGTACTTTGAACGATCCCTTTTATCGAAACCGATTGTCATCTTACTTGGAGTCAAGTAAAGCCCCACCTCCTTCTCCATCATTTAGATTTCATTAATCAAGATGGTGATTGGTTTGTACTTTTCAAACCTCGAGCCGTTGTCACAACGAGGTTCTTTTTCTCGGGGTGGGGTCGACTCTGCAGCCTTCTTTTTCCTTTTGTGGACATTTGATGGCAGCGACCTTTGCAGCTTCTTAGAAATGAAGAGGTTCTCAACTACCATCAGCATGTTTGTGTTTGCCAAGAGCTTGATGAACGTCTTTGACTTCTGAAGTGTGATGTTCCAGATCATCTTCTTATTGTTGCAGCATCTAGAAAAGGCAATATTGATTATATCATCCTAGTATTTGCTTACTCGAAGTGCCTCATGCTTGAAGCGCGTGACAAATTGCCTTTAAGTCTCCCACTCTTTCTGATGGAGGGTCATGAGGTGGTTGGCTAGGCAACAATCCTCATGGCTGCCTAGAAACTAGTCTACGAAAAGCTCAACCACTTTCTAAAAGTTGGTGATGAGTATGTGTTGTAGCTTGTGGTACCATGCATGTGCAGTTCCCGTTAAAGTGATCGAGAATGCACAACACATGATTGTGTCGGGGACCTGGTGGAGCTTCATTTTGGACTGGTACATCTCCACATATTTGACTAGATCAGACAATCCGTCATAAGCTTTCATGATGAGATCCTTGAATTTCTCAAGGACCTCAGCGTCCATCACTTCTTATGTGAAGAGCTCTAATCCATGTTTGAGCACATGCTTCGCCGTCACAATGCATGCTGTCCCGAGGTCCATCCCTAGGGCCACATGGTTCGGCACTCACGTCAGTCAAGTATCGAAAGAGATTTAGGTTAATTCACAAGGATATTCGAGGGTACCTACCATTGTGGGCATGTATTAGTATTTACAGGGAGCGTGTGGGAGGTGGCAATGCCCTATCCTTCATAGATCACAATGGATTATAGAGATCATGACAGATTGTGAAAATCATGGTTGTAATGTTGGACTTGATTACCTTGGCCAACGAATCGGCATGATCATTTACATGATGCCCCGATGTAATTTGTGGGTCGCGATGATGTGAACTCAGTGGTCGGACCAAGGTTCACCTTCTGCTCCTCCAAGGTCCCAGACATTGGTCTTGTTATACACCGAGTGAGGATACGTGGCTTCCTTGCAGTCTTGCCATATGTCGGATCGAATTTTTTACACCCATCAAAAGGTTATTGATGATTTGATTTCAACCACTACAATTGTTGAACTATAAAAAAGGAAAAAAAAAAACTTTTTTGGTTCCTAAGTTTTGAGACTAGTTTCGTTTGGTCCTTCAATTTTAACATATTACACATTTACCCTTGAGTTTTGAGTTTAGTTTCAATTTCATTTCAGGGTTTCAAAATGTTTACACTTTTACTTCTAAGTTTTGAGTTTAGTTTTTATTTAGTCCCTAGGTTTCAAAATATTTTATTATCCTGAATTTTCATTAATGCTCACTTTTGGCCCCTAACATTAAAGAATTATAAGTAAC
>JAOANK020000059.1:1636832-1654855 GCA_026257165.2 Telfairia occidentalis | reverse complement strand
TTAATTAATTAATTTAACAAATACAAACTCATTTAATTAAACTTTACACCTAACCCTTAATTAATTAGACAAATGTAAATTAATTCAATTAAACTAATTACAAAATTAAAAATAGAACATATAAATGTATTAAATGAGTTAATTAAATTAAAAAATTAACAATTCTATTTTCTATTAATATAAATGTATGTAAATATATAAATGTATTACATACATCAAAATTAAAAATAAAACAGAAAATAAACCAAACAATAAATGTAATATATAAAATTATTACATACATCAAAATTAAAAATAAAACATAAAATAAACTAAACAATAAAAAAAAAATTAAAAAAATGCAAGAGGGAGGGAATACCGGCGGAGCGGCGAGGCGACGGCAACGACGGCGAGGGGGTGGCACGGCAGCGAAGGACGAAGAGGATATAGGAGTGGTGAAAATGGGAGTTTGCTCAACCGTGATATTTAAAAAAAAAACCACAACGTATTGATCGTCTCTTCAAGAGACGATCTTCTGCCATTTTGACCAAGATCGTCTCAAGAGACGATCTTTGAAAACACCTCATACATCGTCTCTTCAAGAGACGATGTTTGGCCAACTGTAAACCTTGTCTCTTCAAGAGACGAGGTCCAATTAAACAACAATATTTTTTGAATAAGTTTTGCATCTACAATATTTTAGAATTTTTTTTTATAAACGACAATATTAAAATAAAAACTCCGTTTGAAAAGAGAAAAATTAAATGGGTTTAATTCCTATGTTTATTTTATTTTAATATCTCACTTTTTAATATTTTATTTTAATATCTCACATTTTAATATTTTAGTCACTCATAGATGTACATAGAAGAATTAAGTTTGAAAGCATTGCACATAGGGCCCAAGGGCAAGTGCCCTAAAAATTTCTCCTTCTCTCATAGTTAAGATATAGATATACTTGTTGCTCTTTGGTGGATCTATAAGAAAATTTTTAATGCGGTGAGAAAATTTACTTTTTCAATTCATAAGTTGACACATTATCAAATGATTTATTATTTGATCATGCATGGACTCGGTGAAAACTCAAAGAATTGGATTAAGAAAACCTGATTAGATTTAAGTTTACTTGTTGTGAGTAAGTTTATGTAACTCTCCATTAACACTTCTTTGACTTAATTTGACCGATGTAAAAAATGAATAAGAGGTAAATCCTTGAATTTTTACTTCCTAAATTACCTTGAAGTATAATTTTAGCAATTTAATTAAAAATTATGAAAATTTATAATTTACTAAAGCTACTCAAAATAATTTCACCATTGCAAATTACCATAATTTTTCAAAATACTTAATTACAATCATAGTCTTGCTATGTTTATTACTTATTATTTAAGGTAATCGCTCCTATGGATATATTGACACATACATAAATATATTATTTGATTAGCTTAATTAAATTATACAAAAAAACATAACAATAATATAATATATGGCATTACAAAAACATCATTTCAATCTTTTGTTTTGTTTTTATTTTTAATTGATCATTCAATAAATATACAAGCTTAGTTGGAAATTTGACATATTTGACCTATTATGTGTAACTTCAAACTCTTGTTCATGTGGGTATCTATCAATAAGGTAAATAAACAATCTCAATGTAAAGTTGATGACAAGGATTGAAATTATTTCTAATCCAAAATTCAATGACTAAAGAAACTCCTTTAAGGGGTAAATCTGAGGGAGCTATGTAGTATAGGTTTGGTTAACTTGTGTTTAGGGTTCATGTTTGTGTAGATTGAGTGTAACCTGTATTTGGAGTTAGAGTTGTGTAGCCTGAATTTGGGTTGATTTTGCTTTTAGCTGATTTTTTTTTCTTTTGTTTAATAAACTCGAAGCAGTTAATCTATCAAATTTGATTTAGTATTTGTTAAGTTATGTATTTTCTAGTCATAATTTTGTCTTATTGAATCACGATACAAATTGACATTAAAACTTAAACAAATCGTTCACAATAATTTAATAACATAAATTAATATTAATATTATAGTTTCGACAAAATATTTAATGACAAAAAAAATATCTAGTAATCATGAAAATAAAAAAGTGATTGGCAAAATATTCATTTTGGATCATAATAAAATATTTTCTCATTATAAAAATTTATTTAAATAAAGCCAAAAATAATATATTATGCTATATTTGTGGTTTTACACAAAAATATTTATTTTAACAAAATGATATTAATTTATCATTATTTTTATTTGTATAGATAATTCATATTACAATTTCTAATCATTATTATATTTAGAGGTAAGACATTATAAATTTATTTTTAAATAATTTACTTCATCGTTACATTGATAGTTTCAATAGTGTTACTAATATTTAATAATTAATTATATAATTTGGATAGAAAAATAATCAATTATATAATTCGTTACTAACTCTACTATATTAAAATGTTAAATAATTAGGAATTAATTATAAATGCATTTATCTTTTATATAATTTTAAAATTCCAAACTTACATTTAATAATAATAATTTATACTTGAGTACTTCTATTATGTTTATTAGAATTAAAATAATATTTATGTCATAAAATTAAAATAAAGTAGATTAAATTAAAATATTCTCGAAATCTTAATTAAAAATGTTGAACAAAAATTAGTTTTAAAATTCTATGAATTTATTTTAAAAAATCGTCTAATGTTAATATAAAGAAGTAAAAAAAAAAACATAAAATCGATATAAAATAAAATTTAAATTTAAATAATATAAACTAAAATATTTATTGTTTTATAAGAATATAATATTTTTTAACTAAAAAAATATTATATAGTATTATAATCTATATTATAATAGTAATTTTTAAATTATATTATAATATCAATTTGAATCATAATATTATATAGAATCTAATTTTATATAATTTGTAATTTTTTAAATAAAAGTTAAAATTATTATTTGAAAAATTTATATGGTCGAAGTTTTTGTTTTTATCTAAAAAGGTCAAATTTTTATGTCTTTTTGAAAATTAATTTGTTAATGATAATTGAAATTAATTTATGTAGAAAAAGAGAGGAGAAAGAAATAATGGAGAAATGAAGGAAAGAAAAATGAGAGATTTAAATTTGGTGAGACCCACTTGAGCGAGATTTTTTTTTTTTTGAGCACAATGGGGTCCCTCCAAAATAATTCTATGGGCCAACATAGGGTGGGCTTAAGAAGCCAACCCCACCCTAACCTACTCCATGGGCCAAACGCCTCTTAAAGATAACCGGAAACCATTATCATTATTAATATTATAGTTTTTTTTAAAAGAAAAACATAATTACTTGTAAAACATGTGTTAAGAGCAAGGGATAAAAGCCTTTTCTAATGTCTCCCCTTCTAAGTTTGCCAATTTAATATAAAATACTGAAAATTCTGAACTACATTTGCAAGCAAAGAAAGGAAGCAGCTTTGCAGTTTATCAGTTTATTTAATAAAATGTAGCAAAATGCTCAGCTACATTTGCAAGTCAAGAAAGGAAGCAGTAAAGTTCAGTAAGTTCAAAATTTCTATTAATTATGTAAACATTGCCACTACTTATTTTTTTTAACTTTTTTAAGAACTAAGTTTTCTTCCTTACAATTTTTTTGTTTAGTCTTTTCAATTTTCAAAAATATTTTTGAAATCTTAGTTAAATTTCAAATTAGAAAAAAATAAAAATTATAAAACTATTTTCGTAGTTTTCAAATTTTGAATATAATTTTCAAACCATTTTAGATATAGATTACAAAACAAAGAATTTTTTATACCACAACATGAATTTTCAACATAGAAAATTAAAAACAAAATTATTATCATCTGAGACCTGAAATATTCTTTAACAAATATTTCATATATATATAAGCACACATGCGGGCCAGTTTTGGGTCCATACCACCAAATATCATGATTAAATTAGAATTTTCTTAGAATTTTGTTCTTTGAAAAATTATTTTAAAAAAAAAAATCATACATAAATCCACAATAAAAAGAGAACAACTATAACTCAACGATACAAATAATCCAAAATTAACTCCAAACTAAATATGGCATAGTCCAAACTCCAAATTATATTAGGTTGATCCCAGATAGTCATTAGAAAATTTACAACTCGAACAATCTGGGTTTGAGTACACGAAATCTCAAGAAAGATGAAAAAGTCAACAAAATCAAATCTACTTACTATACCAGCACATTATAAATATTTTATATCTATACAGTTAACATAAAGATTTGCATTATTTACACATAAATCACTAAACTGCAGACATTGATGCTTACAAAATTTGACAAAAAAAACTAAACAAGTAGAAGCATATACGAGAAATGATCTGAAATTCTAAATATCAATGAAGTAGAATTTTGGTTTTGAATCTTACTGCCTTTTCATTTGTGATTTAACCAATCAGAGCATATGAGCACCATAATTATTCTGATCCTGCAGAATCACATTGAAAGGTAAATGGTTAGCTAGACGGTCCACAAACAAAGGCCTCTTAACATTGAAGGAATTTAACTGAATAGGAAAAGAAGAAGTTGATTCAACAGAAACCTTACTCCTTGTCAAGGCTATAAATTTGGCAACCCATCTTGCAGACACCCCCCACAACCTGTTGTAACTCTCAGACCTTTGCATTTTCCAACCATGGCTGCCAGTAATAAGTTCTCACCAGCTCCTAGGCAGCAATTGGTCAAGGGTAACAAGTTCATGTCTGCTATTTCCGATGACAATGTGATGATGAAGCAAATAACAGCCACCCATGATCCTGATGATCGTGACGTCAATACAAGATCCCTTCTACATCTCGTTGAAAACGTTCTGAAACGTGCCACCTTAACTGCTGATGCCACGGTATGGAACTAATTCTTCCCAAGTAGTATAGTCTATCCGATAGAAAGAAACAGATCAGCATTCTGCTTCTGCATATTAAAAATTATAACTCACTTAATGAGGAAAACATAGTAACTTGTTGAAAATGGGCATTCAGAATAACTTTGTGCCTCTTTGATCTTTTAACTAATTACAGGGTTCGCAAGAAAACCAAGCGAGTTTGGAGGAAGTCGGCACGTATCAAGCAGGTTTCACAACCATGCTGGAAGCCTTGTCCTACACGATTGACAGGATCTCCAGTGAGGTGATGGAAAAATAATCATTTCTAATTTTTCGAGTTTCTTATAAATGCAGTTGAATATTTTCTATGCAATAACAACGAAAGTAGCCCTGTCCATTAGTGATATGTGATATTGACACATTAAAATGATGAGCATTATCAGATAGCATACAAGGCTTTGGAAGGGATAGATCCACATACAATAACATTGGCAATCTTCAACATGTTGGCAAGCTACCAATGGGATGCTAAGCTGGTGCTGACATTAGCTGCTTTTGCTTTGAACTATGGGGAATTCTGGCTTCTTGCCCAGATTTACTCACAAAACCAACTCGCCAAAGCAATGGCAATTTTGAAGCAACTTCCAGGAATTCTTGAGCACTCAATTGCATTAAAGCCTAGGTTTGATGCATTAAGAGATCTTGTGACAGCTATACTGGACGTAACTTGGTGCATCATTGACTTGACGGAACTTCCATCGGCATATATCTCACAAGAGGTTCCAGCAATGTCCACAGCGGCAGCCCATATCCCAACTGCAGTCTACTGGACCATTAGGAGTATTGTTGCCTGTGCAACTCAGATCACTAGCTTAACTAGCATGGGTTATGAGTATGCCATCCTCCTCTCTTTTCCAGTCACCTATATTCCTTTCGGATAGTCAAATGATACCCTGAGCATTATGGTTTTCTGGTTACAGGCTTGCTTTATCAACCAGTACCGAGTCGTGGGAACTATCTACTCTTGCTCACAAGCTTAAAAATATAAGAGATCATCTCAAAAAGCAGCTAGTACTCTGCCACCAATATATAGGTAGATTAAAAGATAGTTCTCTCTCTCTCTCTCTACATGTGCACAGACATGTATATGATGGAATGCTGATAAGTGGACATTCTTTAATGCAGAGGAAAAGAGAGATGTTGAAACATTTAAGATGCTCATTAATCTTTTTGAAATGACCCACCTGGATAACATGAAGGTTCTCAAGGCTTTGATTTATGCTAAAGATGATTTGCAGCCTCTAGTTGATGGCTCTACAAGCCAAAGGGTCAGGACATCTTGCTAACTCAATCAACATTTCTAATTCTTACCTCTCTCTATACTCTTCTAAACATTTTTCTTGATTGTCTGTGTAAAACAGGTTAACCTTGACGTGCTAAAAAGGAAAAATGTGCTACTGCTCATCTCAGACTTGAATATCTCCCACGATGAGCTTTCAATTCTTGATCAGCTTTATAATGAGTCAAGGGCCCAAGGAATGCAGGTTGAGAGCCAGTTCGAGGTTGTTTGGATCCCGATCGTGGACCACTCGATTAAGTGGAATGATTCATTGCAAAATCGGTTTGAGTACTTCCTATCAATAATGCCATGGCACATAGTGCACCACCCTACATTGATCTCCAAGGCAGTTACCAGATTCATCAGGGAAGTGTGGCAGTTCAGAAACAAGCCCATCCTAGTGGTGTTAGACCCTCAAGGGAAAGTGGTTAGCCCAAATGCAATCCACATGATGTGGATTTGGGGAAGCCTTGCCTTCCCGTTCACCAGCCTGAAAGAGGAAGCTCTTTGGAGAGAAGAGACATGGCGGCTCGAGCTGCTAGTCGATGGCATCGACCCGGCAGTTCTGAATTGGGTAATTCAACCTTCATAAACCTAATGATATGATTCATTTCTAAAATCCCAATATTTAAATCTAAAATCATTTCAAAAGGCATTCAGTTCCTCATAGGACTTTTTGTTCATTTAAAAACACAGATTAAAGAAGAGAAATACATCTTCTTATATGGAGGAGACGACATAGAATGGATAAGAAAATTCACAACCACGGCGAAAACCGTGGCACAAGCAGCACGCATACCCTTAGAAATGGTGTACGTGGGACAGAGCAGAAAAAGGGAACGCGTAAAGCAAATCATTACAACAATCACAACAGAGAAACTTGGCTATTGCTGGCAAGATCTTACCATGATTTGGTTCTTCTGGACTCGAATCGAGAGCATGCTCTTCTCCAAAATCCAATTAGGAAAAGCCGACGATCGCGATCCTCTAATGCAAGAAATCAAGAAGCTTCTCAGCTACGACAAAGAAGGGGGATGGGCGGTGCTGAGCAAAGGATCACAGGTGATCCTCAACGGCCATAGCACCACCATCTTACCCACGCTCGGGAGCTTCGATTCATGGAAGCAGCAGGCCGCCGATAAGGGTTTCGACTTGGCTTTCAAGAATCACCACGACGAGCTTCAAGACATTACTCATCCTTGCTGCCGCTTCGAATTCCCTCACACAACCGGAAGAATCCCGGAGAATTTCAAGTGCCCTGAATGCGATCGGCATATGGAAAAGCTCACCACCTTCCTCTGCTGCCATGACGATAAAGCAATAGAATGAACCCTAAAAAATCGATCTTCTTCGACATCGATAAATTGACGTGTAATTCTGCAATAATGGCTCTGAACGCATATTGGATTTCTATGAATTGTGAACTACGCTTTGAATCTCATAAAGATTCTGAAATTAAGAAGGATGAAATAAATAAAATTACATTTACAAAATACCCCAATTTTTTCTTTTTTTGTGAAGTACAAATTGCCCTAAACTTGGGAGTAGGTTTTAATTATGTTCGTAGAGTATATGAAGCAATGGAATTGTTCTAAAAAATTAATGATGAGCATTTGTGTGACGATTAATATGTAAAAAGTTGAAAGCCTACTGCATGATTGGTGGGATCACAGATTAGGTTTGACATTGTTTCTCTGGAGAGGATAAACACGTAATTTTGAGCATTTCGTTGAGTTGTAGCTTACCGAAAGACTCGTTCATTTGACATTATGATAAGCATGGTCTTTATTTCATCAAAAGTGGATATAAGGTGGATATGGACGATGGGTCAATGGCAGGTTCTTCTACCGAGGTGGGGGAAGTGGAAGCAGTTATGGTAGCTTGACATCTCTAAAAAGATTGAAACTTTTGTCCGACATGCTTGTCTTTACAACCTCCCAATCAAGTTGAACCTCTAGAAGAAGACAGTTGTGGATGTTACTTGTCCACATTGTGATAGGGAAGTAAAAATTAAACTTCATGTTTTATGGTTATGCAAATCATTTAAACGAAATTGGTCTCTTTTGAGCCCAGTGTCTTGCCTATTTGATGTTACCTACTATGATCTTTTATCTCTATTTTATAGGGCCATTGAGAAGCTAACACGAGAATAGCTTGGAGTTTTCACCATTTCTTTGTGGATCATGTGGAATTGGCTGAATACAATGTTTTTTTTTACAAACAACAGTTCCAAGTGATGATTCAATTTCAAGAGCGATGACCTATGCTGAAGAATGAAGGGTTGGCCAACACCACGCGATAGATGCCTGAAACCAACAAAGGGGTTCGTTCGCGAGTTAATCCAGATGGGGAACATTGGAGGCCACCAGAGAATTTGACATACAAACTCAACACTGATGCAACTTTTGTTGATGGACAAGTAGGATTTGGAATCATAGTCTGAGATGCTCGTGGCGATGTAGTGCTTGCAGCGGAATAGTTCACATGTTTAAAGGGCTTGGTGGATCTTGTTGAGGTCTTGGCATTTTCAACGAGGATCACTTTGACTCTTGAGGAGGGACTTAAACCTCTTTGGGTTGAAATTGACTCCAAAGTGATCTGGGACCTTTATTCATAATCATGTTATTTTGACAATGAAATTCAACTAATTGTAGAAGATATCAAGAGAATGTTTAGAAACATGAGTGTCGAAGATATCGATTTCATCAAGAAATCTCAGAATGCGGTAACCAACTAGTTAGCATCACTCTTGAAGACACTATTTCTCTAGCGTGTGAATTGAAGAGTACCTATCAAAGGTTACGAGGTAAATAATTGTCGACTTGCTAATTTTTGTTTAATTTTTCTTTGTTTTCTTTGTACTAAAAAAATCAACTATTATCGGGAAGGTAAGTTTACCAATAGTTAAATTAACATTCGACAACGAAAAATTTATAATTTAAAATCTTATTTTAAGCTGCAAGGATTAAATTAAAAAAATAATAAGAGAACTAAATTGTATTTAAGAAATAAAATATATATATATATATGTATTTTATTCCTTTAAATAAATTATATCATTTTTTAAATTGCTGTGGATTTTTCAAGAATTGTCGTTGAGATGTTGTAATGCGATTTTTTTAATCCAAGAGTTAGCTGATTTCTTAAGGCTGTAACTTTAAACCAATTCAATTGATGGTTAGGGTTTTATAGTTCATCAAGACTATCCATCTTGAAATCAATTACTATTTGGGAAAATAGAAAATTTAAGGCAATGTAAAAATCTACAAAATTCACCAAGATGAATGTACAAAATGGACAATTGACAAAACTCATAAATTTTAACAAAAAAAAAATGTGTTCTAATATTGCGAATTTTGGGACGAAGCTCTTCTATTAGTCGTAGGCAAAGAAGAAGACGAAATTCTTCATGATTGGCAAATGTTCTTTGACAATGTAGGTAAATCAAAACGATGGCAATTCTCTTAGGATTTTTCTTTGAAATTCTATCAATTTTGCTTAAACATATGATTTATAATTCATTGAACACATTCTAAAATATATTTTTTAACGATTCTTCAAACGTAGATATATTAGAAGGTAAAAATTGTAATTCTTCTTCATGTTTAAGGTCAAGATTGTAATAATACTTATCTATATTTAAGGTACAATTTAATAAAAATGAAAGTTTGAGATAAAAATGATACAACTTGCTAAGTTCAATTAAAAAATGGTTTTTTAAAATTTTTTAAATTTTATTTTTTAAAAATATGATTGGAAAAACATAATTAAATAACAAATTGCATCTCCATCTAACTTTGTAAAGAAAAATCAACTACTTCCTATACTTAATTTTCTTAGATGAATGAAGTGATACAACACCAGCAATCATTATTTGTGTTGTAAACTATTGCTAGACCATAGTGGACATGTTGAGAAAAACAAACCACTCACCTAAATGATTGTAATATTTGGAACATATTACGTAGATAGTGATAATATTTATAATTTTTCAATTCAATAATACAATTATACCAAATCGAACATAATTCAATAGGTTAAAACATATTTCTCGACCAAAAGGTTGTGAGTTCGAATCTTCATCATACATATCGTTAAACTAAAAATAATAATAACACAATTACAACTTGCCCTTTTTAAAAAAAGTGAGAATATTTGAATCTTCAATGATTTATTCTGATTAATTGATAATGTGAATATCGAGAAATTAAAATATATTATATAATAAACCATAGGCGATAAATTAAGTTTAAAGTTGAAACCAACAAGAATCAAACTTCAAAGTTAAAATTAACTCGCCAAACTGAACATAACTCAACTGGTTAAAGACATATTTCCATGACCAATATGAGTTCATATCTTCCACCCCACGTGTTGTTTAACTAATAAAAAGGTTAACATCGACTCAAAATAAGTTTGTGAGGGGGCTCTCCTTGCCCTAATACAAGAAAAACTTTCAATATGACTTTATCTCCCTAAAAATGAATTAATGACAAACATTTCAATAGTTTTTTTCTTCTTCGTTCTTGTTGAAAAAGGCTTAAAAAATTACAAGCAAAAGGGGAGAAATGTTGAAAGATCTCATCTTTTATGTAAACTAAGTAAATAAAATACTTTTCTCAACTATTGTTAAAATGTCTTTAATATTTGCAGAAAAAGAAGAGGCTCCACAGACCTGAATTTGCAGGCTACTTCACCATATAAACAAATCCATCCAAGACTCAACCCCCTTTTGAACTCATTTTTCCTGTCCCAACTCATGAAAAATCTGTGAAAGTTAACAGAAAACGAACATCCGAAATCAAGAACTCGCCATACTTATCCGACTTGAGGAGTTGTTTCACAGGTTGCCTTGCCACAGTCATTTGTGTCTACAAACTTCTGAATACATCTTGTGAAAAAAATATTACAAGGAGGCATCGAGATCTCGAACATACTTCTCCTGCCCATTTCGGTCGAAACTCGAATAGGAAGCAGTTCTCTTCTTGTTCCTGTAATGTTTGCCTCTCATCACCTTTGCTTTCCGACCTGAAAACCTCGATACAATCACTACCAAGAACACCACACCAGATATCACCCACAGAGCAATTATCCACAACCTCAGAGAACTAAACATCCCATCCTCTTCCGCCTCCTTCGTATTCTCCGTTGACAACTGGTCCCCTTTTCCGGTTACGCTTTCATCAAGCTTACCAATTTTCTTCAAAACCACAGCTTCGCCTTCATCTTCTGAGTTCAAGTTGGCCAACGAGGTAGGATCTGAGCAGTTCATCTTCATATGATGCAGATTCAGAGCTTCATTGAGTGTTCTTATACACTCTATGCTAAGCAAGTCCCTTGCAAAAGAATCCTTGTCAGTTTGATTAAGTGTGGAAGGATCTGGTGGGTCTGGAAATTGAGCCCAGCATGTGTTGACCACATCAGTTTCCCTCCAATTTGCTTTGTCAAAGCTCCAATTCCCAACTTTGAATTCAAGTCCATAGTGAAAAACTCTGTAATGAACTCCAGGATCAGGAACATATCCTGGGTATATCAGTATCTCACTGTTTCGACTATGCCGTAATTGCAACTGTTCAAACACGAAAAAGAAACATTTTCAGTTTCGTTATATTTGTTCAAATATATTCTATACTAGCTTCAACTTGGTTTACAATAGACATTGAAATGTCCATACAACACAACAATAACCTGAAGTTCCGTACTTATTACGTTTTGACCTCAAAAACATTGACATAAGCATGTCTTTTGTTTACTTTCGGTAGGTTTAGTGTCGTGTTTCAAAACAAGTTTGATAGAATGGTTAATGGTAAACCATCCATGAGGACTAAAATAGTATTTTATGCAAAATTTAGGGACTAAAATGAAAAAAGTTGAAAGTTGAGAGACTAAAATAAAACAATTGAATTTTAGAGGCCACATCGAAATAAGTATGAAAGTCACGACTAATATAGTATTTAAACCAAAAAAGAACTTCTTTCCCTGTATTCAAGTACCTCAGCAGCACCAAACGAGTAGCCGTACATCTCACTGATCCAGCCAGATTGATAAATATCCCCAGTGATATTTGTTGCATAGTGAGCTCGGTCGGCTCGGACCTCCTCGGTTTTATGCAGCCATAGCATGGCGAATTTCCTAAGATCGTCTATGTGCATGATAATAACACCCCCAACCTTGTCACAAGCTTCAGGATGGCTTGTATGGAGTTTGGCAAGCACATTGTCACAGCCAATAAGGTAACTACCAAACACATTCAAAACTAAGTCAATATTTCCTATGTCGATTATACGTTCATGTGCAACCAATAGCATAATAAATACATACAGAACTACGTATATTCTTATGTTGATTATACGTCTACGAGCATGCACACATGTATGGGAGAGAAGGGATTGAGTTCCACGCGTTATCACAGAGAGAAACATTGGAATAACTTCTTACTCGTAGGGAGTTGAAACAGGACGTCCACGAGCTGCTTTGAACTCCCACGGCGTAATTGGTCCTCTCAAGATCATATCGGCATCAAGAATAACTATAAATTCTGCATCGGTATTTACATGATTAAGCCAATGAAGCACTGCAGCTGGCTTGTTTATTGCCGGATACCTAAGACGGAACAGAAAGATTCGAGATTTAATCTTCCTCTGCCATTATTCTAACTATGCTTCTCCAAATCTTTTAACCCTTTTTTTAGGTCTTCACAAGCAAGATTAGAAAGAGACTGGAAGATTTGGTAAGATTGTAGGTTTGAAGGGTAGATATAATACACATTTCATCTAAGGTATAGAAATTTAAGTTTCTTGAAAATAGGAAGAAGATAAAGAAATTAAAAGATAGTTTCTTGCTTTATATTCATATAATGATGCAGAGAATGATTCTAATCTTCTCCTAAATAGTATGCAATGCCAAATAAAATTGAGGATCGCATGATGAAAAAAAACCAAAAAAGATCAAAGAGACCGAGCGATAAGCAAAAGAGTAAAAGTGGGCTCATGCAGCGAAGAGAGAAAAGAGATTACCAGTCGCCTGTCAGCGGATGTCGGCTCATGGAAGGAACATAATGGGTCGGAGCTAGATTGTGACCTTTGTATTTTTTCAAGTCCTCATCGGTACAACTGAGAAGTCGTGTAATGTTTCCAGGCTGGCCGCTCAGGCGAAAACTATGCATAAGGCCCACAGTTTGCCAATCGAAATAGCGAGTACACTCTGTCGAGAAAAGGGTGTGGATTTTTGGATATGGTTTCTGCAGTTCATCAAACACCGGTTGTTTTTGAACAAGATCTTCCTTCACCTGCGGTTTCTGAACACGATCTGCCTTCATTACTAGAGTAGCAGGGGTTGGATACTTGGGTTTAGTTAGGTCACCAAAGGTTTTACTCTTTAAAAAGCTTAAATATTTTGACCACTGTGGCTTCGGGCATCCGTTTCGTTTATGTTGCAACAATAAGCCTTCATTCAATAAGTTCATACACTCTATATTTATAAGTAGCCCCCGCTTCTTATTTGAATCGGATTCCATTTGTTGTATCTGCACAAAGTTCAAGCTTTAGAAACAAGTAACAACTCATAAACTAGAACTGTAACAAATTTAATGCATAACTATGCAATTGTTGAAGACCTTCTCCCAATGTTTTTCATAAAAATGAATCAAAATATCCAAGGAACCATTCATTTGGACACATACCTCTCGAGGAAAAGGAGGTTCGGGGAAAAGCCGGTTACAGTCATAGACAATATCATCTTCATGGTGATTTAATTTACTAAAGGACCAATTTCCCACACTAAATGGCAACCCATAGTGAAGAAGTATAGGCTCAATGTCGGGACGAGGAATATAACCCGGGTAGATCATCAAATTGTCATTAATTTTGTGCTGAAGACCAACCTGGATTAAGCAAAGAAGTTCAACATAAATCTAGAGAATAACAGAAACATCTCAAGCAGCCAATTTCCAAGGTGACATAGCAAAAACTGTTCACATTGTTCTTTCGAAAAGGTGAGAGGAAAAATACAGCTTACTTCTGCTGCTCCGAACGAGTAACCGTACATCTCACTTATCCACCCTTGTCCATATATATCACCAGTTATGTTGGTCGCCCAGTGATCTCTATCTTCACGGACTTCTTCGGTCTTTGAAAGCCACATTGGTGCAAATACCCGAAGATCATCTATATGCATTGCTAACAGCCCACCAACTTTGTCACAGAGCTCTGGGTGCTTGGTGTGCAATTTAGCAAGAATATTGTCACATCCAACCAAATATCTGAATGAAATAATTACTAACATCATTCAAACTCAGTCACAACAACACTAGGAAAAAGAAAATTGAATATACATGGAAGAAGTTCTCTAGTGTCATGCAAGTCTCACAGCAAAAAATTTACTACAAATTATTATTGTAATTTTATTTTGTTTAAATCTTATTCTAGTCCTTAATCTTTCATGCTTATTCTATTTCGGTCGCTAAACTAACAATGTTGTCCAGATTTTAAATAAAAAAAACTATTATGGTCCTTATCGTTAATTAATTCAACGTAAGCCTAACACAGTCGCATTTTTGTTTGTTCACCTGATCAAGAGGACAAGTGTCGGAAGTCACATGTAGTAGTAGTAAGTGTCGAAATTTCAAAATGGACTCTGATTTTGGCTAAATGATTAATAGAAAATTTACAATAAGACTAAATTAGTTTTGTTATGGAACATTAGAGACTAAAGATACATTTGAAAGTTGAATGACAAAAACCGAACACGGGACAGACAGTATCGGGACCAAAACAAAAGTTGAAGTTATTTTTACTACAGAAAGCCAACAGCATCCATCCAAGTAAATTTGATTAAGTCTCCAATTAAGGAGAATCATAAGCTTCAATGCTATAAGAGACTGAAGAAGGAGAAGAGAGAAAAATGTAACCCATAATACGCTGCAACCGGTCTGCCCTTTTCAGCACCAAGTTCCCAAGGTATTATTGGGCCTCTTATGATCATGTCTGCATCCAGAATCACAACCCAATCAACATTTTCTGCTGCTTTACTATGTTTAAGCCAGTGGACAACCCCTGCAGGTTTATTTATTGCAGGATACCTGAAAAACAAGTAAATATTTTCTTCTGATATCCTTTTTCTTTTCATTTGTAGCCATGTTTTAAGGGGAGGAAAAAGAAAAACTAACAAGTAGCGACGTCGGAAGAAATATGGCACGAGAGAGTCGTTCAAATCATCAAAGAAGCAAAAATGAAAAGAACAAATTAAAGATCTAATGGCTACTTCGAAAAGTGATTGTGAACAAAACATCCATAAAGCATGTCAAACAAAAGGGAAATCAAGTTTCCACCTCCGCTGATATTAAGCATCAACAGATAACATCTCCACTGTTCATCAATGCGAAATTCGATCAAATTTTCTCAAGCAAGAGATATATAGTTCGAAGGAATTTTAAAGCCTCTTGTGCATATAATTTACACAAGTTCTTCTTGCAGCTATCCATATTCTCGAAAGTTGACTCAAGCATGCATTCTGTGGAGTTATTAGCGATATGAAAAAATCGGTGAGATCCTTCAACCCATGTCTCTGAGGGAACTAGCCTATGCTCTTGAAAAAATCGGTTAGATTCAAAATCCAAGCCATTTCCCTCCAGTCCAGTTCACATTTTTATGCACCATTTCAATATATTCTCCTCTAATTACCACTCCCTTTTACATTTCTACATCAATAATGATTGAACAATATTATCTTTTCAAACCAGAATGTCACAGCTTTCCACAGTTAAACAGAACACACAAACCTACCAGCATATCATCTTTCTGTGCTTCTAATCCAACAGGTCAACCCATCTTATGAAAAAAATGAAAGAAAAAACTGTGATACAAACTGATCAATCTAGTCAACAGACGAACAATTTCAGAGCTAAAATCAAACAAAACTAAGGAAGATAGCAATCAAAACACAAACAGATTAATATCCAGACGCATACAAAAAGCAAAATAAAACCCAAATTCTCAATTCCAAAGTTCTTGACAAAGAAAGGGAAAGGATGAGAAAAGTCCTACCAGTCGCTAGTTTTGGGATGTCTGAACCTACAAAACTAAGGAACTAATCTAGCCAAGAGATGAACAATTTCATAACTAAAATCAAACAAAACTAATACAGATAGCAATCGAACAAAAGCAACACAAAACCCACATCCTCAACTCCAAAGGCCTAGAAATGAATGGGAAAAGATGAGAAAAGTCCTACCAGTCGCAAGTTTTGGGATGTCTACTCCTACAAAGCTAAGGAACTAATCAGCCTAACAGCTGAACAATTTAAAAACTAAAGAAGATAACAATCTAAACAACCAGATTACCAATCAGAAGCATAACAAAAGCAAAACAGAACCCAAATCCGTCAACTCCAAAATTCTAGAAATGAAAGAGAAAGGATGAAGAAACTCTTACCAGTCGCCAGTTTTAGGGTGCCTACTCATGGATGGAACCTCAAAAGTGGGAGCCAAATGCATCCCTTTGTAATTCTTCTTCTCTTCATCGGTGCAACTAAGCAAGCGGGTGATTGGCCCCGGTTGCTGCGCCTTCTTGAAACTGTGCATCAGCCCAACAGTTTGCCAATCGAAGTAGTTCTGACACTCAACCGAGAACAGAGTGTGAATCCGCCACGGCGCCGCCGTGCCGGTGACATTGCTCCTCCCATCGCCGGCCACAAACCCCACCAAAAAAATCGCCACAAACCCCAAGAATTCCCTCATTTTGGCTCAATCCTGGGCCAGATTTCAATTGGGTATTTGTTTCGGAGATCTGGGTTGCATGTCCCGGATCGCAGCCACAGGTCAAACCTCCATTTTCTTACTCTTTTTTTGTTTTCTTTGACATGGAGGAGAGAGTGTCATGTGGGGACATGCTTGGAAGAAATAGCTTAAAAAAACAATCATTTGTGTGCTAATAATTTTGAACAAAAATCTATAAAAGAAAAGTTTTTTTTTTTTTTAATTTCTACAAAAACCAGAAGCTTGGGATGGGAATTTGCTTCTCTGATCAGAACATGAGGGCAGTTGGGAATGGATTTTTCAAGTCCAACCTCCACTGGCAGAATCCGCTTCTTCTCTTCTGGGGTAATTATTATTGCCAATGTCATTATTTTTTTCGACAGTGACAATGAAGTAATCAATCGGAGAGAGATAAAATTAAGGAGGAAACTTTTTTTCCTCGAGAATATGAAAGAAAAAAGAAAAAACAAATATATCTTTCCCCTAAATTTTGTAATGGAGAAACTAAAAATATTTATGTTTATATTTTTTAATTTTTAATTTTTAATTTTCTAAACATATATAAGATTTTTGAGATACAAAATCATTACATGATATATGTTTTTTTTTTTCTACCAGATATACCTATCATCTCTTTAATTATGACAATAATTTTGATATTATCAACTGAATTATAATGTTTTAATTTCATATTTTTTGTCAATTCGATTATAATTCAGTAGATAAGAAATCTATTACTATTGCAAATATTGATGGTTACATTCATCAATCTCGCAATTTAATAAAAAGAAGGAAAAAAAAACTAGTTAGAGTCACTTAGTTTCACGTCTTTTATGTTTAAAAATATATGTAAAAAATTAAAAATTAAAATTATTACATTAATATATATCAACATAATTTCTCCTTTTTTTTTAATAAAAAAGTCAAATTTGTAAAAAAAATTATAATGTTCATTCAGTTGCATATATTAAAATACTATATTTTAGTTTAAAAAAACCGAAGTTTTTAATTTTAGGAAAAGAATGATAAATAAAAATAAAATAAAATAAAAAAACTAGTTCAAGTTACTTACCATGTCTTTTTTATGTT